>CM040437.1:37104424-37494424 GCA_022702705.1 Papilionanthe hookeriana x Papilionanthe teres | reverse complement strand
GTGAATCTTGAAGGGGCGCTTCCCGGGCTCCATTTTTTGAACTGCTGTTACTGTTCCATTGGGCTGTGACCTGGTGGGCACATTTGGTGCATTTATTGTTGTTTATCTTTTCCCTCCCTGATTTTCTGGAAGTTGTGCTCTTTCTTTATGGCTAATTCGAGTGCCATTAATGCTCTCCCTACTTATGCCTCTGCTGTCAGCAAAGGTATTCTGCCCAAGTTAGTGGAACATGTTAGACCACTAGGCTCTAAAGAAGGAAGACCAGCTATTTTATTTACTTCCCAGGAAATAAACACCCTTGCAGAAGCTATCAAGTTCAATATTGTGGGACAATTCCAGTTTGGACATCCCAAAATGGAGTTAGTAAGAAAACAATTTGAGAATATTCAGGTTATAGGCCAAAGGAAGTTGGGGGTTATGGATGGTAGGCACCTTCTAATTAGGCTTTCAAGGGAGGAAGATTATGCTAGAATTCTGAGCATGCAAGTCATGCACATTGCAAACTCACCAATGAAGCTAATTAAGTGGTATCCAGGTTTTGATCCAGCCAAAGAACCTCCACTAAAACCTTTATGGTTTACATTCCCAAACCTACCAATTCAAATATACCATACCCATGCCATATTTCAAATCAGCAGGGCATTGGGAACACCCCTTCGAGTTGATCCCCCCACTCATGATATGGGTAGCCCGACGATATGCCAAAGTACTGGTTGAAAGAGATGTTTCACTCCCAGATTTAGATAAAATTTGGATTACCACTTCTGATAATGGAGAGGGCATCTGGCAAGAGGTGGTATTAGAAAATAAGCCCGTCTACTGCCAATATTGTAGGATGTTTTGCCATCCTAAGGAGAAATGCTATAGGCTGAAATCACCTACAAAAAAACCAGCTAAAGGAAAAGCAGTGGCAAAAAAGGTATCAAGAGTCATTAAAGTTGAAACAGCAGCACCCCAGGTGAACACTACTGAGATTGAGTTCTTGGTAGAGGCTCCTACTAATGTTGGGCACCCCCAATGTGCATCCACAGACTTGGAACCTCAAGAACCTTTATTTGCTGGTGAGGTACAGCCATCTGTTGAATGCCCACCTCTACCACAGCTAGAAGAAGAGCAAGATAAAATGGAAACAGTCTGGCAACTTCAGAAGTCAAGGAAAAAGAAGAAGAATTCCACTGAGCTGTAAAAATTAGCCTCTCAAGCACAGGAGCTACCTGAGAAAAACAGTACACTTGGTTCCCCTCAAGGCTCCTCCAGGGTAAGGACCAGATCCAGATCCATATCCATTTCTACCCACTCATCACCCCATACCAAACCTCCTGATGATCAACTGTCTTTGCTGGAACATTAGAGTGGTGGCACAGCCCCTTTCTTATAAAAGACTCTTACATCTCCACAAGAAGCACCAAATTTGGTGCATGGATCTTCTGTAACCTATGATGTATAAAAATCAAGCTAAAATCCATACCAAATTCCCTAGTTGCACCTTTTTTGCTAATTCCACTAATAAAATTTGGTTAATATGCAGAAAAGAATTAAATTGGACTGTTCTAGTTGATTACCCCCAACTAGTTCATTTCCACTTTAATTTAGAGGGAAACAAATTTGCTGCTTCTTTCGTTTATGCTGGCTGCACCAAATCAGATTGGAGAGAACTTTGGAATGTGATAATTGAGATCAGCAAGAAGGAGACCCTCAGCTGGATTGTGGGAGGTGATTTCAACAGTATTGTATCTGCAAATGAAAGCTTGGAGGAAGATTACCAAACCAAACCAAGATTACTGAATTTAATGACAGTATTAAAAGTGCATGTCTTTTTGACCTAGGATTTCTGGGAAACCAATTCACCTGGAGGAGAAGAGCCATTTGGGAGAGACTTGATAGATTTTTGGCCAATGACACCTGACACCAAAACTTTCTGTACACATTCATCACCCATCTAAATTTTGCTGGATCAGATCATGAACCTCTTCTTCTTACTATCTCCACCCCCTCTACCCACACTACCCCTCCTCCTTTTAGATACCTGAATTTCTGGTCCTCTCACCCAAATTTCAACTCTATTATTACTGAAAACTGGTTTGGGTTCTCTAATTCTAATCCTTTTATCAAACTCTAGAATCTTCAATTAAAATTGGCTAGGGCTTTGAGAAAGTGGAGCTGGGATTCTATTGGTGATGTTTTCCAGGGGGTCATCAAGGCAGAACTAGAAGTTACCAATCTGGAAGCTGCATCTCAAGCTGATGAGAATATGTACAATAATTTTGTGACTGCCCAAGAGAAGTTACTTACTCTACTTGACTGGTAGGACCAGATCCTTAGACAGAAAGCTTCCATCTCTAAGTTTAAGGAGGGAGATAGGAACACAAAGTACTAACATGCTTGTATAAATTACAGAACGAAGTGTAATGCCATTCTATCCATTATGACTGACCAAGGAATTATGCTCAGGGAAGGAACCGATATTGCTAACATTGCAATCTTTTTTTTTCAAAAACTTCTTACCTTCACACAATGCTCCAACCCTCCTATTGACAGCAGTTTGTTTAATGAAGATTACCACTACACCAACTCTCTTAATCTGATTGATCTCCCCTCACAGGAAGAAATTTGGGTGGCTTTACAATCCATTGACAGCTCCAAAGCTGCTGGTCTAGATGGTTTTAATGCTAATTTTTACAAGAAAACCTGGGCCATCTGTAAGAATGATGTTGCTGATGCAATCCAAGGTTTCTTTCAAGGCATTGATCTCCCACAATACTTCCATTCCTCTACCATTGTGCTTGTTCCAAAAATCTCTGCACCTAAAAACTGGAACCACTACAGACCTATCAACCTCACCACTGTCATCAGCAAAATCATTAGCAAAGTAATTTTAGGGAGATTGCAACCTCATCTTAACAAGATTGTTAGTCCTCACCAGTCAGCATTTATTAAAGGAAGATCCATATTTGATAATGTACTCCTTACTCAAGAATTACTCCTTGATTTGGATAGACCTTACAGGGGTGGCAATCTGATCTACAAACTTGCTTTTAAAAAAGCCTATGACACTATGGATTGGAATTTCATCCTCCAGGTGTTACATGCTAGAGGCTTTTTTACTGAGTTTTGCCAGCTGATTAAGAGATGGCTGAAGCATAACCACCACTTTATCCTTGTAAATGGCCAGAATTGGGGTGGTTTCCAAGCCACTAGAGGGCTTAAATAGGGAGATCCTCTCTCCCCTTCTATTTTCTTTATTGTGATGGACTATCTTTCCAGGCTCCTGGAAGCTCAGGCCACCCCCTTCCATTATGCTAGATATCATCATAGGTCCAATGTGGATATTTCTCACCTTTATATGCAGATGATATTATGTTGTTTTCCAGGGCCTCTAAGATTGCTGTTAAAAGAGTTCTCAACTATCTTAAACACTTCCAACTGGTTTCTGGCCTTCGATTCAACCATGCTAAATGTGAATTGATCCTTCCTAAGCAATTAACAGCTAATATTTCTCATTGGATTTACCTGTAATTTCTCCCAGGAGGTTTGGAAGGGGGTTATAAACCTACTCAACATCAACACACTTCTCCTTGATTGACATGATTTACAAATTTGCTGGCTGCTCTGGCAAAAAGCTAAGGTTGGTGAAATTCCATTTATCATATCATGGTTTATTTGGATGCACAGAAACAGTGTGAAGTTTGAAGACAAAACTAGTAAAGTTCTCACTGTGGTGGGGTACTACCAGTATTTCATAACTAAGCTCATCCACATGAACAAGTTCCCTAACATTCTCAATCTTCCTCCACATGACCACCCCAAGCAGTCTAGAATTATTCTTATTTACTGGAAAGCTCCTATCCACCCTTTTATCAAAGTTAACACTGATGGGGCCTTCTCTGATTTTGGTGCTGGCATTGGTGGTGATTTTCAGGGACCATTGTGGGAAGTGTGTTTGCTTCTTTCAGACCCCTACTGTTGCTGCTGATGCTCTGAAAACTGTATTAGCAGCTATCTTCTGGGCTCTCCATCTAGCTAACTCCTTCCAGTGGTCTAATTTATCTGTGGAATGTAACTCAGCCATCCTCTTACAGTATATACAAAATACCCTCCCCCCACCTTGGCACCACTCCATCTGGATTAAGAGAATCAAGGAAATCTCCCAGCAGATAAACACTCAGTTTAATTTCATTTTCAGAGAAGGCAATAGGTCTGCTAATTGGCTTGCCAGAAGTGCCCTATCCACTCAGAAAGTGCAGGTCTCCTCCTACCCCCCCCCCCCTCAGCTATCATTTCTCATAAAAGCGGATTGGGTGAAAGCTCCTCATTTCATATTAGTGGACAACTAATGCTTATTTTCCTACCTTCCATCTGGAACTTTTTCATTTCTGCTGCTGCCATCTCCATCATCTCTGGCATGGAAGAAATGTGGGAGTTGGATGCTACTGATGAAACTAAATATCTGACCACACCTCACAGCTACTATGGGATTGACTCATTTTAAGTCCTGGATTTAATTTGCTGGTTATTTTTTGTTTAGAGTTCTTGTTCTTTTTTGTTGGGGTATACTTGGGATTAAAATTTTGGTTTGAAATCAGTTTAATTTTCCCTTTTGGTGTGGAGTTTGTAGTTTGAGGGTTTGTATTTTTGGGTAGCCTTGTAACTTCACAACTTTTGAACATGTAGGGAGCCTTTTGTAGCTCCTTCCTTCATATATATATATATATATATATATATATATATATATATATATATAGGATGGAGATTTTCGTGGAGCTGCGGTTTCAGGCGATTTTGATTTTCCTTCCCTTCTTCTTCTTCTGATATGTCTTGGTTAGTAATTTAACCTGTTCTTGATTCTGAATCCTTCCATCTTCTCTTCTCTTTGGTTTTCTGACTTTTGGTGTTTCTCGGGTTCTGAATTTTTCAAATTCTGGGTAAGATTCTAGTTCTTGATTGTTCTGGTGGGTCTTTGGTTAATGTTTTGCTTTAACTGTCTTCTTATTTTGAGTTTTTGTTCTTCTCATCTCTTCTGCCTTTTCCTATTTTATTTCCTTGGTCTCTTTTTGTCTATTTTTTGATTGCTTTATGGCTATTCCCCCTTCTAAAGCTTCTTTTCTTGAAGTTGTTGGAAATGGGTTGGGGAGTCAGCATGATAAACTTATTTTTCCACAAATTTATCATGATTCTGCTGCTGGAAAGGGTGACTGCCCTTTTATTAAACAAGTGGTCAAGAAAGGTGGTAAACCTGCCCTCATTTTCTCTGATAATGAGTTTTCTTCTTTGGTTGATCTCCACAAATTCACCTTGATTGGTACGTTCCAATACGGCCATCCTAAAATGGATGTTATTAGAAAATGTTTTGAAGATTTCAAATTGATGGGAAATTGGAAAGTAGATCTATTTGATGGTAGACAAATAATGATCCATTTATCTAAAGAAGAGGATTATGCCAATTTATTCTCAAAGAAAGTTATGTTGATAGAGGGAAAATATATGAAGATCTTGAAATGGTCTCCAGATTTTGATCCAAATCAAGAAGCACCTATTGTTCCAATTTGGTATAGGTTGCCTAATCTGAAACTGCACTTCTTCAACCACCAAGTCATTTATGCCATTGGGACTGCAATTGGGAGACCTCTGAAATTGGATATGTCTACCTTCAACTTGTCAAGGCCATCCTTGGCTAGAATTCTGGTTGAAAGGGACATCACACTTCCTGATATTGATGAGATTTGGCTAGACTCACCACATAATGGATATTGGCAACCCAATTTCATGGAACAAAGACCTGTGTATTATCACCATTGTAAAATTTTTGGGCATTCCAAGGAGCTTTGTTATAGGATTCAACCAAATCTAAAGCCTATCAAAAGTAAAATTGATAACTCAAACAGTATTGCTGTGAATGAAAATTTGATTGCTAAAGTTCAAAATACTATTGCTGCTGGAGTTAATGATCAAGTTAATATTATTTTTGATGTCAATAACGCTATGGAGAATTCTGTCCAACACATGTTTAATGTCCATAAAGGTATTTTTACTGTAATTAATGTGCTGGATTCTGAAGTTTTGCCTTTCGTTGAAATTGCTATGGATGATAATAATCCAAGTAACCCTTATGTTATAATGACTAATGCTGTGATTAGTCCTATTCTAGAAACCCAGAAAGAAAATTCTGCTGTATTTAATGGTATGGATTATGTAGTCATATCTGCTGTGGTATCTCCTGCTCCTGATCATAATCCACTTACCACTGAAGTTGAAGGGACTGGTGGTAATCAAAACACTTCTAGTATACTGTTATCTTCAACTAAAACTAATAAGGTAATTGATTTACATCATGATTCCAATATGGGGATGATTCAATCTCATAACTTTATTAATAATCCTTCCGTCCAAACTGAGGAGGCTGTCATTACACATATGGCTGAGGGAGGTTTACATCAAGAAATCAATTATCCTATATTTCAGTATAATGCTCAGGATGGTACTGAAGTAGTTACTAACACAGCTGTTCTAACTAAAGAACTGCAAAATGACTGGGTAGTTCAGAATAGCAAAAGGAAAAAATCTTTGGAATTAAAGCATCTTTCCGAAGCAAATATTATCCCTTCAAGTGCTTCTACTTCTTCCTTCTCTAGGCTGACAAGAGGGGGAAGATTTGTTATTAATGATTAAATTTCTTTGCTGGAATATTAGGGGAGTGGCACATCCTGGCTCCCTTAATAGATTATTAAGTTTAAACAGGATACATAAATTTTGGGTGGTGGTTCTACTTGAACCTTTGGTGAAATCCAACTTTGACAGATTCACCAAAAAATTTTAAGGTTACAACTTTACTTTTAACTCTTCTAACAAGATTTGGTTAATCTATTGAAAAAAGTTAAAGGTAGATATTATTCTGGGCCATTCTCAATTTCTGCATTTTCACTTTGAACTTGATCAATTAAGTGGTTTTGCATCATTTGTTTATGTTGCTTCTTCTATCAATGATAAAAAGGAACTATGGAATCAATTACATATTATTGGGCAAAATATTGATAAAGGATGGATTGTTGGGGGTGACTTTAATTCTATTTCCATCCTAGTGAAAAAAATGGATGGTAGGAATCCTAAGTTGCAAGATTTGATTACTTTCTCCAATCAAATTAAAGAGGCTAATCTCTTTGATCTTGGCTTTGAGGGGTCTCCTTTCACATGGAAGAGAGGATCTATTTATGAAAGGCTTGATAGACTACTTGTTAATAAAGAATGGCTGGAGATGTTTCCTATATCTAAGGTTCAGCACCTACCTAGACGAGGTTCTGATCATGCCCCATTGTTTTCTACTTTTTATGTTATGCATGCTGTTAAACAGAATTCTTTCAGATATTTGAATGTTTGGTCTACTCATCCTACATGTTACAAAGTAATTCAGGACAATTGGGTCTGTCCTCAGGCATTTTTAAATTATAATCCTATGATCCAGTTATGGCAATCTCAAAAGGTACTTGCTAAGGCTTTAACTGATTGGAACTGGAATGTTTTTGGCAATCTGACAGATAACATTATCAAGGCTGAAAAACATGTTGAAGTCATGGAAAAGGAGGTGGAGGAGGGTAGATGTACTGAAGCTCAACTATTTGATGCTAATGAAAAGTTAAATACTGCTATTGCTAATGAGGAACTCTTTCTATTGCAAAAGGCTTCTTCTAATCATTTTCTCTATGGTGATAGAAATTCCAAATATTTCCATGCTATAATCAAATACAGGAGATCACTGAATTCCATTTTTAAAATCAAATCTGATCAAAAGGGTTGGTTATATGATTACCAGGATATTACTGATGATGCTATTGTGTATTTTCAGAAACTATTTTCTTTCAAGCCTACTAATGCCACTTTATTCTCTGCTAATTTATCGAAAGATGGTTTATTTAGAGGTAATGGTGGTACTTTAATTCAGAAACCTATTGAGGAGGAGATTCTTAGAGCTATAAATTCCATGGATGGTAATAAAATAGCTGGTCCTGATGGGTTTACATCAGATTTCTATAAAAAGCATTGGAATATAGTCAAAGCCAAGTTGATTCCTGCTTTTTAAGCATTTTTTCAAGGAGTGGAGCTTCCTAAGTATTTTGCTGCATCTTCCATTATACTTATTCCCAAAGACAAAATTAAAACTGGATGGCATGATTTCAGACCCATTTGTATCACTTCCATCTTTTCTAAAATTATCAGTAAGGTTATTGTGGAAAGATTACAACCTTATCTAGCTGATCTGATTACTGATAATCAGTCTGCTTATATTAAAGGTAGATGTATCTCTGATAATGTGCTTCTTTCACAGGAATTACTTACTGATATTGATAAATCTTGTAGAGGATCTAATTTAATTTTCAAATTAGATCTCTCCAAAGCTTTTGATTCCATCAGCTGGGCTTTTGTCTTGGAGGTTTTAGCTGCTAGAGGGTTTGGAGCTGATTTTTGTAATCTTATTTCTAAATGGCTTCAAAACAACTATTATAGTCTCTTGATTAATGGAAGGTGTCAAGGGTTCTTTCAAGCTGGTAGAGGTATTAAACAAGGAGATCCCTTGTCTCCTTATATCTTCATCTTGCTCTTTGACTATTTATCTAGAATGTTGAATCAATTACAGCTCAGCCATCCTCATGTCCAATTTCAACATAGATCTAATCTATTGGTTAGTCATCTTGCTTATGCAGATGATGTTATTGTTTTCTGTAATGGCAGCAAAAACTTTATTAAATGCATTATGAAAACTTTAGCTTGTTTTGAAGAGGTTTCTGGAATGGCTTTTAATAAATCCAAATGCCAATTTTTTCCTAGCTCTTTAATGAATATACATATAAGGAATTGGATTTCTGACTTTACTAGATTTAAAGAAGCTTGTTATCCACTTAAATATCCGGGGTTTCCATTGATTAAAGGCATAAAAAGGCTTTCTTATTATGATGATGTAGTTTCTAAAATTTCTTCACAAATCCAATGTTGGTCTAATTATTTTCTATCCAAATGGGGTAGAATCACTCTTCTTAAAAGTGTATTAACTTCCTTTCCTCTTTACACTCTCCAGATGATTAAAATGAAGAAAAGTACTCAAAAGTTACTCTCCATTTTGTTCAATAATTTTTTATGGGAAGGCCAACACAAACAAATACATTGGTTTAGTTGGGACAAGTTATGCAAGTCCATGTCATGTGGAGGATTGGGTTTTAAGAGCTTTCATCATTTAAGTTTTGCTTATTACTGCAAACAGTGGGTGAATTTTAGATCCATAAATTCACTATGGGCTAAATTTATGCATGGAAAGTATTGTTATAACTCTCATCCTACTCAAATCCAGGCTAAACTAGGAGATTCAAATACTCGGAAGGAGCTGTTGAAGATCAGGGAGTTTGCTGAACAGCTTTTTGTTTGGGATGTTTGTGAAGGTCAAATTGATTTCTGGAAGGATACTTGGTTGTTTAATGAATCCCTGTTAACACAATATAATCATTTCTCTGCAATTTAAAAAGTTTCTGATGGCTGGATTAATGGAACCTGGAATGCACCCTTACTTAAAACTGCTGTTAACAAGGAGACCTTGGAGAGAATTTTATCTGTTCCTATTCAGGCTGATAAGAAGGACAGATTAATTACTAAGGTTCCTGCTTATCAAAGTCTATCTAAATTCATTTTTCTTTCTAATGGCTCTTGGACTGATAATGACAGGGGAAAGTCTATATGGAATAAATTCCTATCACCTTCCATGTCATTCTTCTGTTGGAAACTGTTCAGAAAATTCTTACCAACTGATGATATATTGAAGTTAAAAGGTATTAGAGGTCCTTCTAGAATTTTATTTTTTTCATTCTAATGAAGAATCCAACTTTCATCTTTTCCTGAATTGCCCAGCAATCCAAGTAATCTGGAATTCTGTTCTTAGTAGCAGTTGCACTAAAACTAAATTCTATTTATGGATTTCTCTTGAAGCTTGCTGGCTGGATTGGAAAGGAGATGAGGACTTTTATATCCCTTTAGTAATTTTCTGGTTTACCTGGTTTTCCAGAAATGAGGTGTTATTTCAAAATAAGGATTTCTCTTCTCAATTGGTTATTAATAATTGTTTAGCTTATCTGTTTAAGATAAGGAAGCACTTCAATATAAAGCAGCATCAGGTGGTAGCCAAACCATTATTGATTCATTAGAGACCTCCTTTATTTCCATGGATTAAGATTAATGTTAATGGAAGTTACAAATCTGGTACAGCTAGTATTGGTATTCTTGGGAGAAATCATAATGGCAAATGTTTATGGATATTAGCAGCTCCAATTATTGCCAACAATGCTTTTTGACTGAAGTTATAGCTATTTATTGGGGATTGAAAGCTGCTATAATGAATAATCATCAATTTATTCATATTGAGACTGATTATGCTACCTTGTTAAATATTCTACTGCATAAGGCTGCTGCTCCTTGGTACATCCAGATCTGGATTAACAAAATCACTCAAATTATCTCATCTCAGCATATTAGGTGGAGTCATGTGTACAGAGAAGGAAATCAATCAGCCAACTAGCTTGCCACTAGAGCTTCCTACTCAAAATTGCTTTTATGCTGTTCTTATGATTATTATCATGATAGATCTTCTGTTTTCTATGATTTTAGCCTACTTTTATATGGGGACCTTCTTCTTATCCCTCATTTGAGATGTAATAGATTTTCCTAGTTCTAATAAAGATTACATTTCATAAATATATATATATATATATATATATATATATATATATATATATATATATATATATATATATATATATATATATATGTATATATAAGTAAAACATAGAAACAAATGCAGTTAATTTTAGAGGTAATAGAACAGTACCACTTTTTAACTTTGCACTTTATAATTCACACAGAAAATATCTTCCCAAACAAAGTGCTATAATCATCAAGTCATGATTTTCCCAGGGTGAAGTTTGGCTGAGAAGAGTATATATAACCTTAAGACCAAAGTGAATAATTATGATAAAAAATTATCACTCAGGGCAGCAACTACTGATCCAGTTGTTGAGAATGTTGAACTCACATCTGGATAATCTTTCCAAGCGACGCTATATCTTAGAGATGAATATAGCCATGCTTTTATGTTGTTGATAAATAACCGAGGGTTTGGGGATAGGAGGGCTTCCCAGTCCACCTGCACGCCGGGAGGGATACTTGCAGTTACTTCCATGTTGGTTACGATGAATAATCCTAACATAACCGTTAACCCGACAACAGCAGACCGACATGTTAGTGGCTTGAAGTTTAACCAGTAGTACGTCATTCTGAGGATTGCATCTTTTACATTCTCCAGCAAACTGAGATCATTTGAGCCATAGAGCTTATCACAATAGGCAGTGCATAGCTCCTCCCATGCTGCTTCCATTTCTATATCATAATCTTCCCATCTAGAACAACTTGAAAGTGTTTGAATCGTAAAATCAAATCCCTTATTTTCCATCCTCTGAATGCTAATCTGTGTTCCTTCAAGCTGCTTCCCCTCAAAAGCTATGCTGTCGCACATAGTAGCAACCCAGAAATTCTTGCCAACAATGCAATAAAGGTCGGAACTAGATTCAACATGTTCTATCTTTCAAGTGTATTAGCTTCAGAGATATGAAAAATTTTATCATCAACATGCACGTACTTCAAATCCCTTATGATAGACTCTGCAACATCCAGGGTCCTCAGATTCATTGGGAAATAGCGGACAATTTTTGCTTGGCCTTGCAGAATTGGAGTCTGATGACTGAATACAGGATCAGCCTCTTCACTCAATTTGTCGATCCAAACAACAGGGTCAGAAGGCTCTGAGATCAGTCTCCATTTTACAGCTATTGAATAAATGTCCCTCCAAGAAAAGGAACGGTTAGAAGAAAATTTATCTTCGCTGGAGCTATATGAGGCTGAAATTTCTGATAGGCTGCTAGTACTACAACAAAAGCCACCTCTATTATGGCCCTGCACAGTAGGCCTTTCTCTCCTAAATTTTCTCCCACTTCTACTAGCACTTCTTAGCGAACGCCATGCCTTTTCAACCTTTTGGGCAATCTCAGTTGCAGCTAGCCCAGCCATTCGATACTAAACAAGATGAATGTAAGGCTGTGATTGATATTAGCGTGGGAGCGCCATACACGGCGCAGGGGCGGCCAATCCCACCCGACGGGGTGAAGATATATATATATATATATTAAGGCAACCAACAAATTCTACTTTAGCAATCTAAAAATTCGGGCGACTGGGGACTTGTTTCTCTCTCCATTACGATTAGAAGGTTTTGTCTTAATAGATCAGTAATGCGTTCAAGACTTATTATCCAGATTACCCTGTTTTGTCTATTTCTTTCTTGAGAAAGTATGATCGACTTCCCTCGATTCTAGGATCGTCTTTTTAACTCTTAAACAGAGGAGTTCATAAATTTCTAAGGCTTGTTTTTTTGTGTAGGGTCGTACCACCAATAGATGTGTTGGTGAACGAGATTCACCTGGGTGAAGTGCGTTGTGAAGTTGGCCCCACGATGAGTCCTGGACTTCACTTTTGCTTCATCCCTTTTGGGTTCGATTTGGTATTCACAAATCATGCCAAATCTATGATTTCTTAACTCCCGCTTAAATTTTAGAAACCTATAAAACTCGTCAAATCGTCGATAAATAATAAACTTGGAAAATACAGTTCAAATTTTGAAAACAAAGCAAAATGAAATAAGAAAAATGTACCCAATTCGCATAATGACCTTCATTAATTTTAGTGTTTTGCACTATGATTACGAGGTGTAGGTCATCGCTAACACTTAAAACTTTTTAATCGACACCTATGATGTCGTCCCAACTTTGACTTTCTCATGTGACTTGCCTACTGGCCAGGAAGCTTGTCTCATGGCACCCATGATCAAATTCGGGTCCAGGTTCAATGAGATTGAAGTATTATTCAGCAAGTCCCATTCATCGTCGTGAAAGTCGCTGCCCCATATGTTTAAGTGCTGTCCACTGGGTTCTTGTCAGGACGTCCCCTCTTTTAAGAAGGAAAAAGTCACCTCCCTAGCTCTCTCCAGGTCCAATGTTCTAGTTCCCGTCAGATTTGCCAATACTCCTCACACCCACCGCCATTGGATTTGTTGTTTCCACTCGCACCATCCCATTTACCAAAAAGAAGGAGATTTTGCTCGAAGAAGATTCATTTGATGCATTTGCCGCCTCGCCGTTAGTGTTTGAGATTAGTTCTAGTTCAAGAGTTGCACTGCTGACCAATTCTCAGAAAAGGAACCGTAATCATAAGATTCTATAGGCAATCAATGCCCAGGCTGCGAAGTCGACTTCTGTTAAGGAGATTCCTCTGCCAGAGGAACTTAGTATATTGTCGGATACCATTAGAGACGAGAGCCTCTACACGATTGTTGTTGCTTTACCACCACCTCATGGTCATGGTGTGAAGAGGGACGGGCCTACTCTCATCACCCAAGTCCGTAATATGTTTGAGAGATTAGCTGATAAGGAAGGATGTTCCATTGATGAACAACTTAAGCGGATGGGTTGTGCGATATCACCAAGGATGAATGATGAGATTTTGGGAAAAGACAGACCTGCTCGTCAGTTACAAAAGTAGTAGAAGTATTTCCAGCCCGTTTTCTTAACAGATTCTATTTGGGATGCTATTTGACATAGATACCACTATTACAGATGCTACTATCGTTGCCCCGAGACCTACAGAGTGTAGACCAGTCAAATCATGTTTGGGTCTGAGATTACTGTCTTGTATTGTTGATGAGGAATTCCTAAGGAAGGATAACCGAAAAAGACCATTTTTAAAGATACTTAATATACACATTAAGGAGAACACTTCCTCTTGATGCGCTGGTGTCACCACCAGGACACCCCAATCCAAGGCATTAATGTTAAGAAAGAAAATGTGGATACCTAAGTTTGTTGTACCAGTACATTCGGAAAGGCCAGAGGAGCATGCCTGATGCGACTTTTTTATATGTAAGAATTTATTACCTTAGATTTATATATTTATAATGATTTTTGTAAAGTCACAATTTCAAACGCAAGTATACGTATCGTATCAAGTAATACAGGGCTCTAATGGAGTCCCGTTTATCGATCCCACAGAGAAGCGAGGTAAGAGTTCTTAGTCAAATTCTAGTCTACTACTAAAAACCTTAGCTTGGAAGGGGGATATAAGTGGTTTTTCTAACAACTACTCCCAAATGCAGATGATTATATGTGAGGATAATAACTACTCCTAAATGCAAATATTACTTCTAAAGATAACCCTTTTTGGGGAAATTGGTTTGGTGAATTTTGAGATAATGAAATATACTATTCTTATGTAATGAATTAAATAAAGTTTAGAAATGTGATGCATTAAATGTTGTATGTGTCAAATAGGAGCAATCCTATTCTTTACCCTCAAAAGAGTACCTCCTCTTTCAAGCATGTAAAAAACATTGACATATCCTAAGTTCAGTCACTAAATCTAAGGCTAGGCTGGGAGGATACCAGCTGTCACTACGGAGCTCCCACTCACCCTTCACCTGAAGGCTAACCTTCGAGTTTAGTTACTAATCTTAGGATCAAATTGGGGGTCTCAGCCTGTCACCCTGAAACCACCAATTCGACGCCCATTAAAACCATATTTCCCTATTTATTTGCACTAAATCCCCATAAACTACGCAATTCATTCATGGACATTGAATGTGGTTCCACTTTATTGAGAATTACACTGCCCTTTCAGGACACGCAATTACAACGAATTTTAACAATACAACGGGCCCTTATTGTAATGTAAATGAAGTGCAAGCAAAAATCATCACATTTATAATTAAAACTTCTTTTAGCAAGCATCCCAATATCCTAAACATGAGTCCTATTCATTGCAAAAGAAAAGTAGAATGAAAATAATGGCATAATCTTCTCATGCTACTATTTTCATAGAAGAAGAAAGAGTAAGAGAAAGACATCACAAAGCACGAAGAAAATACTACGGAAAACTTCATTTCAAAGCAAATCCACAAAATAAGTGTTTACAATATCATAAGATAATGAAAAACACAATACTTAGCTTTTTCCCCTTGTAAGAAAGATGAAAATCTCTCCCACAAAGTCTCCCGCGGATCCATGCAATGCTAGAACATTCTCTTACAGATTCTCTCAAAATCCCCTCACCAATTTCTCCAAAAAGGTAGAAATCTACATTTCTACTTCTATTCTCAGATTTCTAAGCATTCTCCAAGTTTTCCCTAACATCTCTTCTTCTTTTTTGGCTTCAAATTCGGTTTAAAATAGAATAGGGACGAATTTTCCAAGAGGTGCATGACGAAACACTCCAAAAAGCGTCCAGATTTGATGTATTTGGCCAAAAACCACCTAATATCGCGTCCAAGCCGTCTCGAGCATTGCCAGCGCCCTATTTTTTGTGGTTTCAGGCTTTTGGCGCCAGTTTGGGCGCCTTCGGCGCCCATCCTGCGCAGCTCCACCATTTTGCTCCGTTTGGCTCCGTTACAGCTCCGATTCGCCCCGTTTCAGTTGCATTATGTTCCTAACAGATAGCCCTACAAAATAGGCATGAAAACAACCTTTCATTAAAGTGTAATATCATTCAAAAATATGCAATAAGTGTAAAAGAGATTAAACATAGAAAGACTTATCGAAAGGTGTCAAGGCAAAATTTGTTTTCTTGCTTGTTTTTGCTCCAAATTGCACCGTTTTTGCTTCTTTTTGCTCCAATCACCATTTTTGTACTTAAAACCAAAAAAAATACAAAATACCTTCCTTTTAAAGTGTAATATCACTAAAAATGAGTAAAATCATATAGTAAAAAGCGTATATATTTTTGGTGCATCAATGCCCGTGAGATGGATCATGAGTCTGATGCTCCAGTAGTCGCTGCTGCTGTTGCTTCAGTGTCCGTTACAGAAAGGGGTGATGTTTAAGATAGGCATATCAATATCATGTTGGTTAAGGGAAAAGCAGTCGATGATAAAGTAAGGAGGCTCAAAGCTTAGATGTTAGAATTAGAAAAAGGATGAGGGAAGGATCTCAATGATGAGGATTGTGATTTAACAAACTATATGGATGAAGAGTTCATAGAAATCAATGTCGTGGAAACTAGGGCCACATCATCTGCGAGCGATGCTCCACTTTCTATTGAGAACAACACTGCAGGTGAGTTCCACAGGGCATTTAATTAATTGATGAACAAATCAGAAAAATGGAGAAAAGGATGGAAGAGATGGTCGTTGTCATGAGTGTCATGGCTACAATACATGGACAGTCACAATCATGACAGATAACATTTCTGGAGGTTAATCAGCCCAAGGCCGCTTCCGCTAATGAGGATGATCCTTCGAAGTAGGATTCAGCTCAAAGTTTGGTACCAGAAAAAGACATCTAGTAGTTGGTTGAAAAGCAAGAAAGTAACGCCTTAGCTCAATCAAAAGGAGGTGCATTAGCTCAATGTTTAGACCGTACCTGAGGAGTTTTTTATCGTGTCGTACCCCAAGGCTTTGTGCCACCGACCTTTAAGGCTTTTGACGGGACCTGAAACCCTTTCCAGCACATTAAAAACTTTTGAGTGAGGTACTACAGTGCCAGAAGAAATGAAACATTACTTTTCCGCCAGTTCGTGAGCAGCTTATCAGGGTTTGGATTTGATTGGTATGTATAGTTGCCCAATGGATTAGTCAAGAATTTCTTAGAGTTGGAGAGCTTGTTTGTGAAGAGATTCACCAGAGCTCAACATCATGTCACCATAGGAGATCTAGTGGTGGAAAGACAAAAGCCTGAAGAGACCATGATGGACTACATTTTGAGGTGGATGAACTTAATTATGAAGTGTGAGCTTCAATTACAGAAACAACAAGTAATTGAGACCCTACTTAATAGTATCCACGAACCGGCAGCCTTAATGCTTAAAGGACTTACCATTAAGTCATTTGAGAAGCTACTCAATAAGGCCAGCAGTCTACAGGAGGAAGTTAAGCACATGGAGTCTCTTAAGAAAACTGAAAAGCCTAAACAAGTTAAGGCATTTAAGAAGAAGTCTGAGATAGTGGCAATGGAAGACAAAGGTAAGCATCCTATTTAGATTCATACCTAACATACTAGTATAGTTTTATAAGCCTTCGTCGGTACCAGTACATTACAGTCAGCCTCCGCTGATACATTATACTCTGCCTCCACAATACAGCTCACATCCTTAGCAGTATGGTCAGCCTCGTCCGCAAAACTATGGTCAACTCGATCAGTAGTCATTTCAGCAGAGACCTTATAGGACAGAAGGAAGGCTGGGTTCGACGATCATAGACCGGTTGGATAGAGTATACTCCTTCAAAGATGAAACCGCAGCATAGATATTCTGAAATTTAATGAAGAAGCCTGAGTTCAGATTGCCTAAGCCCAAGTACTCAGATGAGGTTGACAAGAAGGATCATCCCAACTACTACCTTTACCACAGAATACCTTGACACACCATAGAGGGCTGCTTTAGCTTGAATGATTGGCTTGAGAAAAATTTGAAAGAAGGGAACATAAAAATTTTGAAAGAATATTTAAAATAGCCTAGAAGATGTTCTGTGAAAATGATTTCAGCTGAACTTATCTCTCTTATAACCCGTATTCAGAGGAGGTCGAATGGAGCATAGTTTGGACCAGATCCTCCAAGAAGATACTGGATTAGAAACAGATTGCTTCAGAACAATCTGTCACTCATATTATGCAACCTCTCAGGCAAATGATGGAGATTACATCGGAGAAGCTGCCACAATGAAAGACCAAGAAGAAGAAAATCATGAAAAAATGAGGGGCTGATAACATGAAGGGTAGGGTAGGGTCTGTCTCTGTTAGATTGGTTGTCTCGAATTTGGGGGAGAAATCCATCGAACCACTGATTCTATATGATTACCTCTGCACCCCTCCGGGGTCTTACGACTTTAAGAGTGAGGATTTTGACTACATTTTGACTATCTCTAGTGATGGCTTAATTGACCCCAAGAAATCTAACCTCGATTTTGATTCCCAAAATGATCTTTAAATCATACTAAACCTTGATGGATACAATGACAGAGATGAAGAAGACAGTAACAACGTCAGTTATGACAGTTCACGAAGTGAGGAGTCAATCCTTAGGTGCAAAGGAATGCCGATTGCAATCAACCTGAACTTTTCAAATTCAGAATCAATACCAGAAGTGTCAGCTATAATAACAAAAGAAGAGGAGATCACATAAGTGAACCTGAGGAGTGGAAAGGTATTACTCGCCTGAATGGCTCCAATGGAAAAAGGTAAACAAGTAGTTATTTGAGAGGAGGCGCCTCCATCGGTGGGAGAAACACATGCTTAAGAAAAAATTGTAGGTTCAAACAAAGTGGATTATAATGACTTGCTCATCTTAGGAAGTTGCTAGCAAAACTAAGCATCTACGATGCTCTGATCCTGTAAAATAAGATAACAGAACATCTGGTCAAGGCTCTGCTTGATACAGATATTTACTTAGCTCAATCTGCTAGCACGTCCTCGGGTGAAGTTTGTTCATTAAAGGGACAACCCAGGTTAACCTTTACCAATGAAGATCTGCTACTTGGAACTACCGACCATCTACTCTACATTTTAGACAGCATCGACATAATTTTGCTCCCTAGAGTTATTGTAGATCTAAGGGGGTCACTCAACCTAATGAGTTTACAGATGTTAACATATTTGGATATTGAATCTCAAGAACTTACCATCGATAAGATGATGCTAAGGGATTTAATCAGAACGGAGAATAAGAGGTTGGATCGATTACACTGTTAATTAGGGTTAGAGATCTAGTAACAACCATAAAATTCCATAATATCGATGCAGAGACTTCGTTCAACGCTGTACTTGGTTGACCGTGGCTTCATGAGTACAATATGGTTCCTTCATCACTAGATCAGTGTATCAAATATTACAAAGAAGGACAAGAATATTGCAAAGTGGGAGACCTGCAACCATTCTGAATACATAGAGTAGGCATCCACGAAGACACCGCCTACTACACTCCCCCAAAGAAGACAGTCTTTTCAAGAGATACAATGCCAAATAATATGGAAAGTGCAAAAGGATCGCAAGAACAAAACCATTCAGCTCTGTTTCAATGATCTCCCACCACTCCATTTCATCAAGTCGATGGAGGCTATTTTAGCCCACGCATCCGAGATCAAAGCCAAGAATATGAATGAGGAAGAACTAAGAATATTGTTGAATGGATGAAGCCAACTATCAACAGAGAAGTCCAGACTGTTGGTTATGGAAAATGTAAGCTTTACAGAAGTACATTAGTAACGTTTAATTCTTATTTGAATCTACATATTTAACAAAATTTTTAAAGTTAAAATAGTAGTATGATGTGAAAGATTTGGGTGGAATGAATAGAATAAATTGGGAATTAGAGCAGACACGTGAGCCGGCTCGAGCTCGGCTCGATAAGTGGCTTGAGTTCGTTGAGCTGACAAATCAAGCTAAAGCTAGTCCTGGATCGACTCGTTAGCTCATCGCCGGCTCGTTTAAAAAAGTATTAATCTAAAATATACTTAAAATATATTAAATTTGAATACTTTATTTTCAAAGTATTTAATAATATTTTATAGTTTATATTAAGTAATTTCTTATTATTTTTCTCCTTATTACTCATCATATTTGTCATTTTATTATAACGTTGACTTAAATTAATACTACTTTCTCTTTTACACTAAAATAGCTCGCTAGAACTCGTAGACATATGCTCGAACTCAAACTCAAATTCGATAAAATTAATCAAGCTCAAACTCAAGTTCAAACTGAGAGTGGCTTGAGCTCGACTAGACTCATTTACACCATCAGAAATGTAGCACACAACTATTATAACTTACATATCTTACACATAAAATTTTATATTTACATATATATGTTGACCTCATTTTTGATGAGGTCTTCTCTTCTTCTTTTTAGTACTTATGATCTAGCCTTAGGCTTTTCCTTTGACTATCCTAGAGGATTAGAATTGAGACCCACCACTTAGAAATTCAAACCACTTCTTAACTCCTCGCAAACTCCACAAACTTGATTGTAGACCCCTAATCACCTAGAGGGTTGAAATCGAAATGTGGAAGTTTAAAGGATGAGTTCCTATAGGACTCTTTGGCCTCGGGACCTGCCCAGGTGGCTCGGTCCGGTGAAGGTTGACTTACACACACACTACACTTATACACTACACTTTAACACACCTCCTAAAACCACACCCATACCCAACTTGACCTCCGACTCATGAAGGTGACTCGCATGGATGGTCCTTAACCCCTAAGCCCTTGGTTAAGAGGGTTAGGAACAACATAGCGAATGCCTCAAATGAGTCCTCTCATGGTTCATATAGGCTTAACATGGCTTCATGACTCAACCAAAATGATTTCATTCCACTTACATTTACCCAATCTTCAATTTTCCAAATTTTTAATTTTTGACCCAGGGACCCTACACCCGTTTAACTTACCGAAAATTCTTGAAATTACCCAAATTTTTCAAAATTTTCCAAAATCACCCAAATTCCTCAAAACCAATCCCAAACATTCCCACATCACTCAAATTGATCATTCATAGCCAAAAATACCTCCCAATACCCTCCAAATACCCAAAATGCCCCTCTTAACCAAAAAATCCAAAAATTCAGAAAATTCCCAGAAAATTCCAGAAAATCCCAAATATTCCAAATTTCATTTTGTCCAACTACACCATGGGCTAATTTTGTCAATTTACCCCACTTTGGCAAAATCCCCAATTTGACCCATTTTATCCCAAAGTGAACCCAATGTCAAACCAAACCTACCCAATTGACCCAAATTTTGGTCCAATTAAATTCTAAACTTCAATTCAACATCCCCAACACCAATCTAGACCAAATCCAAGCCCAATTCGATTGACATTTGAATCAATTTTCACTTTTGACCTTAAAGCCCAATTTGGACCCATGACCCAAACTTAGCTCAAACTCACCCAATTCAACTCCAATTAACCCCAAATTTTTTCTAAACCTTCCCTAACATCCCCACAAACAAAACACTAACATGATTTGCCCAAAATTTAGACCCAAACCCCACTCAAATTCAACCCAAAGCTAAAAGACCCCATTTTGACCTAAGCCCAAACCTAACTCAAATAAGCCCAAACCCCAAAATCAAAACCCAACCAAAGTCAAAACCTCTTTGAAACACTCCCATAAACATTTCCCAACATTAATTTTACATCAATTTCAACCCCTAGCCCAACATTGGCCCAAGTTAGCCCAATTTGACCTACATTGGCCCACTTACCAAATAAACCCAAATTCAAACCAATTCAATTCTAAATCACACCAAATTAACTCCAAACCATTCATGAAACATCCCTAAACCAATTGCAACATTTATTTGACATGGTCCTTCACAAAATTTTCACCCAAATGCCCATCCTAAAATCAAAAAAACCCACTTCCCTAAATCACTTTAAAAGCCCATCTAAAACCATTTCGAAGAGCCGAAAATCTACCCTAAAGCCCATATGACATTTTCATTTGCCATCCATTTAATCAAAGACATTCCCTAAGTTCCAATCCCATCATCAAATGATTCCAAATCAAGCCTCATGCCAAATCACCCCTAAATGCCAAAATTCACAAAATCCTTCTCCATGAAAGTTGACTTGACTTTTCCAAAGCCAAATGGAGCCATGGGAGCCATGAGAGCCATGGAATCTACTTTCCACCTCACCATACCCAAGATGGCAAAAGGAGGAGGCCCTTTCCATATTCCCTTAAGGGGGATTAGCCACTTCCATGACTCCACTAAACCATGCTTAAACTTAATTGTACTTGGATGGTGACCCTTCCCCACTAATTAAGCTGACCTAAACCACTTTATCCTCAGTCCAAACTAGCCATGGGAAGGTGCACCTAGCCCAATCCATGCATTTGACCAAATTTAGCCAAAATACACCCTTACCCAATTCTACTTTGATTCAAACACTTTACACATGTCCAAGCCGATCGCCTTCACCAACTTCAAGCCTGGACCTCCCGACCACGAGGGTGACCCATGCCTGCACGGCCGGCCACCGGGCCGCCGGAAAACGCCATGGCCGAGACATGGGAAGGAGCCGAGCATTGAAATTCTCCTTGTCTGAGTTGCCCCATGCCCGGTGGCCATTGCAGCTGTTCTTCCCTTGCCGAGAGCCGAGTTGATCCCGGTCCTAACTCCCGCAGGGAGGCTCTCGAGCCTCTCCTATTTAAACACCACCCCTCTCGGCCATGGAGGAGGTGCTGAACCAACCTTAAGGAAACTGCGCCAAAATCATTCCGGACCACTCTCCACACATAGAGCATTTGATCCCAAGTGGATTCCAGCCCAATTCCCTCCGAGTCGAGCTTAATTTTGAGTTCGAATCTCGACGCTAAAAACCAGGACACTTCTTCACAGTGGACCAATCCCCAAATTGATTGGTCCTACACCTTCACCAGAGAAAGAGAAGAAGTTTACCAGCAAAAGCCCCCTCACCAGGCCAGCCATTTCTTCCAGCCTCCAAGCTTTGTGATCGGGCTTGGTCGAAATCATACCTAGACGATTCACTGAGCCGAGGGACTTCAGCCGGAGCTTGCTTGGACCCAATCGAAGGTGACACAACTCTTAGATCGAAGCTTCACTTCTGCGAGCAAAGGTATGGACTCGCTCTTCTTCCCGAGCTTACGAGAGATTCTCCATTTAATTTGAGTCAATTTAAATACATGTTTACCGTATGGATGTGTTCGTGTCTTCAAGACGAATCCACAGAGCATAAGAACACAGAAATCCATTGAGAATCGAGTGAGAAATTAGGGTTAGAAGGTTGACGGTCACGGGTTCACACCAGTCGTAGACGATGACCAGGAGCCGATGGATTGCGCGTGTATCGAGCGGACGGCCAGGATCGCGCCGGACGGAGCAACGAAACATGAACCGCGGGGCCCTGGAGCGCTGAGTCGGATGGCGGCGCTGAATCAGAAGACAACGCGTGGAGCTTCGGAGATGCCTAGGTTGAGCTGGCGCCGCCTGGATAAGTAGGAAATTAGGCTATTTTCCTATTTATTTAATTCCCTAAACTTCAAAAAAACATAACTTTGTGTAGGAAAATCAGAAAAATAAAATAAAAATACCCCCTTGCTCAGTGAACAGAGGAGAATAATGTGGAAAAGAAATCATTTAGTTTCATTGAGTATTTAATTTTTAATAATTTATTTACCCTCTGCACATTTTCAATTCTCCATGCATGTATATAATTCACCATGGCATGAGACCATAGGGTTTTTGAAGCCTCTGAATTTGGGAACATTCCCTAAATTTTCCAAAGTCAGAGGCCATCCCTATGAAGAGTTACTAATTTTTCAATTCTAGGTTACTATTCTGAGTATTTTAATTCTAATAATTAGCATATTGTGAAATAAATTCTAGGAAAATTTGGTGATGTTTATTATGACTAGAGGACCCTAGGAAAAATAGGTTTTGAGTTAATTCACTTGTAGTAACCCTAATTGGCTTAAACACCCAAAATGGAGCTTTAATTAATTAGAGCTAATCATACATCAAATTGACTTAAAATCAATTCTCCACTGACCTTTAGGATCGAGAGGAACCCACCATAAAAGTTTGAAGTCGATTGGACTTGGTTAGCCCTATCAAATGGGTTGGTTAAGCGCATTTAGCCAAAATTAAACTTAAAAAATTCATAACTTTCAAAATACTTTTCAAAAATTCACCAAATTAGTTTTGGAGCCTCTCTGATATTAGGGGAATTTAAGAAAATTAAAATTGCAATTTTCTAAAAAAGTTGATTTTTTGCATTATTTTAATATTTTAATAATTAAAAAATAATAAAAATCACAAAAATAATAAAATTCAACAAAATGTCACATTTTGAATTTTAATCACTTAGGAACAAACCCCATATTTTTCTTAGGTCTCTATGATGAGATATTAAATTTTAAAGCCCTAAGGTAATTTTAAAATTAAAAAAATGTATTTTCTAGCATTTCCACTAAAATAATTATAATAAATCAAAGAAAAATCAGAAAATTGTAAGAATTGGTTCTCTAATTTCCTTGATATCAGAGAGATTTTTGAAAAATATAAAATTCCTTTTTCAACCTTTATTTTATTTTTGAATTAATTAACACTCCAAAACTCAAAATAATTATAATAAAAAGAATAAAATTCAAAAAATCACCAAAATTGGTCCAAGTGGTCCTCTGGTCATTAGGAATGTCCCATAATTTTCTTAAGGACAGAAACTTTTTCTTGGTCATGTTATTGAATTTTCCTTGGAAATCCTTATTTTCTACAAAAAAATAATTACATAAATAATTTAAATACAGAAAAATCACATTTTCTCCTCTAATATCTTTATTGACATATGAGTGAAGTCACATAAAAATTTCAAATTCATTCAAGCAAGAAGCAGCGACAATAAGTCGGAAGAAACCGCAATTCAGGATCTCTCTCGAAGATGAAAAGAACGAGGAATATAAATCGATGTACAAGAAGATTAACCACTATGTACATACTATGACCACGACCCCGATCCATTCTAATAAGATCGAGGGTATGGTGGTCAAAGAGGTACGTAGCGGCGGTGCAAAGCTCATCAAATTCTACCGTGGTGCTCCTTCCTCCAAAACTGAAAATAATGTACAATTTGAAGATGCTACTTCATCAGAATTAATGGAGTTACCTTTTGAGTAGTACTCTCCCTGTGTTCAAAATTTAATTCAGCGTGGTTTCTTACCTCGAAAATGGACAAAGGGTCGATCACAACATTTTAAAAATTTATGGAATAACTCCGGTCGTCCACCCAATTCAAAGCATGGTCTCGAATTCGGTACAGTAGAATCAGTTGACGATACTGAATTTTGCTTGGTTGTCACTTGCGAGTCTAATGAAAACTGCATGGAAGCTACAGAAGAACTTGAAGATTTACAAATTGGAAACGCTCCACCGGAGTTCGAAGAAGAGATCGAATCTCGATAGATGAGTTAACGGAAGTTTACTTAGAGTACTAGCGAAGAGCCTAGACCTACCTTTGTTAGCTCCTTACTCGATAAAGAAGACACGAAGAAATAATCGAGTTATTGATGGAATTTAAAGACTTGTTTTGCTTGGAGCTACGATGAGATGCCGGGATTAGCTCTAGAGGTTGCGGTCCATAAGCTAGAGTGGATCCCACTACATTCCGAGTCGGACGAGGTTCCGGAAGAATGCGTCTAGAAATCGAACAACAAGTCATAGCTAAAGTTAAAAAGCTAATAGACGCTAAATTTGTTCGTGAAGAACAATACCCGACTTGGTTAGCCAATGTGGTACCGATCGAAAGAAGAATGGTCGGATCGGAATTTGTGTGGATTTCGAGAGATTTAAACAAGGCATGTCCAAAAGATGAATTCCCTCTACCGATCCCGGAATTAATGATCGACATTGCTTCAACACATGAAATATTCTCATTCATGGATGGATCTTCGGGATACAACCGAGATAAAAATGACTCCGGAAGATGAAAAACTTACGGTATTCGAACGCCGATCGGAGTATATTGCTACACGGTGATGCCATTCGGACTGAAGAACGCGGGAGAAACCTACCGGAGAGCGATGACAAGAATTTTTGATGATCTCATCCACAATCAAGTCGAATGCTACGTGGATGATGTGGTCATCAAAAGCAAAGTAAAGGAAAACCACCTGTATGATTTGAGAATTGTTTTCGAACGATTAAGACAATTTAACCTTAAGATGAATCCCTTAAAATGCGCCTTCGGCGTCACCTCCGGGAAATTCTTAGGATTCGTTGTCCGACATCGTGGAATTGAGATCGACCCAGAAAAGATTAAAGCTATCTTAGAAATGCCACCTCCTAAAACCTTAAAACAACTACGATCTTTCCAAGGGAAGTTGGCATATCTTCGACGCTTTATCTCGAACTTGTCAGGTAGGTGTCAGCCTTTCTCGGCATTAGTTAAAAAGGACGCCAAATTTATTTGGGAAGAAAAATGCCAGAGGGCCTTCGAGGACAATAAACAATATTTAATGACCCCTCCTGTCTTAGCAGCCCCAGTCTCAGGTAGACCGTTAATACTTTATACCGCGGCTTTAGATGAATCTCTCGGAGCCCTGTTAGCCCAGGTCAATGATGAGGGTAAAGAAAATGCTCTTTACTATCTAAGCCGTCGTTTACTTCCAACGGAAATAAAGTATCCTCCAATTGAAAAGCATTGTTTGGCCACGATCTTCGCCGCTCAAAAGCTCGGGCACTACATGCTTTCTCATAAGGTCAACTGATCTCGAAATTTAATCCATTGCAATACTTGATGACCCGTCCGACGCTTTCCGGCGGACTTGCCGGTGGTCAATGATATTATTGCAATTCGATATAACTTTCGTGCCTCTTCGTGCCAGTAAAGGGACAAGTCCTAACGGACTTCCTCGCGAGCACACCCTTTGCGGCGGAATCTCCTCTCAATGACGACTTGCCGGATGAACAAATAATGAGCTTAGAAGACCACTGTTGATCGACGTTGGGAATTATATTTCGACGGAGCATCTTCAGCACACAAAGACGAAGAATCGCAAGTGATAGTGCCTGTAAGGCGGGAATCGGACTAATCTTTATAACACCGGAGCGGGGGATGTTAAGATACTCCTACCACTTAACGAGCCGTGTACAAACAACGAAGCATAATACGAAGCCCTCATAACGGGACTAGAATTAACTATTCGAATGGGGATAACCAACATCAACATCTACGGGGATTCGCGAGTTAATCATTCAACGGATCGTCGGACGATACGGAATTTTAAAGCCGAGACTCGAGCAATACCTCCGAGTATGCCATGAAGCTGTTGGAACAAATTCCGAGTGTGACGATCTACAAAATTCCCGAAAAGAAAACTCTTTAGCGGATGCGTTAGCCCGCCTCGCAAAAGAATTTGCACGCTTGCAAAACGAATCGAGTGGAAGTGTCGGTTCACGGACGTCGAGTCCTATCACGGCTCGATATAGACACAATACATAAATCGGAAAAGAAGAAGAATCGGTTGCAACGATGACGGAAAACACGAGAAGATTGGCGACGGCCATTAATGAACTACACCGCAAACAGGAAAACTACCGGACGATAGGTCGTTAGCCCATCGGATCAAGAAAATAACTCGTCCTACGCATTAATAAACAACACGTTATACGGAAGGTCTTTGGATCAAATGTGGCTAAGGTGCCTAAGCGGGTACGAGGCCCGAGAAATTGTTAAAGAGGTGCATTCGGGACTCGCGTGGCGCTCACCGGTCGGGTCCGAAGATGAAAATGAAAATCAAAAGACTAGGGTACTACGGCCCTCGATGATGACCGATCGCATGAAAATCGCCGAGAGCTGTCACCAATGCCGAGTGCACGAGTGGTTCTACACCAACCTCCAAATGTGCTACATCCAACAATTGCGTCGTGGCCATTTGAATGTTGGGGCACGGATATAGTGGGTCCGATAGAACCACCATCTTCGAAAGGACATCGCTTTACTCTTGCGGCTACGGATTACTTTTCCAAGTGGGCAGAGGCAGTTCCACTTAGAGAAGTGAAAGCACACCACGTGCTACAGTTTTACAAGAACCAAGTTGTCTACCGTTTCGGAGTGCCGCGCGAGATCATCTCGGATAATGGGTCGGCATTCGAAGCACACAAATCAACAATTTTGTCAGGAGACACGGAATCGACTGGCGATATTCAACAATTTACTACCCAAGAGCAAACGGCCTGGCTGAGGCTTTTAATAAAACTCTTGTTCAAATCTTAAAGAAAACCTTGGACGATAATAAGAGAAATTGGCACGAGAAGTTATTAGAAGCCTTATGGGCCTCACCGGACAACCTTCGAACTCCTACTCAAGCTACACCTTACGCTCCGGTGTATGGGTCCGAGGCGAGTGTTACCTTTAGAGGTCCGAGCTTCCTTCACTCGGAATTGCGATTGCAAAGAAAATCACGACGGAAGAGAATGCCAAATTACGACTAGAAGAATTGGAAAGCTCTGGAAGGGAAAAGACTTGTAGCGCGACGGAATTTAGAACTATACCAAGCTAAGATGGTTCAAGCCCATGACGGACTGGTCCGCCCGAGAACCTTTAAAGTTGGTGACTTAGTTCTCGTTCTCAAGAGACCTATCCTTGCACACCGCAAGATAGAAGGAAAATTTGAACCTACTTGGGAAGGGCCGTTTGTGGTTGAGGCAGTCTACTCAGGAGGCTCCTACCAGCTAGTGAATTGCCAAGGAGAACGACATATGCTTCCGATCAATGGACGATACTTGAAAAAGTATTACGCTACCTGATGTTTCGAAGGAATGGATTCTCCATCCCTAGAAGCACGGGTGAAGTAATTACTTATGACTGGGTCCGAACCCAAAAATAATAAAAAAAATGTGCTAAAATAAATAAAATCATGATAATAAAATTTTCCTTGTTTTCTCTTCCATATCAAAATCTCTTTCCTGATCTTATCCCACTTCATTCTTGTTGAATTTAAAAATACAAAAGTAATAAAAAAAACTCTCTATCTTTAATAAATACTTTCTTAATGTTCTTGTTCTTAGTACAACCCCTGATCCTTTTCCTTGTCTTTTCGCAGGGAAATGTCGAACGGGCGGTTGGTCCCGAACTTTAGAAATGGCGTAAGCCTTACACTCGACGAAAGAGGGTGAAAGATGGAGCGATAATAGAGATTGACTCGGACTTCGCACCGGCGAGTGCCTGCAATACGAGGAAGGTGACCGGGTCCCGATTGACCGAGGAGGAGCTGCCGAGTCGGACGAGTAATGAAAGTGGGTGGTCCAAGCCACCAATCCAGCGACGAAGAAAAGGAAAACAAACACCGAAGAAGACAAGAGAATCAAGTCCGTAGTCGCTACGGCGAGAGGGCGGGCTTGTCGGCGCCGCGCCCACGAAATTCGGGAAGTACGAAGAGCTACTCTCACGACAACTCGGCGAAGAAATAAAAATCGCCGTATCCGCAAGATGTTAACTAAACTAGCGGCGGACCGAGCACGACGGGGCAGTTGCTACGGCCGGTGCATATACTTCGAGGATACCGGTTCCCAGGAACTCGAAGAAAGGAGGCCGGCTCCGAGGATAACGAAGAGACTGGGGGAATCTCAAAAAGATCAGAAGAAGGAAGGCTACTACGCCACCAGATAAAGCCGCCTGTAATGCATAACCTTGTTGCAGAAGCAACCCCGGAGGATGTTCCGACGGAGATCATCCCCGAGGAGCCGAGGTATGCAGGAGAACGCGAAGGGATTGAGCCATATATCCCACAGTACGTCACCAGGCCTCGCCATTTTCAGATTATTCCGGAATACGAGCTAGAAAGAATGCAGAATGTCGAGAAGCAAACTTTTGAATACTTCGAGAGAATCAGAGGCAGGAGGATCAATATACTAGAAGGCCTCGAGCTACATACAGACGTGTTCTCAGAATACGAACAACAACAAATCGTAGACTGCATCCGGGATTTGAAAAGAATGGGTCGAGCGGGCCGCCTAAGAGAAAACACTTACTCGGAACCCCGGAGATGGATGCCAGGGAAAGGGATAATTACAATACAATGTGGATGCTGCTACAACTTCGCAGAAGACATGAAGGGAAACCCACCCGGGATACTCCGTCATGGCCAGGTGGATCCAATGCCATTAGTGATCAAAAGGATGGTAAAAAGAATGATAGCATGGAGAGTACGCGACGGATTGCATACCTAACGAGTTGCATCATTAACATTTACAAGAAGAGGTGATCGCATACCCCGCACATAGATCACCACGACTTTGTCGGACCTTTCGCACGATTTCTTTTCGAACGAGTGTAATATCATGTTCGGATCCGACCTCCGGATAGCAGGCCCAGGTGAGTTCTGAGGGCCAGTAAAGATACCATTACCGGTAGGTTCCGTCATGATACTAAAGGGCAACGGGGCAGATGTAGCTAAACATTGCATACCGGGAGTACCAATGAAGTGGATCTCAGTTACTTTTAGAAGGATGGATGACGGAAAGCACCTTACCACTTCCGAGCCGGACCCGGAGCTAGAGAGCCTTCGGCCTTACTAGTTGTGAGTTACATGGAAAATATCACACCTCCAACGTACATCCATACGGCATCCTTGCCGAGGATGGCTTGGAAGGTGATGTTATTGACCATGTACCTCACTATTCGGACATGGATTTTTGACAGATACCTTTTTGGATGGATCGACAAAGATCATACATAGTCCGTTTTGAGTCTATATGGATTGTATGAGATGTATTCCAGATCGAGTTGTATGATGTATCTTCGACATGATTGAAATGAAAGTGACCATGTCACATTTTTGGCCTTCACCTCTTTTGTGCAAGTTGGTAGGAAACGCCACTAAAGTTAAATGAACTTCGAACAAAGAACAGAAAAGAAACAAAAAGAATAAAAGAAAACTTTCCTTAAAAATCTAAAAAAAATGATGATGAACTCCAAATTCACATGAACATTAAATGAACGATAAAGCAAATTTAAATCGTTAAAGAATAAACAAAATGAACACAAATTTTTAATCAAAAATTCAAATTCAACCTTCTAGATCTCAAATCAAATCTAAATCAAAAATTCAAATTCAACATTCCAGATCTCAAATCAAATCTCAATCAAATTCAAACTCAACCTTCCAAATCTGAAATCCAACACGAAGCCACAAGGTTTTCGATTCGGATCTAGTGGCGAGGAATTGTATCCAATCCAAACCAGCAACTTTCGATCAACTCTTTTGAATGGGATATGTAGCATCTACAAATTCCCTCCTAATCTGTTTCTTTCCATAAAAGTCTTTTACAACTTTCATGAAATTCTCGAAACACCAAAATTTCACACTTTTCAAATCAACACAACAAATATTTGCAAAATTAATTACCATTCAAAAATCAAATTCTTGGGGTTGAGGATTTTACATCCGATACTGCATTGCTTTAGGTTCTTTCCCTATCGCAATGAAATACATCAAAATCAAATTCTTGGGGTTGAGGATTTTACATCCGAGACTGCATTGCGGATTTTACATCCGAGACTGCATTGCTTTAGGTTCTTTCCCTATCGCAATGAAATACATCAAAATCAAACTTTTGGGGTTGAGGATTTCACATCCGATACTGCATTTCTTTAGGTTCTTTCCCTATCGCAATGAAATACATCAAAATCAAATTCTTGGGGTTGAGGATTTTACATCCGAGAATGCATTGCTTTAGGTTATTTCCCTATCGTAATGAAATACATCAAAATCAAATTCTTGGGGTTGAGGATTTTACATCCGAGACTGCATTGCTTTAGGTTCTTTCCCTATCGCAATGAAATACATCAAAATCAAACTTTTGGGGTTGAGGATTTTACATCCGAGACCGCATTGCTTTAGGTTCTTTCCCTATCGCAATGAAATACATCAAAATCAAATTCTTGGGGTTGAGGATTTTACATCCGAGACTGCATTGCTTTAGGTTATTTCCCTATCGCAATGAAATACATCAAAATCAAATTCTTGAGGTTGAGGATTTTACATCCGAGACCGCATTGCTTTAGGTTCTTTCCCTATCGCAATGAAATACATCAAAATCAAATTCTTGGGGTTGAGGATTTTACATCCGAGACTGCATTGCTTTAGGTTCTTTCCCTATCGCAATGAAATACATCAAAATCAAACTTTTGGGGTTGTGGATTTTACATCCGAGATTGCATTGCTTTAGGTTCTTTCCCAATCGCAATGAAATACATCAAAATCAAACTTTTGGGGTTGAGGATTTTTACATCTGAGACTGCATTGCTTTAGGTTCTTTCCCTATCGCAATGAAATACATCAAAATCAAATTCTTGGGGTTAAGGATTTTACATCCGAGACTGCATTGCTTTAGGTTCTTTCCCTATCGCAATGAAATACATCAAAATCAAACTTTTGGGGTTGAGGATTTTTACATCCAAGACTGCATTGCTTTAGGTTCTTTCCCTATCGTAATGAAATACATCAAAATCAAACTTTTGGGGTTGAGGATTTTTACATCCGAGACTGCATTGCTTTAGGTTATTTTCCTATCGCAATGAAATACATCAAAATCAAACTTTTGGGTTGAGGATTTTTACATCCGAGACTGCATTGCTTTAGGTTCTTTCCCTATCGCAATGAAATACATCGAAATCAAATTTTTGAGGTTGAGGATTTTACATCCAATACCGCATTGCTTTAGGTTCTCTCCCTATTGCAATGAATTACACCAAATCAAACTCTTGGGGTTGAGGATTTTACATCCGAGACTGAATTGCTTTAGGTTCTTTCCCTATCGCAATGAAATACATCAAAATCAAACTTTTGAGGTTAAGGATTTTACATCCAATACCGCATAACTTTAGATTCTCTTCCTATTGCAATGAAGCACACCAAATCAAACTCTTGAGGTTAAGGATTTTACATCCAATACCGCATTGCTCTGAGATCTCTCCTCATTGTATTGATTCAATCCAATCAATTCAATTTTCTTTTGAGGTTGAAGATGTTACATCTAAAACCACAAAATTTCAATTTTCATTTCAAGTTCAAATCCCTTCAAATTAGTTTTAACAAAACTTCAATCTAAATTGAAACTCAAGCTAAAATCTAAACTTACACATCAAAATTTAAACTAAAACAACATGAAATCTAAATCGAAATTCCCCCAGATCATGTGATTTGGGATTCACCTCCTTTTCCTTTCCCCAACGAGAGTTTAGGAATCTCCAGTCTCAGAGATATACTTGACACTCCCCAGCGGAAACTCTTCTACTTCGTCCTAAGTTTGTCACTTGGACATCTGTGTTGGTTTTGTTGATCGCTTCGGTGAACGCCAATACGCGCGGTGTGCTGGGTTAGCACACCACACCTATTGGGGGTCCATTTGTTGACCTCATTTTTGATGAGGTCTTCTCTTCTTCTTTTTAGTACTTAGGATCTAGCCTTAGGCTTTTCCTTTGACTATCCTAGAGGATTAGAATTGAGACCCACCACTTAGAAATTCAAACCACTTCTTAACTCCCTGCAAACTCCACAAACTTGATTGTAGACCCCTAATCACCTAGAGGGTTGAAATCAAATGTGGAAGTTTAAAGGATGAGTTCCTATAGGACTCTTTGGCCTCAGGACTGCCCTGGGTGGCCTTGTCTGGTGAAGGTTGACTTACACACACACTACAATTATACACTACACTTTAACACACCTCCTAAAACCACACCCATACCCAACTTGACCTCCTGACTCATGAAGGTGACTCACATGGATGGTCCTTAACCCCTAAGCCCTTGGTTAAGAGGGTTAGGAACAACATAGCGAATGCCTCAAATGAGTCCTCTCATGGCTCATATAGGCTTAACATGGCTTCATGGCTCAACCAAAATGATTTCATTCCACTTACATTTACCCAATCTTCAATTTTCCAAATTTTTAATTTTTGACCCAGGGGACCCTACACCCGCCTACATTACCCAAAATCTTCGAAATTACCCAAATTTTTCAAAATTCTCCAAAATCACCCAAATTCCTCAAAACCAATCCCAAACATTCCCACATCACTCAAATTGATCATTCATAGCCAAAAATACCAAAAATTCCAAAAATACCTCCCAATACCCTCCAAATACCCAAAATGCCCCTCTTAACCATAAAATCCAAAAATTCAGAAAATTTCCAGAAAATTCCAGAAAATACAAAATATTCCCAATTTCATTTTGTCCAACTACACTATAGGCCAATTTTGTCAATTTACCCCACTTTTGTCAAAATCCCCAATTTGACCCATTTTAACCCAAAGTGAACCCAATGTCAAACCAAACCTACCCAATTCACCCAAATTCTGGTCCAATTCAATTCTAAACTTCAATTCAACATCCCCAACACCAATCTAGACCAAATCCAAGCCCAATTTGATTGAAATTTGAATCCAATTTCACTTTTGACCTTAAAGCCCAATTTGGACCCATGACCCAAACTTAGCTCAAACTCACCCAATTCAACTCCAATTAACCCCAAATTTTTTCTAAACCTTCCCTAACATCCCCACAAACAAAACACTAATATGATTTGCCCAAAATTAGACCCAAACCCCACTCAAATTCAACCCAAAGCTAAAAGACCCCATTTTGACCTAAGCCCAAACCTAACCCAAATAAGCCCAAACCCCAAAATCAAAACCCAACCAAAGTCAAAACCTCTTTGAAACACTCCCATAAACATTTCCCAACATTAATTTTACATCAATTTCAACCCTAGCCCAACATTGGCCCAAATTAGCCCAATTTGACCTACATTGGCCCACTTACCAAATAAACCCAAATTCAAACCAATTCAATTCCAAATCACGCCAAATTGACTCCAAACCATTCATGAAACATCCCTAAACCAATTGCAACATTTATTTGACATGGTCCTTCACAAAATTTTCACCCAAATGCCCATCCTAAAATCAAAAAAAACCCACTTCCCTAAATCACTTTAAAAGCCCATCTAAAACCATTTCAAAGAGCCCAAAATCTACCCTAAAGCCCATATGACATTTTCATTTGCCATCCATTTAATCAAAGACATTCCCTAAGTTCCAATCCCATCATCAAATGATTCCAAATCAAGCCTCATGCCAAATCACCCCTTAATGCCAAAATTCACAAAATCCTTCTCCATGAAAGTTGACTTGACTTTTCCCAAGCTAAATGGAGCCATGGGAGCCATGAGAGCCATGAAATCTACTTTCCACCTCACCATACCCAAGATGGCAAAAGGAGGAGGCCCTTTACATATTCCCTTAAGGGGGATTAGCCACTTCCATGACTCCACTAAACCATGCTTAAACTTAATTGTACTTGGATGGTGACCCTTCCCCACTAATTAAGCTGACCTAAACCACTTTATCCTCAGCCCAAACTAGTCATGGGAAGGTGCACCTAGCCTAATCCATGCATTTGACCAAATTTAGCCAAAATATACCCTTACCCAATTCTACTTTGATTCAAACACTTTACACATGTCCAAGCCGATCGCCTTCACCAACTTCGAAGCCCTGGACCTCCCGACCACCGAGGGTGACCCATGCACTGCCGGGCCGACACACAGGCCACCGGAAAACGCCATGGCCGAGACATGGGAAGGAGCCAAGCATTGAAATTCTCCCTTGCTGAGTTGCCCCATGCCCAGTGGCCATTGCAGCTGTTCTTCCCTTACCAAGAGCAGTCGATCCCGGTCCCTAACTCCCCCGGGAGGCTCTGCAGCCTCTCCTATTTAAACACCACCCCTCTCGGCCATGGAGGAGGTGTTGAACCAACCTTAAGGAAACTCTGCCAAAATCATTCCAGACCACTCTCCACACATAGAGCATTTGATCCCCACTGGATTCCAGCCCCAATTCCCTCTAGCTGAGCTTAATTTTGAGTTCAAATCTCGGCATAAAACCAGGACACTTCTTCACGGTGGACCAATCCCCGAATTGATTGGTCCTACACCTTCACCGGACCAAGAGAAGAAGTTTACCAGCAAAAGCCCCCTCACCGAGCCGGCCATTGCTTCCGGCCTCCGAAGCTTTGTGATCGGGCTTGGTCGAAATCATACCAGACAATTCACTGAGCCGAGGGACTTCATCTGGAGCTTGCTTGGACCCAATCGAAGATGACACAACTCTTGGATTGAAGCTTCACTTCTCTGAGCAAAGGTATGGACTCGCTCTTCTTCCCGAGCCTACAGAGATTCTCCATTTAATTTAAGTCAATTTAAATACATGTTTACCGTATGGATGTGTTCGTCTCTTCAAGACGAATCCATAGAGAATAAGAACACAAAAATCCGTTGAGAATCGAGTGAGAAATTAGGGTTAGAAGGTTGACGGTCACGGGTTCACACCAGTCGTAGACGATGACCAGGAGCCCTTGGATTGCGCGTGTATCGAGCGGACAGCCAGGATCGCGCCGGACAGAGTAACGGAATATGAACCGCGGGGCCCTGGAGCGCTGAGTCGGATGGCGACGCCAAATCAGAAGACGACGCGTGGAGCTTCGGAGATGCCTAGGTTGAGCTGGCGCCGCGTGGATAAGTAGGAAATTAGGCTATTTTCCTATTTATTTAATTCCCTAAACTTCAAAAATACATAACTTTGTGTAGGAAAATCAGAAAAATAAAATAAAAATACCCCCTTGCTCAGTGAACAGAGGAGAATAATGTGGAAAAGAAATCATTTAATTTCATTGAGTATTTGATTTTTAATAATTTATTTACCCTCTGCACATTTTCAATTCTCCATGCATGTATACAATTCACCATGGCATGAGACCATAGGGCTTTTGAAGCCTCCGAATTTGGGAACATTCCCTGAATTTTCCAAAGTCGGAGGCCATCCTATGAAGAGTTATTAATTTTTCAATTCTAGGTTACTATTCTGAGTATTTTAATTCTAATATTTAGCATATTGTGAAATAAATTCTAGGAAAACTTGGTGATGTTTATTATGACCAGAGGACCCTAGGAAAAATAGCTTTTGAGTTAACTCACTTGTAGTAACCCTAATTGGCTTAAACACCCAAAATGGAGCTTTAATTAATTAGAGCTAATCATACATCAAATTGACTTGAAATAAATTCTCCACTGACCTTTAGGATCAGAGGAACCCACCATAAAAGTTTGAAGTCAATTGGACTTGGTTAGCCCAATCAAATGGGTTGGTTAAGCCATTTAGCCAAAATTAAACTTAAAAAATTCATAACTTTCAAAATACTTTTCAAAATTCACCAAATTGGTTTTGGAGCCTCTCTGATATTATGGGAATTTAAGAAAATTAAAATTGAAATTTTCTAAAAAAGTTGATTTTTTGCATTATTTTAATATTTTAATAATTAAAAAATAATAAAAATCACAAAAATAATAAAATTCACCAAAATGTCACATTTTGAATTTTAATCACTTAGGAACAAACCCCATATTTTTCTTAAGTCTCTATGATGAGATATTAAATTTTAAAGCCCTAAGGTAATTTTAAAATTAAAAAAATGTATTTTCTAGCATTTTCACTAAAATAATTATGATAAATCAAAGAAAAATCAGAAAATTGTAAGAATTGGTTCTTTGATTTCCTTGATATCAGAGAGATTTTTGAAAAATATAAAATTTATTTTTCAACCTTTATTTTATTTTTAAATTAATTAACACTCCAAAACTCAAAATAATTATAATAAAAATAATATAATTCAAAAAATCACCAAAACTGGTCCAAGTGGTCCTCTAGTCATTAGGAATGTCCCATAATTTTCTTAAGGACAGAAACTTTCCCTTGGTCATGTTATTGAATTTTCCTTCGAAATCCTTATTTTCTACAAAAAAATAATTACATAAATAAATTAAATACAGAAAAATCACATTTTCTCCTCTAATGTCTTTATTGACATATGAGTGAAGTTACATAAAAATTTCAAATTCATTTAAGCTCAATTTAGTGAGTTATGAAATTATTAAGCTTGAAGGGCAAAATGGTAATTAAAATTTTAACCCTTAATTAAAACCTTAGGCTTAATAAAATGAAATAGTAAAATATTTGATCCTAATATGATTTGGATGATTGAAATTTAAATAATTAAAGGGTAGAAACCTACTAAACAATTTAAAAATAATTAAGATAAACCTTAATTAAGTAATTAATTAAATTTGAAAGAATAATGAAAAAAATTGGAATTATTAAAATAGGGATATTATTAGGAAGAGATTTATTCTTTAATTTAAGAATCCCTAAATTAATCACCTCAATAATATTTAATTCCTAATTAAAATGATAATCCAAATTTAAAATTTAAAATACTAAAAGACTTAATCGTTAAATTAAATTAAAGTTAAATTATTTAAATTAAATCCTTTTAAAATTTCAATTAAATTAATACTTTAACAATTAAAATTAAATCATATTTAAAACATAAAAAATAAAATATTAAATTAAAAATAAAAATTAAATTAAATTAAATTAAATTTAAATTAAATTAAAATCTAAAATAAAAATTAAATTAAAATTAAAGTTTAAATTAAATTAAATTAAATTAAAATTTAAAATTAAATTAAATTAAATTAAATTAAAACACATTAAATTAAATTAAATTAAATTAAATTAAGTCATATTAAATTAAATTAAATTAAATTAAATTAAATTAAATTAAATTAAAAAATAAAATCAAGTTAAAAATTAAAATTAGATTAAATCAAATAAATTAAATTAAAATTAAAACTAAATCAAATTAAACTAAAATTAAGTTAAATTAAATTGAATTAAAAATAACATCACCTAAGACATAAAGAATTCAAAAATAAATCTAAAACAACTTGAACACTATTCCAAACTTAAATCCATTAACTGAAATTAAATTAAATCAAAAAACCATTTGTACATCAATTTGCCCTCGAAAGCTTTTGTTGTCATAACTCCTAAACGGAGCATTAAGTGAAGTGTTACTCCACTTATAGGATATTCAAATGTCCTAGTTCACTGAGCAAGATAACAAAACTTGAATTCCCGGACGATTAATTCATTTGTATAATTAAATTCTCTTGGACTTAAAATAATCCTAGAAATATTGAAAAGATGTTTAAGACTCGTCTTAAGCACTTCCTCGATATGATAGGATATTTATAAGAACAATTGAACTTAATTGTTCTTTGATGAAGAAAATCATCCTCAAACCCAAAATACGAGAACCTAGACGTCATAAGAGATGACTAGCTATAGGATTAGGAACTTGTAGAAAACCATAACCCTTCCCTTAGCTTTACCTAGGAACTTGTTTTAAATGCTTAAATATTCTAATTGTGTTTAATTGTAGCTTGGGATGACGGGAAGACCCTCCAGGTGCGCTTTTATTTTATTGCGATTTATCTTATTGTAATTTATTTAATCGCATCGCACTTATCTTTCTTGCATGATATACAACTGTTGCATGAAAACCCACACCTTTAGGATAGTCCCTAAAACTGAAACCAAAACTAAATTAAAAGTCATTACAAGATAAAATTTACCGCCACAACATTTCAAAATATAAAACAACTCAAAATTTAATCACAAACAGAACAATAAAACTGTAATTACAACTAAATTAAAACGTATCGTTGGATGATCGGGAATACCTCGGATGATGTAATCTACGTGTTGCTAACGGGATTTCCCACGGTCTAAATGAAAGTGTGGAACTCATTCGGTTGAGTTTAGCAAATTCATCCGGATTAAGTGAATCCGATAAAAATAACGATGCCGGAAGGATGGAACCGTGGGATCTTAACCGGTGTTGTTATAATCAACTTTAAGATTTGTTTAATTAAAATATTAAAAACACCTGGATTTTAAGACCTTCTCTAAATCAGAACACTTCTCTCATCTCCTGATTTATGACTTCTAAAACTAAACCTCTCGCAACAACAAGGAGCTCGGAGCATGGTGGGCGAAGCACGTGCCATCGTCATCGATGAAAACCCGAGTCTACTTCAGCAAAACTTTCTTAGAATTAAATAACCAAGCCATAGGACTTCGAGGTAGTTTGCCTAGTGCAACATAAATCCTCAACTCTTCGTTAGGCATTTGCATGATCATGTCATGTAAATTAAGCCCTAACCGGTCTTAGGACTCCAAGGTAGTCTTTTGGTACGACATAAACCCTCACATCTTCGAGGCTATTTGCATGACTGCGTCATACAAATATAAGTCCAAATTAATTAAAATTGGCAAGATTGAAATATCAGATAATATTAGGATTTTCTTAAATTCAGGCCAAACAATAGGATAGTCGGGATATTACTGAAGTTCGCTTCGAATCTGTGATTTCTCCTACCTTACTCCCTTTGAAGTCCCAAAATAAAATGTTCCAAATTTGATCCATTCCCTATTGAAATTCCAAAATTCAATCCTTTGAAAAACTTAAACTTTGAAATTCTTGAGAGCAGAACTACTGATTATTATCGAGAGTTTTCTTAGGTGATTCCCGTCACTTAAGATGTAATTAACTATAGAGGCTTGCCCTTATCGGGAATTTTAAGAACCTGGGTAATATAAACCTCGTTTAATGTTTTCATATTAAGCGAGGGGAACTTGTCGGCTTATAAAATTGGTTCGCAGACCAAACGGATGTCACAAACCTTTCTAGTTTATTTAATCGAGCCCCATTATCGAGCGATTGTATCTATTCTTCGGGATAGATACACAGTTTGTGGTGCAGTGCTCGTTTATATAAACTATTCGGGATGTGAGATCAGTTTGATTTCATATCTTAAAATTTTCAAATTAAAAATTATTTTCAAAAATCAAGTACTACTTTTTCAAATTATTTATTTAAATTAAACTAAAAATTCGCCGACAAATTCTGTAGGCGACCCCCTTTTTTAAAATACAACACACAAACCTAAAAATATGCCGACAATGTAGTTTTCTGGTGTTTTAACTTATGCATGAAAAAAGTATGTTTCACCTTTAAAATGTAATAATAACCTTATTTTAAATATTTGAGTGATATATGTGTAAATATGAAAGTTTTGGTTTAATATATGTAAATACATAAGATCTTCAAAAGGTCTAGAGTATGTTGGTCAAGGAAGTCCAGACTGTTGGTTTGAAATCGATCAAGTTTTACTGTGCTTTTTCTTCTTCTAACTCAGAAACTTATGTAAAATTTGAAGAAGATGACTATAATGAATAAATGGAATTACCATTTTGATACATTTCCCCATGTGTACAAAAGCTAATTCAATAGGGTTGTGTGGTGAAGAAAATGCTGAAGAACAAGTTACACCTCTTTGAGAAATTATTGAATGTTAAGAGTCGAGTTCTCAACTCAAAAGAATGTGTCGGATTTGGTATGATTGGACCAGTGGACGATTCAAATATTTTCATGGTTATTACTAACGGATCAGAAGAGGATTGCCATGATGTTGAATATGATTTTGAAGATTAGTTGATAGATGATGTTCGCTAGATTTCAAGGAGGAGATTAAACAATAGTGGATGAATTAAAGGCAATCAACCTTAGGACTGAGGAGCAGCCCCAACCTACCTTTGTAAGTTCTCTAAGGATTGCTTCACTTGGAGCTATGATGAAATGTCAGGATTATCTCCAGAAGTTCTAGTCCACAAGATTGGAGTGGATCAAAGTATAACCCCAGTCAAACATGCTCCCCAAAGAATGTGCCTCGAATTAGAACAAGTCACAACCAAGGTAAAAAAAAATTAATAGAGGCTAACTTTGTGCGATAAGAACAGTGACCCACATTGGTAGCCTACGTTGTGCCAGTTAAGAAAAAGAATGGACAAATACGTGTGTGTGTCGACTTCAGGGATTTAAACAAAGCATGTCCAAAGCTGAGTTTCCAATAGTGATATCAGAGTTAATGGTGGACATTGCGATGTCACACTAGAACTTCTCCTTTATGGATGGATCGTCTGGCTAGAATCCTATCAATATGGCTTCAAAAGATGCAACGCTTGTAACAATCAGAACTTTGATTGGAATCTACTGCTATACATTGATGCCATTTAGCTTGAAGAACGCTGGAGCAACTTACCAGTGATCTATGATGAGGATTTTCAATGACCTCATCCATAACCAAGAGGAGTGCTATGTGGACAACTTGGTCATCAAAAGCAGAGAAAGGAACGGTCATTTATATGATTTGAGGATCGTATTTGAACGATTATGGCAATCTAGTATTAAGATGAATCTCTTAAAGTGCGCTTTCAGCATTACCTCCGAGAAATTTCTAGGATTCATTGTTCATCATCGGGGAATTGAAATCAGCCCAAAGAAGATTAAAGCTATCTTGGAAGTGCCTCCTCCCAGGACCTTAAAATATTATGATCTTGTCAAGGGAAATCAACATACCTAAAACATTTTATATCAAACCTGTCAGGTAGGTGTCAGCCCTTTTCGACATTAATTATGAAGGGAGCCAATTTCATTTGGGAAGATAAATGCCAGTGGCCCTTTGAAGATATTAATTAATACCTCAAGACACCTCATATTTTAGTAGCCCCTATCCCGGGTCGACCAGTGATACTTTATACCACGGCCTTAGACGACTCCCTCAGAGTTCTTATAGCCCAAGACAATGAGGAGGGTAAGAAAAATGAACCCTACTAATGTGTAGACATCTAATACTGGCAAAGGTATCCTTTTATTGAGAAACATTGACTAGTTTTAATTTTTGATGCTTAGAAGCTTAAACACTACATGCTTTTTCATAATATCAACCTGATTTTGAAAGTTAATCCATTGCAATATCTGATGATCCAACCAACACTTTCTGGATGTTTAACAAGGTGGTTGATGATTTTGTTGCAATTCGATATAACTTTCATACCCCTTCATGCTATCTAAGAGCATATTCTCGTAGACTCCCTCGCAGCACACCCACTACCAGTTGGTTCCCCTCACAGTGATGACCTGCCAGATGAATAGAAACTACATGTAGAACTGTCACGTACTAGCCGTTAGGAAATGATCTTTGTTGTAGCTTTATTAGCCAGGAAAGACAATAAACTATAAATAATAATAACCGATAAGACTAGGATTTATTTGATTTTTGTCACACCGGATCATGGAATGTTGATGTTTTCTTACCGCTTGAAAGAGTAGTGCACCAACAAAGAGGCAAAATATGAAGCTTTGATAACTTGTTTAGAATTGGCAATATTAATGGAAATAATGGATATTGCCATTTATGGCAACTCGCAAGTTGTTATTGAGTAAGTGGTAGGACAGTACAAGATTATGAAACCAAGACTAGCAAAGTATCACCAGTATACAATGAAGTTGTTAGAGCAGATCCCTAATGTGACACTACAAGATTACTTGAGCGGACAATGCTCATGCAGACGTTTTAGCTAAGTTCACTAAAAAATTGGCATGGCCACCAAAGGCTCCTTTGATATTACAGTACAAGGACGTCGGGTTCAGTAATTGATTGACTTTGAAAATCAAGACAAGCTAGGGAAGGAAGAGACAGCAGCTACAGTGACGGATGATACCGAGGATTGGCACAAGTAGTTTATCAAGCACTTATATACTTGGAAACTACTGGAAGATAAGTCAGAGGCTCATCATATTAGGAAGATGGCACTGTCGTATGCTTTAATCAACAACTTTCAGTATAGAAGATTGTTTGACCATATATGGCTGTGACGTTTAAGCAGAGCGGAAGGGCAGAATGTTGTCAATGAAGTTCTTGCTCGATCGCGTGTCGCTCAACAGTCAGTTCTGAAAATGAAAATGAAGATCAAAAGACTTAGATATTGTCCAGCAATGATGACCAATTTTATGGAAATAGCTTGGAAGCATCACCAGTGCTAGGTGCATAGTGTGGGCTTGCGCCAACCAGCGAATTTCCTACATCCGACGATCGCGTCATCGTCATTCGATTTTTGGGGTACATATATAGTAGGATTTATAGACCCTTAATCTACGAAGGGACACTGATTTATTTTGGCAAATATGAATTACTTCTTTAATTGGGCAAAGACAGTGCCGTTACGAGAAATCTCAACACAACATTTCCTTCAGTTCTTTAGAAAACAGATCGTCTACTATTTAGGTGTTCTACACAGAATCATTTCAGACAATGGGTCCGCCTTCAAGATCATAAAGACAAATAACTTCATCAGACGATATGGAATAGATTGGACGTATTCCATGATTTACTAATCAAAAAGCGAACAGCTTGACGGAAGCCTTCAACAAGACCCTCATACAAATTTTAAAGAAATTAGTGGATGACAACAAAAGAGGATGGCATGAGAAACTTTTAAAAGCTTTATGGGCATACCTGACAATAGTCAGAACTCCAACACATTCTACATGATACGCACTCATATACGGGTCTGAGGCCGTACTTTCGTTAGATAATCAGCTGCATTCTCTCAGAGTTGTCGTAGTCAACAAGATTATAGTCGAAGATAAAGCCAAACTTTGACTTGCAGAATTGTAATGTCTTGAAGGGAATCGGTTACTAGTACAACAAAACTTGGAACTCTACCAGACAAAGATGGTCTTGGCCTATGACAAGCTAGTCCACCTGAGGACATTCAAATTTGGGGACCTCACACTAGTTCTTAGAAGGCCTATTCTTGCACACTACAAGATAAGTAGAAAGTTCAAGCTATACTGGGAGGGACTGTTCATGGTGGAGAAGGCCTACTCAGGAGGGTCTGACTAGTTCGTGAACTCCAAAGGAGAAAGACCCATGTCGCCCATCAATGGATGGTATTTAAAGAAGTACTATAGAATGTGAAGTTTCGAAGGATGACCCTTGTTCCGAGAATAGCTATATGGCCAGTGTATGTGACTGGGTACTAACAATTTTCTAATAAAATTTAATGAAATAAAATAATTATCATGAATAAAATTTTGTACATCAAAATTACTCGTACATATTTCGAACATTACAAAATCTAATCAAGAGAAATGTACATATATAACATTAATCCACTTAATAATATATTTTTATTAATCTTGCTTATTTTGAATTTCAGTGCGTTGATGGTTCTCCTGTTTTCTGCAATTAAATGTTTGGACCGAGGAGGAAAGGTAACTGCTAAAATTAATTTTTTAGTATTTGAAAGCTTATATTTGAATTACAAGTCATAATTGTGTGTGTTTGTTTATTGTTAGTGTGCTTATTATGTTTGTGTGCATAGTATCAGATCTATAGGTTTAGTGCCTTACAATTCTGAATTCGAGCGTACTATTAGAAAAATTCGAAAACAACAAAAATATTCTGAAAATCCTCACAAAATGGCAAACAACTTAAACAATCAAAACAAAAATATACCAAGACCTTTAAGAGATTTTGCTAATCCAACAGCAGATGAAATTCAACTGTCCAAAACTCTGATGTTGCTGCTAATTCATTTGAGCTTAAACCTGCTATTATCCAAATAGTACAGAATAATCAATTTGGAGGAACACCTAATGAAGATCCTAACTTACATCTCACTAGTTTTCTAGAACAGTGTGCTACCTTTAAATACGACGGAGTGTCGAACGATGCTCTTAGGCTTAGACCTTTTCCTTTTTCATTAGGGATAAGGCTAAGGCATGGTTAAATTCATTAGCACCTAGATCTATCAGAATTTGGGGAGAACTTTCACAAAAGTTTCTGTCAAAATATTTCCCTCCTTTAGAAATTGCTAAGCTGAGGAATGATATCACATCTTTTATTCAGTTTGATGAAGAATCCATGTATGAAGCTCGGGAAAGGTTTAAATATCTTCTGAGAAAGTGTCAACATCATGTTTTGCCAGACTGGTTAATAATTCAAACATTTTATAATGGATTAGTGGGATCTTTGAGAACGTTTATCGTTGCTGCTGGTGGTGGATCACTAGTGTCAAAACCTTTTGATGAAGCATATTCGTTAATTGAACAGATGCCTACTAATAATTTTCAATGGCCCTCTCAGCGGGTAAATCCTAAGAGAGTAGCTAGTATTCGTGATTCTGATGTGATAAATATGATAGTCTCTCAAATTGCTACACTTTCTAAGAAAATAGATCAATATTGAATGAATTATCCTCCAACGCCCCCAATGTTAGAAGACAATTCATCATAACAGATAAAAGACTCTCAACCACCTTATGAAACCTTGAATGCTATAAATAACAAAGTCAATAATCCTTATTCAAATTATTATAATCATAGTTGGAAGAATCATCTGAACTTCAACTGGAATAATTCCAATGATGTTGTTAACCTGCAATGGAGAAACAATTCTATGAATCCAGTTGGAAATCTGAACAACCAAGGAAATACCAATTATAAACATTCTTATCCTCCGGGTTTTAATAGTAACAAAAAATTTAAGGACATTGAGAATCAACTAGAACATATTTTTACTGCGCTTAATAATAGACCTTATGGAAATCTTCCTAGCAATGTTGAGATTAACCTAAAAGATCAAAACATGGAGCAAATTAAAGCTATTCAATTAAGGAGTGGAAAAGAATTGGAAATAAGAGTACAAAAGAAGTTAAAGTTGAAAGAGAGGAAGTGAACATTGATAAAGGTTCTAATAGGATATATCCAGACTTGAAATATCTGATTGAACCAATGAAGATTACTGTTGAAAATCCATCTCCTCCGTTTCCTCAAAGACTAAAGAAACAAAACAGGGATAATATATTTGCAAAGTTTTTGGAAATTCTTAAGCAATTAATGATTAATATTCCCTTTGTTGAAGAATTATAGAAGATACCTGATTATGCAAAGTTTATGAATGATATTCTTAAAGATAAAAGAAAGTTCAAAGACCATGAGACTATTGCACTTAGCGGTGAGTGTAGTGCAATTATTTAAAAGAAGCTTCCTGAAAAACTTAAAGACCCTAGTAGTTTCACTATCTCATGTGCTATAGGTGAGAATTTTTTGAAAGAGTTTTATGTGATCTGGGAGCTAGTATTAATCTTATGCCTTTATCAACTTTCAAAAGATTGGGAATAGGAGAAATTTTACCTACATCTGTGACTCTTCAATTGGCTGATCATTCTATCACTTATCCTAAAGGAGTTGTGGAAGATGTATTAGTGAATGTGGATAAATTTATCTTTCTTATGGATTTTATTGTATTAGATATTGAGAAAGATAAAGAAATTTCAATTATTTTGGGAAGACCATTCCTTGCTACTGGGAGAGCTATAATTGATGTTCCAAAAGGAGAATTAACTATGAGATTTAATTATCAAGAGATAACTTTCAACATTTTGAAATCTATGAAATACCCTTCAACTGAAAAAGATGATGAGTGCTTTTGAATGAAAATCTATGATTATTTGAGAGAAGATTATTTTGAAGAAGTATTTGAAGAGAATTTGGAATGTGAGGATGAATGAAAGTGAAAGTGAAGATGATTTGTGATGCACCTAAAATATATAGTGTTTTTATGCACTTTTTTATACTTATTTTTGATGATATTGCATTTTAATGGAAGGTATTTTGTGTTTTTCTTATATGTATGATGAAAATAATTAAGTATGATGAAAGAAGTGAAAAAGGACCAAATTTGAAGCAAAATTATGAATTTTGAGAAATTTGGCCTCTGTCGCCTAAGCGCCAAAGTGCCGGCGCTTAAGCACCATAGTTAAGAGTAAAATTTAAATGAATTTTGGCGCCATTTTCAAGGGGTGTTTGAAGAAACTTTTGGTGGTAACTTTCTTAACTTCCTTTGGGCGGCAAATTTGAATGAAAGGATGCATCTTTTGTGAATAGATTGAATTTTGACATGATTTGAAGAGACACCAAGGCACCTCTTGGAAAATTATTAAAAAGAAGCCTCATAGTTTGCAAGTGTAGGGTGTTATTGTGGTGTAGAGAGTGTTATTATTCAGAGTTTGTTATTAGAGTGTGTTAAGTTTTAGAATTCTTCTTTTCTATAGTATAGAGTAAAGAGTAAGAAAGAAAAAAGGGTTGGTGTAAAGCCTTCTTCTCACCATTTTTCTTTTATCCTTATATCTTGTTTTTATTGAAGTTTAAAGTCTTTATTAGAGTCACCAGAGTTGAGCGCCAACCTTTGTAGAGTTGTATTGTGGAAAGCAAACTTCCAAAGGAACTTCCAGAGTCTGGTGGAGAGGATTTTTAGATAAGTATTTATCTTTATTTTTACATTTTGTTTTTAAGTAAGATTGTTGTGTTTTCATTATAGTTTATGCTTTCATATCAAGTTTTGTTTGTATTTACTTCATGAAATCTGAGTAGTTTAGTGTATATTTTTCTTTCTTAGATGATGAAGTAATTAAATTATGGAAGTAATGTTGTGGAAAGTACAAGTGTTTAATAATGGACTAAATTGTGATAATTCAATTCCTTGAACTTAATTTAGTTCTTCATTTGGCCAATTAAGATGTTAAAATTTGTTGTAAGATTATGTAAGACCCAATGCGGTATTGTCTCAAACAACAATTGAAAAGAATCACATGCAATTATATGGGTGAGAATTGTAGTCCATATGATTGAATGCAAATATGTAGGGAGATATGCTTTATTGGGGAGTAAAATTAGAGGATTTAGAGTTACAGGCTAAAACCCCCTAATTTGTTTTGTTAGTTCAAACTTTGTTATGAGATGTTAGCCCCCATATGGAGGGAACAGAGGGAACTCTAGAGTGAGAGCTGGAATCTTCCCTGCCTAGCCCATCTACAAAATTTCAAAATTTCAAATTAACCTACAAAATTTCAAATTTTCAAATTAACTAATTTTTTTTCTAGAACCAAGTAAAGCTAAAGAATATAATTGCTCCTATTTGACACAATACATTTGAATACTTCCACAACATAAAATTCCATAATTATTACTGATTCATTGAAGAAAGAAAAAGATATTTGATTCTTATAACTTTTATATCGTGTTTAGAGTATTGATAACTTCATTTATTGCTTAAACTTGTTATTAAAAATATCAAAAATAAATTTTTGAAATTAAAACCTTAAAACATACTTGCAAAAATCAATTAAAAAAGTAAAAAGTTATTTTTCTTATTTCTTTAAATTTTTACACATTTCCCTGTGGGTTTGATATCTCGAGGCTTAATTAGAAAGTCCTATATTACTTGATAAATGATATGTATACTTGCGTAGAGTGCCATATTATAAATCATAAATTTCATATATAAATTGTAAGCATAAATATTCGGGCAATAAGTTTTAGGCGTCGTTGCCGAGGAAATTAATTAAAATTTCATTTAAAGAAAATTAAGATAAATTAATTTTTTTTCTTTCCTTTGCTTTTGTTAGTGTGTTTTGTTTTATTTTATTTTATATTGTATGCATAGTTCAGGATCTGAGGGACTTGTGCCTTACGATTCTGAATTAGAAAGAACAATCAGAAAAATTAAAAAAATTAAAAATTCTAACAAAGATAAAAATATTCAAGAAATGGTAAATCATCAAAATCAAAATGTTAACATCCATCAAGAATTTAGACCTTTAAGAGAATATACTAACCCTACAGTGGATGAACTTCATGGTAGTATTCAACACCCAACTTTAGCTACTAATTCCTTTGAGCTTAAACCTACTATTATCCAAATAGTGTCTAATAATTAGTTTGGGGGAGTACCAACTGAAGAATCCTAATTTACATCTTGCCAACTTTTTAGAGTTGTGTGCTACTTTTAAATATGATAGTATTTCAGATGATGCTATTAGACTTAGACTTTTTTCTTTCTCACTAAGGGATAAAGCTAAGATATGGTTAAATTCGTTAGCACTTGTATCTATCAGAACTTGGGGTGATTTAGCACAGAAATTCTTTGCTAAATATTTTCCACCATTAAAGACTACGAAGCTTAGAAATGATATTACATCTTTTTGTCAGTTTGAAGGAGAATTCATATATGAAGCATGGGAATGATTTAAATATCTCCTCAGGAAATGTCCACATCATTCGATATCAGATTTGTTAATAATTCAAACATTTTATAATGGTTTAGTTAGATCTGTTAAATAAATTATTGATGCTGCTGCAGGAGGATCACTAATGTCTAAATAGTTTACTGATGCTTATGCTTTGAAAGAAGAAATGGCTATTGATAATTTTTAATGGCCTTCTGAAAGGTTAAATCCTAAAAAGGTAGCCAATATTTATGAAAATGATGCTTTTACGATGTTAGCAAATCAAGTTGCTGCAATTTCAAGGAAGATAGACTAATTTGGAATGAATTTTTCTCAGCCAATTGCCATGATTGAAGAAAATTCATTAAATCAAATGGTTGATTCTTATACTTCACCAAAATCTATGAATGTTATAAGTAAGCCTAATAACCCTTATTCAAATTTTTATAACCCATGTTGGAAGAATCATCCAAACTTTAATTGGAATACCAATAATCAAGGTGGTATTAATCAGCAATGGGGAAATAACCAAGTAAACCCATAGGGAAACTAGAACAACCAAGGGAATAATAATTATAGACCAACATATCCTCCAGGTTATAACAATGCTTCACAATTTAAGGAGAAGAAGTTGTCTATTGAAGATATGGTATTACAAATGGGAAATCAATTGCAAAGTCAAGGAGCTACAATAAGAAATATTGAAAATCAATTGGGCCAAATTGCTAATACATTAAGTAATAGATCCCAAGGTATGCTTCCAAGCAATACTGAAGTAAATCCAAGAGATAAGAATAAAGAGCATGTAAAAGAAATTTAACTGAGAAGTAGAAGAGAGTTGGAAGGTAGAATTTGATCTATAAAAAAATACCTATTTCTTTATGTCTTAATTCTTATTAATTTCTAAGGATATTATGCTTTAATGAAAGGTACTTTTTATGTTTTTTGATGTAGGTAATGTAAAAAGGTCTAAAAAGGAAAAAGGTGCAAAAAGGAGCAAAAATGGTGCAAAATACCAAAAGTATAAAAAAATATGGCCTGGCGCCTAGGCGCCAGACTCGATACGAAAACTGATAAGTTTTTGACAACATTTGATCAGTTATTTTGATGGAGTGAGCAGTTATTGGACATTCTAGAAGGCTGTCAGTTGTTCCTTGATAATAGGATATGTGATACATTGCATTTGGACGCTCCAAAACGGTTTTAATCGCGAAGAGGTGCGAGCCAAAGTGAAGAGGTGCGAAGAACTGGATGCGGTGTCCGGCGCCTAGGCGCCAGACCGACCTTCTAGAAGATTCATTGAATGTGGACATGTTTTGAAGAGGTGCCTCAAGGTAACCCTTGAAGCCTATAAATAGGGGTCCATTTCTTCAGAAAATGTGCCCCTCCCATTGTACCCCTTTCTCTTATCTACTTTAGGACCTCTCATCCTTAGAGAGAGAATTAGAGAGAGAAATTTAGGGCCACTTTGGTTTAGTTTAGTGAGTTTATTTTCAAGTTATTGCATCTGGAGTTCATTACACTCGTAGAGTCGGTAGGAATCGAGAAGATGCAGTAGAAGAAATATTTGAGATAAGTATTTTTACATTTGATTCAAAATTTAATTATCATGTTTTGCTATTTATTTTCAATGTGTTCTGAGTAGTTAGTTTACTTTCTACCTTCAATTATGAAGAGATAGATAAGATAATATAAAGATTCAATGGAGAATTAAAATTCAAAATATTTTCAAAACATTGTGATGACATTAATACCTGATCTTACTTTACTTTTTAAATTGGCCATTTGAATTGTTAAAACCTGTTGAAGAGTTTTGAGACCTTGAAGTAGAAGAACTCTTAACTTGTAAATGTCACATGAATCCTTGGGTAGTCAAAGGCCATGTGCGGGCTATTCGAGGTGAAGTGCGAATAAATAGGAAGATAAGACTTAAAGGGCGTAGAATTGATAAGTTTTTAGAGTGACGGACTAAATTCTTATAATTTGATTTATAGACTAGGAAAGGGTCACTAGTAGGGCCGACCATAGCCACCATTGGACATCTCCAGAAGTGTGAGCCTAGATTAACCCATTCTCTAATAATACATCCGGACCTGATTCTTAGAATTAGCTGATGTTCTTTGTGCTCGGATCGAAAGGGTAAAGAATAGGAATGCTTCTATTTGGCACAATACCATAAATCAAATTCTCCAACGAATATTAAATTATCTTAAAAATCTTAGATTAATTGAAGGAAAGAAAGTTGTTTATTTTATATAGAATTCATAAAATCATTTTCTTATTATTGTTTTCTTTATTTGCATCTAGTAAATTAATAGTAATTTATAATCAAATTAAAAGATAAAATAAAAATATTTTTACTATTTTATTTCTCTTTATAGAGAATTTATTACTATAAAACTTCCCTGTGGGATCGATACTGGGGTCTTTGTTTAAAAACCCTATATTACTTGAAATAATACGTATACTTGCGTAGTACCTCTAGTGTGTAAAAATATTTTCTAATTATTAATTTTATACAATAGCCGCTATTTATAAATTGAGTCAAAGCCTTTGGCTATCTTTTGGAAGCAAACATTCTTTGCGTTATTTGCGGTCGGGTCAAGTTTTGGCGTCGTTGCCGGGGAAGAAAGAAATAAAATAGTATAAATTTTCTTATATATATATATATATATATATATATATATATATATATATATATATATATATAATAAATATATTATTATAAAAAAAATAAAAAAAAGATATATATTTTATTGTTTGTTTTATACGAAGATTTGGTTCTGAAGGATTAATACCTTTAGATTCTGAATTGGCAAGAACAATTAGAAAAATTAAAAGGGAAAACAAATTCAAATATTTCAAGAAATGGCTACTTTACAAAATCCAATTGAACTTAATGATCAAAATGTTTATAAACCATTAAAGGATTATGCTAACCCTACAGTTGATGAACTTCGTAGTAGTACTCGAAATACCCACTTGTAGATGCTAATTCTTTTGAACTTAAACCGTCATTATTCAAATGGTGCAAAGCAATCAATTTAGTGGATCACCGAATGAGGATCCAAATTTACATCTTGTTAGTTTTTTAGAACTTCGTGCTACCTTTACATATAACAATGTTTCGATGATGCTTATTAGACTTAGACTTATTTCCTTTTTCTTTAAGAGATAAAGCAAGATGTGGTCAAACTCATTAGCTACTGGTTCTATTAAAACATGAAGTTTGAAATGGCACAAAAATTCCTTGATAAATATTTTTCTCCTTCTAAAACTGCTAAATTAAGAAATAATATTACTTCATTTAGTCAATTTGACGGGGAGAAAATATATGAAACTTGGGAAAGATTTAAAGAGCTATTAAGAAAATGTCCTCATCATGCTTTACCTAATTGGTTGATTATTCAAACAATTTATAATGGATTAATTGGATCTTTAAAATCAATTATTGATGCTGCTGTTGGAGGTTCTTTAATGTATAAATCATTTGAAGAAGCTTACACTTTAATTGAAGAAATGGCTAATAACAATTTTCAATGGCCTTCCGAAAGGATTAACCACTAAAAGATGGCCAGTATTCAAGATAATGAAGCCTTTTCTATCTTAGTTTCACAAGTTGCAGCAATGTCTAAGAAATTAGATAATTTTGCAAATAATATTTCGCATAATAACTCTGCTAATATTGAAGATTCTCAAACTATTGAAACTTTACAAGCTATTGCAAGTAAAAATAATCCTTATTCAAATTATTATAATCCTGGGTGGAAAAATCATCCTAATTTTAACTGGAATAATTCACAACAACAATGGGGTAATAATCGATCTCATCCCATTGGAAATTGGAATAATCGAGTTAATTCGAATTATAAACCTCCTGGATTTAATAATCAACGAGAAAAAGTTATCGATAGAAGAATTAATTATGCAAATGAATAATCAATTACAAAATTAAAATACTGCTTATTCGTAATATTGAAAATCAAATGAGGCAAATTGCTACTTTAATTAATAACGACACTGTAGGAACACTTCTAGTAATGTTGAAATCAATCTAAAGGAAGCTGGAAAAGAACATGAACAAGTTAAAGGCAGTGCGACTTAGAAGTGGAAAGGAATTAAAAGAAAAATTGCAGAATGAAATTGAAAAAGAGATTAAGGTTGAAGAGATTGAAAAACCTAAAGAAACTCTCTGTCAAGATCAGACTGTTATACCTGTTAATGTGGAAGTTGAAAAACCACCACCACCTTTTACTCAAAGCCTTAAACGGCGAAACTTGATCATCGATTTTCTAAGTTCTTTGAAATTTATAAGAAACTTACTTATTAACATACCTTTTGCTTGAAGCTTTGGAACAAATGCCAACTTACGCAAAATTTATGAAGGATATTTTAAGCAAAAAATGAAAATTTGAAGCTTTTGAAACTGTTGCATTAAGTGAAGAATGCGGTGCAATAATTCAAAAGAAATTACCGAAAAGCTTAAGGATCCTGGAAGTTTCACTATACCATGTGCTTATTGGAGAAAAATTTTACGGAAAAGCTTTATGTGATTTAGGAGCGAGTATTAATCTCATGCCATTTTCTATCTTTCGAAGATTGGATTTAGGAGATATTACTCCCACCACTGTAACTCTTCGATTAGGCGATAGATCTATCACTTATCCTAAAGGAGTTATAGATGATGTCCTTGTTAAAGTGGATAAATTTATTTTCCCTGTAGATTTCATAGTACTTGATATGGAAGAAGATAAAGAGATACCTATTATTTTAGGAAGACCTTTTCTAGCTACCGGACGAGCTATGATTGATGTACAAAAAGGAGAATTAACCATGAGAGTCAATGATCAAGAAATTAAATTCATTGTTCTTAAATCGATGAAGTACCACGATAAAGAGAAATGTTATCGAATGGATATAATTGATTATTTAATTGAAAAACACTATCAAGAAAAATGTAAAGTTATTTACGAAGAAAAATTTGAATTTTTAATCGATGAAGATGAAGTAGTAGAAGAAGAAGAGACTCATTTTATTAAAGATAATTGGGAAACTTTAGACATAATTCAAAATGATATACTTTTACCCTCAATTTAAAAAGCACATGAACTGGAATTAAAAATGTTACCTTCCCATTTAAAATGTGTTTCTTGGAAATTTGTTAACTTTACCTGTTATTATTTCTTCTGAACTGAGTAAAGATCAAGAAGAAAAATTACTAGGTGTGTTAAAGAATTATAAGAAAGCTTTTGGTTGGACTATTGCTAATATAAGAGGAATAAGCCCTTCCATTTGCATGCATAGAATTTTAATGGAAGAAAATTTTAAACCTACGATAGAATCGCAAAGAAGATTAAATCCTATTATGAAAGAGGTTGTTAAAAGAAATTATTAAGTGGTTAGATGCTTGGTATTATTTATCCTATTTTGGATAGTCGATGGGTAAGTCCTATTCATTGTGTTCCGAAGAAAGGAGGTGTAATTGTCATTGTTAATGATAAAAATGAACTTATTCCTACAAGACAAGTTACTAGATGGCGAATTTGTATTGACTATAGGAAACTAAATAAAGCCACTAGAAAGGATCATTTTCCTTTACCTTTCTTGGATCAAATGCTCGATAAATTAGCTGGACACTCATATTTCTGTTTTCTGGATGGATATTCTGGTTATCATCAATTACTTATTGCTCCTGAGGACCAAGAAAAGATAACTTTTACAAGTCCTTATGGAACATTTGCTTTTATAAGAATGTCTTTTGGTTTATGTAATGCACCTGCAATTTTTCAAAGATGTATGATGTCAATATTTTGTGATTTGATTGACAAAGGAATTGAAATATTCATGGACGATTTTTCAGTCTTTGGAACTTCTTTTGAATCTTGTTTGGAAAATATAGCCAATGTTCTGAAAAGATGCGAAGAAACAAATTTAGTTCTTAACTGGGAAAAATGTCAATTCATGGTCACAGAAGGCATTGTACTTGGTCACAAAGTATCACGAACAGGAATGGAAGTAGATCAAGCAAAACTAAAAATTATTGTTGAATTGCAACCACTTACTACTGTTACTGATGTGAGAAAGTTTTCTAAGTCATGCTGGATTTTATAGAAGATATATAAAGGATTTTTCTAAAATTGCTAAACCTCTTTGTCATTTATTAGAAAAAGATGCACAATTTGAATTTAATGAAGAATGTATTAATGCTTTTAATATTCTAAAAGAAAATTAATAACTGCACCTATCATTGTTGCACCTGACTGGAATACATCTTTTGAATTAATGTGTGATGCAAGTGATTTTGCAATTGGAGCTGTATTAGGACAAAAATATGAGAATGTTTTCAAAGCTGTATATTATGCTAGTAAAACTCTCACTGAAACACAAAGAAATTACACTACCACTAAAAAGAGCTTCTAGCTATAGTATATGCCTTTGATAAATTTAGACCTTATCTTCGGGTACTAAATGCATAGTTCATACTTGATCATTCTACTATTAAATATCTAATATCTAAGAAGGATTCTAAACCTAGACTTATAAGATGGGTTTTTCTTCTACAAGAATTTGATTTTCAAATAGTAGATAGAAAACGAACTGAAAACCAAATTGTTGATCATTTGTCTAGAATTAAAAATGATATTATTTAGGAAGAAATTATAAATGAGAAATTCCCTGATGAATCTTTATATGTTATTCAAAGATACAAAACACCATGGTATGCTGATATTGTTAATTATTTAGTTAACAATATTTTGCCTTATGACTTGGATAACAAATTTATTAAGAAATTTAAATATGATGCTAAATCTTATATTTGGGAAGAACCTCATTTATTTAAAATTGGTAAAGATTCTATGATTCGAAGATGTGTACCTTATGAGGAAACTTTTGTTATTATTAAAAAATGTCATGATTCTGATTTTGGAGGACACTTTGGCATAGATAAAACTGCATTTAAAATTTTAAATTCTGGATTTTATTGGCCTACCTTTTTTAAAGATGTGAGACGATATGTGAAAACATGTGATCGATGTCAAAGGATGGGAAAAATATCTAGGAAAGATGAAATGCCTTTAAACTATATATTGGAAGTTGAAATTTTTGATATATGGGGATTAGACTTTATGGGACCATTTGTTCCATCATCTGGAAAAAATTATATTTTATTAGCAGTTGATTATGTTTCAAAGTGGATTGAAGTTGTTGCTTATACCAAACTCGTGATTCCAAAAGTGTTTCAAAATTTTTAAAGAAAATGATATTTTTAAGATTTGAAATGCCTAAGGTAATTATCACTGATGGTGGAAGTCATTTCAGGAATATAAGAATTCAATCATTACTACAAAAAATTGGAATCAAACATAGAATTGCAACTGCTTATCACCCTCAAACTAGTGGAATGGCTGAAGTATCAAACAAAGAAATTAAAAGAATTTTAGAAAAGACTGTTAATCCTAAAAGAACTGATTGGGTTGATAGACTTGATTCTGCATTATGGGCTTATATAACAGCTTATAAGACACCAATTGGAATGTCACCTTACCAGTTAATTTATGGTAAACATTGTCACTTACCTGTAGAACTTGAACATAACGCTTATTGGGCGATAAAGGAGTTTAATTTTAATTTAAATAAAGCAGGAGAAAAATGATTATTGCTACTGAATGAGATGGAAGAAATTAGAAACGAATCGTATGAAAATGCGAGAATTTATAAAGAGAAAATGAAGATGTTGCATGATAAGAAAATTTTAGGAAAAATTTTTTAGACTGGACAAAAAGTATTACTCTTTAATTCTCGTTTAAGACTTTTTCCTGGAAAATTTAGATCTAAATGGATTGGACCTTATTTAGTTGAGAAAATATACCATTATGGAGCTGTGGATATTAAAGATCCCAAAAAAGGAAAAATTTTTAAAGTAAATGGATTAAGATTGAAGCCTTATTTGGGAGATATTAAGAAGATTTATAAAGAGGCTTATGAATTGAGTCAACCTGATTAAAGATTTACTTAAGTCGAGCTGACGATGTTAAACCAAGTGCTTTGTGGGAGGCAACCCATAATTATCTTGTGTTTTTGTGTTTTAATGTAAGGTTATGCCTTGATCTTGATTAATTTTATATGACTTTAGAAAAAATTGATGCTTATAAGTCTTTATTGACTTAGGCTGAAAATTATTTTGAAGTATGTAAGAATTAAAAATAGGATCACTCTATTTTGAATATGAGTAAAAAGGAGATCAAGTTAACCTTCATTATGATAGTTTACAATGTGAGTTATCGAGTCTAAATTACTCTTACCAGTATAATTTACCTATTTTAGAGAACGAAATTTTGAAAATTTGACGATTAGGCGAAACGGAGTTGAACATAGTTCCGGCGCCTAAGCGCCAGAATTTGGCACCTAAGCACTAGAATCAATTATGTGTCAATAGGTCCGGCGCCTAGGCACCAGATTTGGCGCTTAAGCGCCACGGTTACTGGGTCGTGCAAAAACAAAAAAATTTCAGTTTTTCACACGATTTTCCTCTTTAAATCAACCCATCTTCTTCTCTAACCATCAAGCAATCAAAATTACGTCCCTTACACTTCATTCTTGAGAAATTTGAGAAATTTTTGAAGAAATGGAAAGAAGAAATCATGGAGAAGAGGCTAGGGACAAGGTCTCAAGGGATCCTCAACCCTACTTCAATGGTTTCATCGCTGTAAGTTTAGAGAAAATTTATAGTCATTTGGATAAGTTTGAAGAAGATTTTAAAAGAATTGGAGATCACCTTCATGAGATGTTTCATCAAGTTGAACATCTAGAATGGCAAATGAAACTTCAATTTGATCATTTTGTGGCTTATCAAGATACTCAAGTTGAATTGTATGCGAAGAACAAATGGATTGACGAAAAGACGGCTATGGATTTCCCGAGAGTGTTAGTATTCTTTCCAAGTGGAATACACAATTTCCCTTATGATGATTAGAATATTCTGGTAATGAGATAGTTATTATGGTTTTTGAGTCGTTGTATCGATTTAGAGAATCGATTGTGTTTGTTTGTGTATTTGCTTTCATGTTCAATGTGTGTTGTTTTTTGCTTTGAAATTGTTATGTTTGAGTGTGTATTAGGAACTTGAATCAAATGTAGTACTTATCTGGAATGTATTGAGTCAATATCAAAGATTTTAAATGGAAATTAGTAAGTTTGATTGAAACCTTATGTTTGATTGGTGGATTTAATATTTAATTTTTATAAATTTTTGAAAAATGTTGTGGAAGTTAGAAACTGAAGCTCTACTCTGATATGAGTAATTGGGAGTTGAATTTATGAATTTTGGTGGAAAAATAAATTAAAAAAAAATTTTTTGTGAAAGGCGAGTCTGGCGCCTAGACGCCAGATTTCGGTGCTTAAGCGCGAGTTCGGCCTGTACCCGAAAATTTACTTAAATAACCCCCAAAAGCCATTTTTGACGCCTAAGCTTCATCTTCTTCCCCATTTTCGCGAAAATACATCCTCTAGATCCATTTTGAGGTCAAAACATCAAGGATTTGAGCGCGAAACCACTCAATTTCTTCGTCTCAAGGTCAGATCTACAATTTAAACCATTTATTTTCAATTTTCACCATAGATTTCCCTAAGTTTTGTTTAAGAACCGAAAATTTTGAAAAAAAAATATTCGATTTTTAGTGATTTCTTTGGATTTCTAAACTTATTTTAAGTTTTATAAACTTAAAAAGAGTTTAAATCTTTGATTCCTAAATTTGTTCTTGTTTTCTTTCACGTTTAGATGGCTCCAAAATCTAAATGCGGGAAGGCACGAGATAACTTTGATAGCAGCAAATTCTCTACTGCGGCTGCGCATTTTCGCTTCCATGAATTTGCGACGTCCAGAAAGTTCATTTCTGAACGAAGTTTCTATCATCCTGGAGAAATGATCGAAAACACTATTGTTGCGCACATGTTTGGAAACAATTTTGTTATTTTCTTCGTTATTCGTCGTTATCCCGATTGCTCGAGAATTTTATGCAAATTTTCTAGATGTCGAGGATTATGAAGTCTTTGTCGAGAGGAATCGGAGTAGGATTTAGTCCGAAAGAATCAACATATTTTATGGCACATGCCACCGACTATTGAGTGCTTATTATTCTGGATTATCACCATCTGAGGGAGATTTGGATATGATTATTGTTTATCTGACTAACGGTACTGGATCTTGGAAGATCAGGAACGGAAAAAGGGTAAACCTCAAATCCTCTGAATTAAATGGTGTATCTAAAGCATGACACTATTTTATTTCTGCAAGATTGTTACCTTCCAACCACCTGAGTGAAGTGACTAGAGATCGAGCGATCTTAAATTACTGCATTCGGGAGAGGAAGCCTATTGACGTCGGGAGCATTATTTATGATTCTGTGGAGTCTATTGCGAGGTCCAGCACTTCTGTTGGATTGGGATTTCCATCTTTGATCTACTCACTATGTGTTAGTAATGGAGTCACTGCTGATATTTCTGAGGAGAAGCTGAAGTCTACTAAGCCAATTGGGCGGGGAGAGTGTTAGTATATATGATCATCTTCGAGGGAAGAGATCGACCGCTCCTTCTACTTTTGCACATACTTCAGGTAGACCTTCTACTTCTAGACCCTCTACTTCTGCTGAGCCACCATGAGATTTCTGGGAATCAATGCATGATCAGTTTTTAGAGCAGCAACAAGAGTTACTTCAAACTCACTGCATGATTGATACTATTGATATAAAACTAGATCATTTATCTGATTATACCCAGAGGAAGAGTAGTTATAATGCTGAGTATGATGAAGCCCTAGTCAGATTTCTGAATGGTGAACATGATGTTAGTTTTCCTACTTTTTCTAGTTTCACACCATTTGTAGATCCTAAGGATGTAGAATTTTCTTTTGGTGATGAAGATGATGATGAGGCTACAGCTAGTGATTAGTAGTTATAGATTTCTATGATGTGTTACTCTGTTAGTTTGTTTTATTTGGATTGTTTGTTAGTTTTGTATTTGATGTATGTAGACTATTTAGTATTAGGATTCTGTTGTGTTGAGATTGAATTTAGAATTAATTTATATGTTGTTTTAGTTTAATGTTTAGTAATTAATTATTTTGCTCTGTTTTAATTCTGTTTTAAATTTAATATCATCATAAAATTAGGCTGCTTACTTTTTATATACATGCTTCAATTTTATCTTAATTATTCATCAAAGCATGATTAGAAGTTAATTTTTCTTTTTAAGATTGTTTTTACATACTTATTAAAAATTCTTATGATTTTCTTTTCTCTCATACTTTCAAATTATCATAGTATACCAAAACTTAAGTTTGGGGGAAGGGAAAATCCATTCAAAAATTAAATTTTATTTGTCCTTAAAGAGCTAATATTTTCATAAAAATAAAAACTTTTTAACATAACTTAAGGAATGAAGAATTTATTTGAGATCACTTCATTTTTGAAATTATAAACAATTTAGTGTAATTAACCAAAATTTTACTAACTTTGATTGATTTTAAGAATAGAATTATTTAACTTAAAGAAGAATGAGATAAAGAATTTTTCTATTCATGGTAGAAATAATAGAATTTTAGAATTATTATGTAATAAAAAATTATCACTTGAAAAATAAGAGATTGGAATTCTTTTCGAATCATTATTTATGTTATTATAATTAAGTACAAATGTATAAGTTTTGAAAATATAAGTTAAGGATAGTGAAGTTCAAAACCATTAACAGGCTATCTAGATATAGTAATCCTCTCTATATAAAAAAAAAGAAGAGATTGAGAGGAGAAGCTTGAGGAAATGCCTAATAAAAAATTGGCTTCACTTGAATTATCTTATCGGAAGAAAACTAGTTACATACTTTACTTAATTTTTATACATAAATATTTATTTAGAAAATATTTTTCAAGAAAATCTTTTTCTTGTAAATATCTATGAAAGCTTAATATAATAGACTTCTATTATTTTCAAAATGAATGAAAAGTTTGAAATCTTATGATTTGGTAGTTAAATATTCTTTAAATTCTTAAAATTTAACCTAGTTAGTGAAATTGGGTTAATAATTTACTAAAGACTTTATAAAATAAAAAATTATAAGGAATCTTAAATATTTATCTTTATTTCCAAAGGTTAATATTTTTATGTAGTAGAAAGAGTTACTTGAGGACAAGTAACATTTAAGTTTGGGGGATTTTGATCTATAAAAAAATACCTATTTCTTTATGTCTTAATTCTTATTAATTTCTAAGGATATTATGCTTTAATGAAAGGTTTTTTTTGTGTTTTTGGATGTAGGTAATGTAAAAAGGTCTAAAAAGGAAAAAGGAGCGAAAATGGAGCAAAATACCAAAAGTATAAAAAAATATGGCCTGGCACCTAGGCGCCAGAAACTGGCATCTAAGCGCCAGACTCGATACGAAAACTGTCAAGTTTTTGACAACGTTTGATCAGTTATTTTGACGGAGTGAGCGGATATTGGACATTCTAGAAGGCTGGCAGTTGTTCCTTGATAATAGTACATGTGATACATTGCATTTGGACGCTCCAAAACAGTTTTAATCTCGAAGAGGTGCGAGCCAAAGTGAAGAGGTGCGAAGAACTGGACGCGGTGTCCGGCGCCTAGGCGCCAGACCGACCTTCTAGAAGATTCATTGAATGTGGACATGTTTTGAAGAGGTGCCTCAAGGAAACCCTTGAAGTCTATAAATAGGGGTCCATTTCTTCAGAAAACGTGCCCCCCCATTGTACCCCTTTCTCTTATCTACTTTAGGACCTCTCATCCTTAGAGAGAGAATTAGAGAGAAAAATTTAGGGCCACTTTTGTTTAGTTTAGTGAGTTTATTTTCAAGTTATTGCATACTGGAGTTCATTACTATCGTGGAGTCGGTATGAATCAGAAGATCCGTAGAAGAAATATTTGAGATAAGTATTTTTACATTTGATTCAAAGTTTAATTATCATGTTTTGCTATTTATTTTCAATGTGTTCTGAGTAGTTAGTTTACTTTCTACCTTCAATTATGAAGAGATAGATAAGATAATATAAAGATTCAATGGAGAATTAAAATTCAAAATATTTTCAAAACATTGTGATGACATTAATACCTGATCTTACTTTAATTTTGAAATTGGCCATTTGAATTGTTAAAACCCGTTTAAGAGTTTTGAGACCTTGAAGGAGAAGAACTCTTAACTTGTAAATGTCACATGAATCCTTGGGTAGTCGAAGGCCATGTGCGGGCTATTCAAGGTGAAGTGCAAATAAATAGGAAGATAAGATTTAAAGGGCGTAGAATTAATACGTTTTTAGAGTGACAGACTAAATTCTTATAATTTGATTTATAGACTAGGAAAGGGTCACTAGTAGGGCCTACCATAGCCGCCCTTGGACATCTAGAAGTGTGAGCCTAGATTAACCCATTCTACTAACAATACATCCAGACCTATTATGTAAATTAGGCAATGTTCTTTGTTCCTGGATTAAAGGGTAAAGAATATGAATGCTTCTTTTTGGTACAATACCATAAATCAAATTCTCCAACGAATATTAAATTATCTTTAAAATCTTAGATTAATTGAAGGAAAGAAAGTTGTTTTTTTTATATATAATTCATAAAATCATTTTCTTATTATTGTTTTCTTTATTTGCATCTAGTAAATTAATAGTAATTTATAATCAAATTAAAAGATAAAATAAAAATATTTTTACTATTTTATTTCGCTTTATAGAAAATTTATTACTATAAAACTTCCCTGTGGGATCGATACTGAGGTCTTTGTTTAAAAACCCTATATTACTTGAAACGATACGTATACTTGCGTAGTACCTCTAGTGTGTAAAAATATTTTCTAATTATTAATTTTATACACTAGCCGCTATTTATAAATTGAGTCAAAGCTTTTGGCTATCTTTTGGAAGCAAACATTACTGCATTATTTGCTGTCGGGTCAGAATTCAAAAAGAAATTGAAGTAGAGAAAGAAGAGATAGAAGAACCAAAAGAGGACACTCAGAAAAGTTTGGAAAGACTTATTTCTCCACTTAAGGAAGATTTGGAAAAACCACCACCTCCATTTTCTCAATGACTTCGTCAGCAAAAATTGGATAAGCAATTTTCAAAATTCTTGGAGATATTTAAGAAGCTAACAATGAATATTCAATTTACTTAAGCCTTAGAACTGTACCAAGCTATGTGAAATTTATGAAAGATATTCTCACAGAAAAAGGAAGTTTGAAGATCATGAGATAGTTGCATTTAGTGAGGAGTGCAGTGCAATAATTTAGAAGAAGCTTCCTGAAAAGCTTAAAGATCTTGGTAGTTTCACAATTCCATGTGCAATCAGGGATAGATTTTATGGAAAAGCTTTATGTGATTTGGGTGCAAGATTAAACTACTGTAGCTCTGCAATTAGCAGATCATTCGATCACATATCCTAAATGAGTTATAGATGATGTTTTGATAAAACTGGATCAATTTATCTTTCCTGTTGATTTCATTGTGTTGGATATGAAGGAAGATAAAGAGATGCCCATAATTTTAGGAAGACCTTTCCTAACCACAGGCAGAGCAATGATAGATGTGCAAAGAGGGGAATTAACAATGAGAGTTAATCTTCAGACTGTTACATTCAACATTTTAAAATCTATGAAATATCCTGCAAGAGGTAAAGATAACAAATGTTATAGGATGGATGTTATCAAGTATTTGAGTGAATGTCATTTCAAATCAGTTGATGAAGAGAAATCTGAAAGAGAAGAATTAGAACATGAGCAAGAAGAGGAGTTACATCATTCTAAAGATTTTAATGAGGAAGATCTAAAATATGCTTAATGAAAATTTTGAACTGCTGAACATGACTGAAAAAGATGAATCTTTTGGTCCATCAATTAAAAAACCTCCTGAACTTGAATTAAAGATGCTTCCTGGTCATTTGAAGTATATTTTTCTAGGTGAGTCCTCAACTTTGTCAGTGATAATTTCCTCTCATTTAACTAAAACAGAAGAAGAGAGTTTGTTTAAAGTTTTAAAAAAGTATAAGAAAGCCTTCGGATAGATGATAGTTGATATTAAAGGAATCAGTGCTTCAATTTGTATGCATAGAATCCTTATGGAAGATAATTGTAAACCTAGGGCTGAACCTCAAAGGAGATTAAATCCTATTATGAAAGATGTTGTTAAGAAAGAAATTTTAAAATGGTTGGATGCTGGGATTATCTACCCTATTTCAGATAGTGCATGGGTGAGTCGTATTCACTATGTTCCTAAGAAAGGAGGATTAACTTTGACTGTTAATGAGAAAAATGAGATTATACCAATAAGACAAGTTACAGGGTGGCGGATATGCATTGATTATAGAAAATTAAATCTTGCTACAAGGAAAGATCATTTTCCACTCCCATTTCTAGATTAGATGTTGGATAGACTGGCTGGACAGAAATATTTTTGTTTTCTGGATGGATATACTGGGTACCACCAAATTCAAATTGCTTCTGAAGATCAAGAGAAAATAACGTTTACCAATCCTTATGGTACGTTTGCTTTTAGGAGAATGCATTTTGGTTAAAGTAATGCCCCTGCTACATTTCAGAGATGTATGATGGCTATTTTCTGTGATTTAATCGAAAAAAGGATTAAAGTTTTATGGACGACTTTTCAGTGTTTGAAAGATCATTTGAATCATGTTTAGAACATTTATCTAAAGTTCTAAAATGCTGTTAAGAAATTAATTTGGTCCTTAATTGAGAAAAAGACAATTTATGGTAGTAGGAGGAATTTTATTAGGACATAGAATATCAAAAAAAGGTTTAGAGGTAGATCATGCAAAACTCAAGCTATCTCTAATTTACCATGTCCAACAAATGTAAAGGGAATTAGAAGTTTTCTGGGACATGCTAGATTCTATATGAGTTACATTAAAGTATTTTTAAAAATTTAAAAACCCTTATGCCGTTTATTAGAAAAGGATGTAATTTTTTATTTCAATGATGAATGTCTAAAAGCTTTTAAAACATTAAAACAAAAATTAATCACTGCACCTATTATAATTTCACCAAATTAGGAAAAACCTTTTGAATTAATGTGTGATGCTAGTGATTACTCTATTGGTGTTGTTTTGGGTCAAAAATATGATAAAATTTTCAAATTAATTTACAATGCTAGTAAAACTCTTAATGAAGCTCAAATTAACTATACCACTACTAAGAAAGAGTTATTAGCTATAGTATTTGCTTTTGATAAATTTCAATCATATTTAATTGGAACTAAATGTGTAGTGCATACTAATCATTCTGCTATCAAATATTTAATGAAGAAGAAAGATGCAAAATTGAGATTGATTAGATGAATTCTTCTTTTGCAAGAATTTGATTTCGAGATAGTAGATAGGAAGGGTGCTGATAATCAAATTGTTGATCATCTATCTAGGCTTGAAACTGAAAAATCTTTTAGTGATACCGAAGAAATTAATGAACATTTTTCTGATGAAATATTGTTCACTATTAATGAATGGCGAATTCCATGGTATGTTGACATTGTAAACTTTATTGTAAGTGATATTATACCCTATGGTTTGACATACCTAGAAAGAAGAAGTTTTTATTTTATGCTAAAACTTATTTTTGGGATGACCCATTTTTATATAAATAAGGAAAGGATCTGATCATTCGAAGATGTGTGCCTTTAGAAGAAACTTATGAAACTATTCAAAAATGTCATAACTCTGATTATGGGGGACGTTTTGGAGTTGATAGAGCTTCTTATAGAATTATACAATCTCAATTTTATTGGCCTACAATTTTTAAAGATGTTAATGCATATATTAAAAATTGTGATCGATGTTAGCATGTAGGCAATATTTCTAGAAGAAATGAGATGCCCCTCAATTATATGTTTGAAGTTGAAATATTTGATGTTTGAGGATTAGATTTCATGGGACCATTTACACCATCTTTCGGAAAGATCTATATTTTAATAGCAGTAGACTATGTATCCTAATGGATTGAAGCCGTTGCTTTACCTCAATGTGATGCTCAAAGTGTTGCAAAGTTTTTAACAAAAAATATATTTTGCAGATTTGGAATACCAAGAGTAATCAAAATAGATGGGGGAAGTCATTTTAGAAATGTGATTATGGAAAAGTTAGTAAAGAAATTTCATATTAACCATCACATTTCTACTGCTTATCATCCACAGACAAGTGGTTTAGTTGAATTACCGGTCGTGAAATTAAAAGAATATTGGAAAAGACTGTTAATCCAAACAGAAAGGATTGGTCAATCAAACCGGATTATGCTTTGTTGGCTTATAGGACTGCTTACAGAACTCCTATAGGGATATCCCCATATAGGCTAATTTTTGGAAAAGCTTGTCATTTGCCTATTGAACTTGAGCATAAAGCATATTGAGCTATTAAAGAGTTTAATTATAATTTAAAGGATGTTGCTGAGAATAGATTATTGCAATTAAATGAGCTTGAAGAAATAAGGAATGAATCTTATGAAAATTCTAAGATTTATAAAGAGAAAACGAAGTTATGGCATGATCGGAAGATTCTTACTAAAGATCTTGAGCCTGGAAAAAAAGTTTTATTATATAATGCAAGGCTAAAAGTTTTTGCTGGAAAACTTAAGTCCAAATGGATGGGTCCATTTATTGTGATAAAATTTTATTCTTATGGAGCTATGGATATTCAAGATCCTAAGACTGGAAAAATATTTAAAGTTAATGGTCATAGACTTAAACCTTATTTTTCAGTCGATCAACTTAAATCTGATGAGAATCTGATGTTGGGTCACTCAGAATAAGTTCTGGGCATGTCAGGCTGAAGACATTAAACCAAGCGCTTTGTAGGAGGCAACCCATAGTTATTGATGTGCTTTGCTTTATAGTTATCGGTGTGCTTCGCTTTATGTTTGCTTTGTGTGGTTTGTTTAGTTTGTTTTTATGATTATGTGGTAGTAGTTTGAAGAGAATAGTTATAGTGGTGTTTATTTGACATTAAAAGATGACTTAAAAGAGTCAGAATGAAAATTTTGGACATTTGGCAGACTTGTGCAAAAATGTGCATTGGCGACTAAGCGTCGACTGGTTGGCGTTTAAGCGCTGCAGTTAAGAAAAACTTGATAAATGAATTTATAGAAGCCAAAATCGTGGGGAAGTGGTTTTAGGAGTTATTTTGAAGTTTTAAAACGTCTAGAGTCGGTTTTAGCACTTCCCATGTCTATAAAAAAGGCCCTTAAATAAGAGAAACAATTGCCCCAGTCCATATTTCCATTTCTGAGTTTTAAGAAGAGTATTTTGAGTGCAAAAATGTCTTCTTGGGAGAGTGAAATTACAAATAAGGAGGAAGCCAACAAGAAGAAATTTATCAGTGAAAGTGCGCAAGAGTTATATAATGGATTCCTAGCAGTTAGTATTCAAGGTATGCAAAAAGGATTGCGAAGATTGAAGCCAACGTGGAGTCAATTGAAGCAAAGGTAAATGAAACTAACGCTCATTTAGCACATATTGGATGGCAACTTAAAATGGAATTCAGTCATACAAGTCATGTGGAAGAAGCAGATAAGGCGATGTTTTTGAAAAATAAATGGTTAGAAGAGGAAGATGTAAGAGTTTTTAACCATCACCCATTTTATCAGATCTATATTCTAGATGTTTCAAATGGAACAAATGGTGGTTCAAGATACATTCAACCTAATGGAGATTGGAATTAGTTTGAGTATATTCTAGTATTGTGGTTTGATGTGTTAAGTGTTTAGTGTCTAGTGTTATATGTTTGTGTTTTATTGAACTTAATGTGTGTTTATTACATCTTAATGATGTAAAAATTATCTTTGTTTTGATATTTTTGAATTATTGTGTATTGGGAAATTTCATCCAAAATTTTTGGATAGAAATTTTTTAGTATGTATTAAGTGTGATTGTTTTTAATGAAAGTTTGTGTTTGTGTGAAATTTGTTTGGAATTGATGGAAATTTAACTTTCTTTGGAGAATTAGAAAAGTTTAAATGGGTGAAATTATCATTTAAAGTGATTTAGGGTGATTAACCAAGGGGTTTAGTGAATTTTTAAATTAATTGTGAAAATAAGAATGTTGGCGGCTAAGCACCAGAACTTACGTGCTTAAGCGCTAGACTTCGCGGCTAAGCACCGAAGCCCCACACTTAAGCGCCGATTCGTGAAAACAAATTTTCAGTAGTTAAAATCTCAAAAATTTATATTGTTAACACCTCCATCACCCTCAACCTCTCAAAGTCACGAAATAGGATTTAGGGCATCATTAAGTTGGATCAATTAAGAGCTGATTTCAACGAGATTTGTCAGATTTGAATTCCGTGATGTATGAGTACTACTCCTAAGTAAGATTTTTTTATTTTCACCATATATTTTGAGTACATTATTGAAAAATCTTAAGATAATTATTTATGGTGAAATTTGAGAAAAGCATGAAAAATTGCTTGGAATTAGTGGAAATTACCTTTGGAAGTTAAATTAGAAAGTTTAGTTTTATTTAGTAATTTATGGTAATTTTTTGCCATTTTTTTAGAGATGGTTCCAAAGCCAAAGAGATCAAAAGATAAAGCGAAATTTGATTCCAACAAATTTGTTAGTGCAAGAGCTGAGGATCGATATATAGACGCACTGTCGTCACATAAATTGATTCCAGAACGAGTGTTTAGTAAACGAGAAGAAGTTATAGAAGAGATGATTAATCAAAGAAATTGGGAGAATTACTGTTAGTTCTCCACTGTCGCTGTTGTTTCTGTGGTCAAAGAGTTTTATACAAACTTGCCTACAACAGAAGAAAATTTCGTGATTGTTAGAGGTGAACAAGTACATTTTTCACCTATGGTAATCAATGTCTTTTACCACTTGCCTCCTGTGGTGTTTTGTTTTTATGCTAATTATCATCCTATTGAAGGAGAATTAGATCAGATCATATCATTTCTGACTGATGGAAGAGGATTATGGAAGATAACAAATGAAAGAAGAGTAAATTTTCAGACCTCTAATTTGAATGTCATTTTAAAGGAATGACATTACTTTATCTCATCTAAATTGTTGCCTTCAAGTCATACTAGTGAAGTTACAAGAGAGAGAGCAGTTCTGAATCATTGTATTCAGTTGGAAATAACTATTGATGTAGGGGCTATTATTTTTTACTATGTGATGAACTGTTCGAGATCTGATACTACTTCAGGTATGGGATTTCCATCCTTAATTCATTCAATTTGTGAGCGATCTGATGTTAAGTTTGAAACATGAGAGGAAGTTCTTCAGCCATTGAGACCTATTACCAGCGTAAACATTAGTGCTTACACTGTACATTCAGAGTTTGGCTAGAGAGGAGGATTTAGAACTTCCACTGCTTCTGCTTCTGCAGCTTTTACTTCACGTGCCACTACTTCTAGAGCATCATCATCTAGTGATTCACAAACTGGACTATTGAAGAAGATTTTGAAGAAAATGAGTCTTACTAGAGAACATGTTAGAGATATGGATGATAAAATTGAAAGTATTGAAATGTATTTTGTAAAGCATGGTGAATATAAGGAAAATAATAAGCAGTACATGAATAGAGTGATTAAAGGTGATCATAGTACTGAGATTCCCCCTCATCCTTTTTATATACATTATGTGCCATCGAAAGACTGGTCTGAAGAAGATGATGATGAGGATGATGATTAAAGTTGTTGTGTTTAGTCTGATTTGATTTGTGATTTCTTATGTGTAGTTATGTTTTTATTTTGATATTTTTATATGCAATGTTATGTTTGATTGTTGTGTAATGTATTTATTATATGAGCTCTGATATTGTATAAGCATAGTTAGTCTATTTCTTTTTATGCACATTCAGATGTTTTTGTTATAAAGTAATGTTTTATGTTGTAATTTGTGATATGTGTGTAGTAGTAAAAGTTTTAAATGTGTATTTAGTGTTTAAATTTTTAATAGAGTATAAACTAATTCCAAATTTGTTAGAAAATTTAGAACACTATTAAAAACCACTATTTCAAAATTACATGTTTAACCTTTTCAAAATCTACTATCAATTATTATCTAATATCGTTGTGATTTTAGTTATGTTAAGTTGGTGTGTAATTACTTTGAAAACCTCCACTACTATAGAAGTCTTTTGAAAATTTTCTTTTATGAAAAACTGAATTTAGTTTCTTTTTACTCCTGTTTATCTTTAAAGATGTTATACTTGCATATTTAGAATATTGAAATTCTTGTAAGCATGTTATTTTAGTTTTTTTAATTCTCACTCATGTAACATTTCTTATACATAAATTTTTTTATCCTAACTAAAAATTAAAGTTTGGGGGGAATTTAAAAAACTAAATTTAAAAAAAAACCTAAAATTTTATTTGTTCTCAAGAGTGCTTAAAAGAAATTTGGGTTTTGATTGAAAATAATTATGTATATGAAGTTATATTAAGGAAACAAAATTTTGAATATATAAATGAATAAAAAAATTTAGTTAAAATTTATAGTAATAATGAAAAATTTAAAGTTTAAATGTTCTTAATAAAGAAATGTTAAATATAGTTAAACTATCTTTAGTAAGAAATGTTGTAATTTGGATGAATAGAATATTTGACTTTTATTTTTCAAAGCTTAAATTTCTTTTATTGAAGAATAATTTTCAACACTATTATTATGATTTTTTAGTGAAAGATAAATATCAAACCTTTTATTTTAAATAAAAGAGTGGAATTCAAAATCATTAAAGGTCTATCTAGATATAGTAATCATTGCCTTATAATAAAGAAAAAAGAAAAAGAAAGAAAAGAAAAAGAAAAAGAAAAAGAGAAAAAAGTGAAAAATAGTATATGAAAAAGAAGGAGAAGCTTGAGGATTTAAGGGTCTAATCAAAAATTGGTTCCATACCTAAAGTTTAAAATATAAGTTTTGAGAAAATCTAAAACTTAAGGTTATAATATAGTAAGTAAAATTATTCTCAATTAAAATTTTTAAGTGAGATTGAACCCAATGATGAAAGAAGTGGTTAAAAAAGAGATTTTAAAGTGGTTAGATGCTGGAATTATATATCATATTTCTAATAGTGTTTGCTTAAGCCCAATTCATTGTGTTCCTAAAAAAGGAGGAGTGAATATTGACGTAAATGAATGAAATCAAATTATGCCGACATGACAAGTCACTAGTTGGCGAATATGTATTGATTATAGAAATTTAAATGTCGCCACCAGAAAAGATCACTTCCTTTTACCTTTCTTAGACTAAATGCTAAACAGACTTGCTGGAAACAAGTATTATTGCATTTTGGATGAATATACCGGCTATCACCAAATACATATTGCTCCTGAGGATCAAGAGAAAACTATGTTTACTAGCCATTATGGAATTTTTGCATTTAGAAGAATCCCCTTTGGATTATGTAATGCACTTGCAACATTTCAAAGATATATGATGTCCATATTTAACATATTAATAGATGATGGAATAGAAGTGTTTATGGATGATTTCTCTGTATTTGGAGATTCATTTGATGCATGCCTATACAACTTTGAAAAAGTTTTAGAGGTATGCAAAAGAACAAATTTAGTCTTAAACTAGGAAAAGTGTCAATTTATGGTTGCAGGAGGAATTGTGCTTGGACATAAAATATTTGAATATGGCATGGAAGTAGATCTTGCAATGATTCAAATTATAATAAAATTACCACCTCCAACAACAGTGAGATGGGTAAGAAGCTTTTTGGGACAAATAGGATTCTACATGCGATATATTAAAGACTTTTCAAAAATTACTAAGCTTCTATGTCAACTTTTGACTAAAGATAGGAAGTTTGATTTTAATGATGAATGCTTAAAAGATTTCGATCTATTAAAGGAAAAATTAAATGCTTCCCCTATAATATTTTCACCTGACTGGGAAAAACTATTTGAATTAATGTGCGATGGGAGCGATTATGTTATTTGAGTGTTTTTAGGGCAAAGGTACGAGAAAATATTTAAACTGATCTACTACACTAGTAAGACTCTTATTGATGCTCAAATTAATTACACCACTACAGAAAGAGAGTTATTAGCTATAGTTTTGAAAACTTAAGATCTTACTTAATTGGAGCCAAATGTATAGTGCATACTGATCATTCTGCTATTAAATATTTAATGCAAAAAAAGGATGTTAAATGAAGACTGATTCGATGGATACTTTTAATGCAAGAATTTGATTTTGAGATCATTAATAGAAAAAGAGTCGATAATCAAATAGCTGATCATTTATCAAGACTTGAACAACCTAATTTGGTTGAATTTGAAAGGAAATAATAGAAACTTTCCTGATGAGCAACTATATAATATTACTGAAGGAAATATACTGTAGTATGCTAATATTGTAAACTACATCTTTAGTAATATTTTACCACCTCAATTAAAAATGCAACAACGGAAGAAATTTAAACATGATACTAAATTTTACTTTTGGGATGATCCTTATCTGTAAAAAAAATTTAAAGATCTTATTATTAGGAGATGTGTGCCTTATGAAGAGACTGAAAGAATTATTCAAAAATATTATGATTCTGAATTTGGAGGACATTTTGGAATTGATAGAACTACACATCAGATTTTGCAATCTGGATTTTATTGGCCTTCTATTTTTAAAGATGTTTATAGATTTATCAAAACATGTGATCGATGTTAGAGAATAGACAATATATCTAGAAGAAATGAAATGTCTCTTAATTTTACATTGGAAGTTGAAATTTTTTATACTTGGGGATTAGATTTTATGGGACCATTTATACCTTCATTTGGATATATATATATATATATATATATATATAGACTAATCATTGTTGATTATGTATCAAAATGGATTGAGGCAATAGCTTTACCTAAGTGTGATGCTAGAAGTGTTTCGAGGTTTTTAACGAAAAATATTTTCATAAGATATGGAATGTCTAGAGTAATTATCACTGATGGAGGTTCCCATTTTAAGAATAATCTGATTCAGAGATTGGTAGAAAAATATAATATTACGCATAGAATCTCTACAGCTTATCATCCCCGAATTAATGGCTTAGAAGATGTATCTTGTCGTGAAATTAAATGAATATTGGAAAAAGTCATAAATCCTGAGAAATTAGATTGGTCTGCTAGATTAGACACAGCTTTATGGGTATACAGAACTATTTATAAAACGCCTATAGGAATGTCCCCTTACAGATTAATCTTTAGAAAGACTTTTCACTTGCCAGCTAAATTAGAATATTAAGCATATTGGGCGATAAAAAAATTGAACTTTAATTTGAAAGACACTATTGAGAGAAGACAGTTGCAATTGAATGAATCGGATGAAATCAGAAATGAATCAACGATAGAATATACAAGGAGAGAAGAAAAATATTGCATGATCGGAAGATTTTTAAAAAGGAATTTGAACTAGGACAAAAAGTTTTCCTATACAATACAAGATTGAAATTATTTCCTAAGAAACAGAAATCTAGATGAATAGAACCTTTCACTATCGTAAAAATCTATTAATTTGGAGCTGTAATTATCGAAGACCCTAAATCTAGAAGAATATTCAATATTAATGGACAAGGATTAAAACCATATTTTGAAGGCAATAGACCTAATTTTAAATTGGTTTTAATTTTGGATCAACCTAAATAACTTGAAGTTATGTCGGGCTGATGATGTTAAACCAAGCCCTTTGTGAGAGGCAACGCACAGATTATTGAGTGTTTACTTTTTTGATGTGTTATTTGTGCTTGTTTGTTACTTAATTATGTCCTTCCTTAAATATCATTAACAACCTTAAAGAAATGAATCGAATCAAAATTTGGAATGCATTTGGACAAAACGAAGTTTGAGAAAAATTGAACTAGCGACGAACAGCGTTGTTATCAACGTCAGACCGCACTGTTGTTCAGAAAACTATTTTTCATTTTTAAATTCGAGTTTTGGCGGTTCTAGGCAGCAATTCTTCCACTTTTAACTCCCAAAAACCGCCTTTAGACGCAGAAACTACCAGAGGAATGAAAAGGAAGATTCCAAATCTCATCCAAAAGAATTCCGACTCCATAGAAACTTTAGGATTTCAAGTTTTCAACCATAGAATGTTCATCAGTTTCTAAGTGCAACGTCTATTCAACAAGAATATCTCAAAGATGAGGTTAATTAAGAAGCGAGGCTTCATGAATCGAGGTATGAATTCTCCTACTACTCGAATTGAAGAAATCATTGTTCATAGACATTGGGAAATGTTATGTTATACTACTACCACCGTAGTTGTCCCAGTTGTGAAGGAGTTTTATGCAAATCTTCATGGAATCAACCAAGGATCAGTTTATGTGCGAGGTAGGTTAGTCACATTTACTCCTGCAAAGATTAATGAATTATATATGATTGAAAATGTGTTAATTTGCCACTATTCAAACTTTGCCTCAATGAAGGACAACATGAATGATCTATACAGATATTTGACGGATGAAAGTGTTGAACGGGAGATAAGAGATAACATGTATGTAAGTTTTTTGACCACACTGTTAAATCCTACGTCGAAGCACTTACATTATTTTATAAGTGCAAAATTACTCCCAACTATGAAAATCAGTAAAGTAACTAAGGAATGTGCTATTTTGAACTATTGTATTCAAATGAGGATGTCTATTGATGTTGGTTCTGTAATTGTTAAGTCTGTTTTGGGATTGATCGTTCATGGATCAAAGCACTTACATCCTTCCACCATATTTCTCCTCTGTAGTCAATCATAAGTACAATATGAGAATTGGGAAAGAGTACTTCTACCTTGAAAGCCTATAGACCCAACAGATGAACATAATAACCAGGCAGTTGGTGATATGAATGCATGAGTATCATTGAAGATCAATCATCTCAGAGTTCAACACCTATTCTTCCTTACTTTCCTGAAAGTTCACAAATCATTTTGAAGAAAATTAAAAATTGGAGAAGGAAATTCAACACCTGATGAATGCAATCAACAATCTATCTGACTTCTTTGATCATCTAGATTGGAGAATGAAGGAACACTTTGATCATTCTGGGTACCTTGAAGGAAGTTTGATACTTATGATGAGAAGAAAAGGTTAGATTAAGGAGGATTCTACTGAAGAATTCCCAATTTGTCCTTTCAACAATCTGTTCATTCACATTCAATCAATTGGAGATTTAAGAGTTGATGATAGTTCTGAGGAAGAATGAAGACTTAATTATTGTGTTTCTGTGTTTATATATTTGAACTGATTACTTTGCTCTGCTTTGCTTGGATGTTATATTTGTATTTGCTTTCTTGTTCAGTTTTCAGCGTTATTGTGTTGTGTTTGTGAGGGACGCTGCATTTTAGTATTTTATGGCTTGACGATGTGTAGCGTTTAGTGTTATTTATGTGTGTTTGTAATTTGGATTTTATATATCAAAGTGATGATTTTGTGTTGTTTGTGTTAAAAAATATCATTTGTCATGGCTTTAGTATGTTATTCAATGCTTAATTGGACTAATTAGACGTCGGAGCAGGAGTGAAAAGATCAAAATTGCAAAAGAAAGTTAGAAGCCTAGTTTTTGAACTGGCGCTAAACGACACTGTCACCAGCGCCAGACCGCACCAAAAGACAGAGAGTTTAGCCTATTGACCAAAAAGTAGCGCCAAACTGCGCTGTCACCAATGCTGGACCGCGCTTGACCGACAAAAGGCCTTAAACCCCAAAATTTCACAATTTAACACTGGGACTCACCATTTTTGCCCAAACCATTGTCTTCTACCTCCAGCCAATGCTGATTTTCGCACCTAGGGCTCACTGCATTTGGATTTGAAGTAATTTCGTGGCCGGAAAAGTTTGAATTTCATCTTCTCTTAGTAAGTGCTACACTTTAAACTAATTTTTTTTCGATTTTGACTGTGAAAATCTCCTACATTAGGAAGATTTGAATTTTGAGGTTTTTAGAGAAAATTTGGAGATTTTCATTGGTATTGGAGTTCTTATCTATTTAAATTTACTTTGGAGTCCATCACATTACAATTTTGAAATTAATTTGGATAAATTTGACATTTCTAGACAAATGGCTCCAAGAATGGCTAAAGGGAAGAGAAAATTTGATTACGATGAGAGTAAGTTTGTGAATTTCAAGGTTTATTCCCGCTTCAGTACATTTCTTAGCAATAAGAAGTGTATTCAAGAAAAAACCTTTGAAAATCCTGGAGGTGTGATTAAAGCACTAATTGCATATCGTCACTGGGAAATTTTCTGTTATTTTACTGCTGAAGCGATGCTGGGGATTGTAATAGAATTTTATGCAAATTTATACTATTCTGAGAGTGAATATATCCTGGTTAGAGGACAAATGATTGAATTTACCCCCGCCCACATCAATGCATCTTATCAGTTGAGAGAACCTTTCTTATGTGAATACACAAATTTTCCTGTTACTAATGAAGCATTGGATATGATTATGAACTATTTGACTGACGGAAAAAGGGAATGGAAGATTAAACATAGACAAAAAGTTAACTTCCCCCTTTCTACATTGAATCTTGTATCGAAAGCCTGACATTATTTCATTTCTGCAAGACTTTTGCCTACCAGCCATCACAGTGAGGTTACGATAGATATAGTTGTTCTGAATTACTGTATTTATAACATGAAGAATATCAATATTGGGGCTATTATTCATAAGAGTATTTTGAAAAATTCAAAAGGAGAGACTACAAGTGGACTAGGACTCCCCAGCCTAATTCATGCCTTTTGTATTTAGTCAGGTGTAGCAATTAAAGATAATGATGAGGTAGTCTATCCCCTGAAGCCCATTAGTAAATTAAATCTGAAAACTTATGAAGCCCATGTAGGATGGAAATGGAGTAAGAAAGCTGATGAACCTTCTTCTAGTTATGAGAGACCATCTACATCTAGGGAACCTACTATGCATGATATTATGGATCAGTTAGAAAATTTGAACACCAGAGTAGAGGGACTAGAAGCAAGGAGTAAGATAAATGATGATTATCAAGTGTGGTGGAGAGAATGTGAGATAGCTTATCATGACGCACATATGAGATTCTTCAGGGGAGACACTAGTGTTATATTTCCAACATACCCTGAGTACAGTCCATACCAGCCTGATGAACCTGATGATGGTGGAGCTCCTGCAGATGATGATTGGAAGTTTATGTATTATTTTTTTTTCATTCTATTATGTATTTTTTGATCAATTTGTGATGTACCTGAGCCTCTTTGATTGTATCTGTGATGTAATTTGTATTTGGTTGTGTTTGTAACAAACTTTATATTAAATTGTTATGAATATGATGTGATAGTGGAGTTTGCATGTGTTTAGTTTATTAGTTTAATATGTGATTGTAACAGTTGGATGTTAATGTTATGTGCTTAGTTGATGTTTTATGTTTTAAAATTTTAAACTCCTTCCCTTGTAAATTTCTAACTGATATGTATGTGTAGAAATGCTCTTAATTATTTCAGGCCTACTATTCTAACTTATGAAGTAAGCCTGCTTAAACTTAAAGGTATGAAAAGCCTAACGTATTGAGGTATGAGTTATATATGTTTATATCTTTTCTTTCTTCCCATGTTAATTGTATTGATATTCAAAAATTTAAGTTTGGGGGAGGGAGAGAATTAACTGTTAATTGTTCTCATTTTAAAGTATTTTCAAAATTATAAACATGATTTCCTGTGACAGAACTCAATTTTAGATAACTGTATTTTGATTTTATTTAAATATTTTGTGAATTTGAATGGAAGTATTTGGTAATGAAAAGTAATTTTGTAGGTTATGATATTTGGTATAACAGAATAGAACTATAGTCAACTATTCAAAGTAAGAAAAACTGTATGTTTGAATTATTAAGAATCCTAAAACTTTATGTGAAAGGAAAGGATTGAGACTCTATGATGAATCAATAATAAGCTAAGGAAATGCCTCTAAGGTAAAGGATTGTGGTAAGTTTCAAATTTTGGGTGAAAAGGGTGAAGTTCAAAATTATTAAAGGCTATCCAGATATAGTAATCCTCACTTACAAAAAGCAAAAAACAAAAGAGAAAAGATGAAAAGAAAAGAGAAAAGAAAGAAGAAAAGAAGAGAAAGAAAAGAACAAGTGAGTAGAAGCTCGAGAAGATGCCTAATCAAAAATTGGCTTCACACTGACCTACCTAAAGGGAAAACTTAATTACTTTCCTCAACTTATATGTATGGATTAACATCTTTACTAGTCGTATTCCCATAAACTTCTTTTCATGTAATTCTTTTAAGTGATTTCATAGGACAATCTACAATCATTTTTTAAATGAATAGAAAGCTAGAACTCTTAAACTTGATTACTAGATTGTCTTACACACACAAAATTTACTTGAATTATTCAAAGATCTTTCTAAAAATTTTACTATTGTACATATCTAAGTTAAAATTATAGTATTCTAGAAAGAAAGTTCATTGCAGTGCATCATTATTTTATGTATTAACTAAAATTACTTGAGGACAAGTAATAGTTAAGTTTGGGTGATCGTGATCTAGTTAAGTAATAGCTTTTTAATGTCCATTTCATACCTATTTTTGATGATATTACACTTTAAAGAAAGGTATATTTTATGATTTCTTGCAGGTATAATGATTTTAGGCCTTTAGAGCAAAAGGAAGCGAAAAGGAGCAAACTTAGAGCAAAAGGAACAAAAGTGCATTTTATTGAACTAGTACTGAATGGCGCTGTCACCAGCGCCGGACCGCTCCAATTTACAGAGACTTTGGATCAGAAGGCGAAAAATAGCATCGGATGGCGCCCTATACTACGCCGGCCCTCGCCCTATTTCGATTTCAAACTAGATTCAATGTATTTGGCTGAATTTTGGAGGGATGCTTGAAGAAACTCTTGGGGAATCAATTATGGCTGGATTTAAACTATTTTGGAGCAAAATTTAGAGAGAGAGAGAGAGAGAGTTTAGAGTGAGTGAGAGAGAGAGTTTAGAGTGCGAGGGAGTGAAGAGTGAGTGTATTTTTTCATTTTGTTTAAGAAATCTAGGGTTTGTGTACTCTCTTATAAGGAGGGTAGGAGGGAAAGAAAAGTGAGAGATTTCTTCTTCCTTACTTATCTAAAGAGAGAATTGTGTGTTATTGTGAAGAAAGAAGAGGAGTCAAAGGAATTCCTTGAGATTCGCTTGGGGAAGAGTTTGAGATAAGTTGTCTTTTCTTTACTCTGTTTGTATGACGTTGCTTTTATACATAAAATCCATGCTTTGTCATCCTTTCCCCATGAGTCTTAAGTAAATTTCTTTGTCTTCCTCCTTTTCATGTGATGTGTTGATGTTGTGATATGGAAATGATGTGTTGATTTATTATGGAGAATTTTTTATGACCTTTTCACTTCGTACTTCATTTACTTTTTGATCTGACCAATTAAATTATTAAAACTTGTTCGGAAAAATATGTTCCAAAAGGATTATGGGTTCCACAACAAAAGTGAAGGTCACATTCAATGTCCATGAATGAATGACGTAGTTCATGGGGGTTGAGCGCAAATAAATAGGGAAATATACTTTGATGGGCGTAGAATTGGAGATTTCAGAGTGACAGGCTGAAATCCTCAATTTGGTCCTAGGGTTTGGAAACTAAAGCGAGAGTTAGCCTTTAAGGGAAAGGAAGTGGGAGCTCTTGAGTGAGAGCCAGTATCCTTCCAGCCTAACCACGGATTTGAGGACTGAACTTAGGATTAGCCAATGTTCTTTATGCGCTTGGAAAAGGGTAAAGAATAGGAATGCTCCTATTTGGCAAAATACATTTGCATCACTGATCTATGTCACAAAAATCATCATATTATTATTGGAGAGGAGGAAGATTCTTTCTTACAACTGAACTTTGTTATAAATTTAGTATTGTGTTAGTTAAACTTGCTAGAAAGTTAGAACGTACTTTAGTAGAATTAGTAACTACAACTGTTTATTTCTATATTAAGATTAGTAATTACTTGTAATTGTGCTATGATTCGAGAAGTGATTTCTGTGCTACGTTATAAAACTAATTGCCTCCCTGTGGGATTGATATCCAGGACTCCACTAGAGCCCTGTATTACTTGAGCAATACGTATACTTGCGTTTAATTGTGTGACTCAATAGAAAACTGAATCAATATATATATAAATCTGATTTCATAAATTTTGGCAATTTAAAAAAGTAGCACCATGTACTTCATTTGGTTTTAATTAAGACATTATTGTGTTTTCTACATGATTTCTACTTATCAAACTATTTGTTATTGTGTTTTCTCCATGGATTCTGAGTAGTTTTCTTTATCTTTTTTCTTAAAATGAAAAGTAATTAAGCGTTGGACGAAATTTGTGGAAGTATTGATCTTTAATGTTGGAATAAGTTGTGTTGATTTAATCCTTGCATTTAATTTACTTATTGATTTGACCAATTAAGATGTTAACATTTGTTGTAAGAACATGTAAGATCCTAGTAGGTATTGTCTCAATCAACAATAGGTAGGAATCACATGGGATTGTATGAATGAGAAAATAATTTATATAATTTTGTGCAAATAAATAGGGAAATATACTTTGATGTGTGTAAAATTAGTGACTTTAAGATGACAGACTAAAGCCCTTAATTTGGTTTATTATTTTAAGTATTGATGTGAGAGTGAGCCCCTAGGTGGAGGGAGAGGATGGAACTCTAGAGTGAGAGCTGGTATCTTTCCTACCTAACTTGTCTTTAAAACTATTCAAACTTTAAACTAGCCAATGTTTTTTATAGCATCTCTTGTAAGGGTACAGAATAAAATTGCTCATATTTGGCACAACACATTTTGAATATTTCCACAACAGAATTCCTGTACTTATTACTCATTCATGATAAGGAAAAATATATTTTCATCTATACTTCTTTAATCTTACAAAAATCTTGTTATAGTTAGTAAATTATTTACTTTATTTCATAATTTAAAAAAATACCAAAAATAATCATTTTTTAATGTTTTATATTATCTAAAACTATTTAAGTAGAAGTCTTTTCTAAATAGAATTTTTTATCTAAAAACATTTTTATCTTTTAATATCCATAATTTTCCCCATGGGATCAATATTTTAGAGCTTAATCAGAAAGCCCTAAATTATTTGACAATGATACGTATACTTGCATAGAATCCCTAATTTAAAGTATCACTGTTATATTCTTTTTTACATCAGAATTAAGTCTTTGGCGCTGTTATAAAGAAGGATATTTTTATATCAAAATATAAGTATAATCTGATTACCACAAGCATAATTTTACCAGTATTCATCTAGTAGTAAAAAGAATTGGGATCAAGTTTTTTACATCGTTGCCAGGGAAGAAAAAGAAAAGTCAATTTTTCTTTAGATTTGAATTTAAAAGAATTTTTAGAAAACAAAAGTTCTATTTTTAGAAAGTCATTTTTAAACCTTATCTATTTATGTGTGTTTTGATTTTAATTTTAATTTTATTGTTGTGTTGTAATAGTTTATGTGAAGTTCAGGTTCTGAAGGACTTGTACCTTATGATTCTGAATAAGAGCAAACTATTAGAAAAATTTTAAAATTTAAAATACAGAAAAAATTCAAAAATTTTAAGAAATGGCAAATCAAATTAATTAAAAAGCTAAAATTAATCATGAATTAAGACTTTTAAGATATTCTACAAACCCTATAGTGGATGAACTTCATGGTAGTATTCAAAATCCTATTGTAGCTGCTAATTCATTTGAACTTAAATCTGCTATTATCCAAATAGTATCTAATAATCAGTTTAGGGGATCACCAACTGAAGATCCAAATTTACATCATGCCATTTTTCTAGAATTGTGTGTTACGTTTAAATATGATGGTATTTCTGATGATGCTATTAGGCTTAGGCTTTTTCCATTTTCACTTAGGGGTAAGGCTAAGATATGTTTGAATTCTTTCGCACCTGGATCTATCAGAACTTGGGGTGATTTAGCACAGAAATTTCTTGCTAAATATTTTCCACCATAAAAAAAATGAAGCTTAGAAATGATATTACATCTTTTTGTCAGTTTGAAGGGGAATCTATTTACGAAGCTTTGGAACGATTCAAAGAACTCCTAAGAAAGTTTCCACACCATGTTGTTCCAGATTGGTTAATTATTCAAAATTTTTATAATGGATGTGTCGGATCTCTTAGATCTATTATCGATGCCACTGCTGGTGGTTCATTGATGTCTAAACCATTTCCTAAAGCTATGCTTTAATTGAAGAAATGTCTACTAATAAATTTTAATGGCCTTCTGAAAGGGTACATCCTAAAAGGGTAGCCAATATTCATGATTCTGAAGCTTTTGCCATGTTAGCAAATCAAGTTGCTACAATTTCAAGGAAGATAAACCAATTTGGAATGAATTTTCTCAACCAATTCCAATAATTGAAGAGAATTCATTAGAACAAATGGTAGATTCTCAAACATCAATTGAGACTTTAAATGCTATAAATAAAAAATCAAATAACCCAACTACTATAATCCAAGTTTGAATAACCTTCCTAACTTTAACTGGAATAATAATTCGGGTGGTACTAATCAGCAATGGGGAAGCAACAAAGTAAACCCATTGGGGAACTGGAACAACCAAGGTAATAGTAATTATAGACCTACCTATCTTCCAGGTTTTAATAATAATCCACAATTTAAGGATAACAAGTTGCTCATTTAAGAAGTGCTGTTACAAATAAGAAACCAATTACAAAATCAAGGAGCTGTTATAAGAAATATTGAGAATCAGTTGGGACAAATTGCAAATTCATTAAGTAATAGAACTCAAGAAACACTTCCTAGTAATACAGAAGTTAATCCTAAAGACCAGAATAAAGAGCAAGTAAAGGCTGTTCATCTTAGAAGTGAAAGAGAGTTAGAAAGCAAAGTTCAAAAAGAGATTGAAGTAGAGAAAGAAGAAATTGAAAATTCTAAAGAGGCTCCAGATGATTTTGAGAGACCTATTTCTCCACTTAAGATTAATTTAAAAAAACTGCCACTACCTCAATTTCCTCAAAGACTTTATCAAAAAAAGTTGGATAAATAATTTTAAAAATTTCTCGAAATCTTTAAGAAGCTTAAAATTAATATTCTTTTTGCTGAAGTCTTAGAACAAATGCCGAGCTATATGAATTTTATGAAGGATACTCTTAACAAAAAAATTAAGTTTGAAGATAATGAGACTATTGCATTTAGTGAGGTGTGTAGTGTTATAATTCCGAAAAAACTTCCTAAAAAGTTTAAAGTTCCTTGGAGCTTCACAATTCTATGTGCAATTGGAGATAGTTTTTTTGGAAAAGCTTTATGTAATTTGGGTGCAAGTTTTAACCTTATGTCATTATCTATATTTAAAATACTGGGATTAGGAGAAATATCTCCTACAATTGTAACCTTGCAATTACTAGATCGTTCTATAACATATCCTAAGGGAGTTGTAGAAGATGTTTTGGTGAAAGTGGATCGAGTTATTTTTCATGTTGATTTCATTGTGTTAGATATGGAGGAAGATAAAGAGATGCCTGTCATTTTAGAGAGAGCTTTCCTAACAATAGACAGGCCAATGAAAGATGTGCAAAGAGGGGAATTACTATGTGTGTTAATGATCAAACATTTACTTTTAATATTTTTAAAGCAATAAAATACCCAGCAAAAGGTAAAGATGATGAATGTTTCAGGATGGATGTAATGTGATATCTTAGTGAATGTCATTTCAAAACAACTTATGAAGAGAATTCAAAAATAAAAAAATTGGAACACGAGCAAGAAGAGGAATTGGAACATCTTAATGATTTTATTGAAGAAAATTCAAATTTTGTTCAAGAATGTTTTGAAGTTCTGGACATGCCAGAAAAAGACAAATCTTTTTGTCCATCAATTGAGAAACCTCCTGACCTTGAATTGAAGTTACTTCTGAAGCATTTAAAATATGCCTTTTTAGGTGATTCCTTAACTTTATCGGTTATAATTTCCTTGAAATTAACTTCAGAAGAAGAGTGTTTGCTGAATATTTTGAAGAAATATAAGAAAGTCTTTGGATGGACATTTATTGATATTAAAGGAATCAGTCCTTCAATTTGTTTGCATAGAATCCTGATGGAAGAAAACTGCAAACCAAGGGCTGATCTTTAAAGGAGATTAAACCCCATTATGAAAGAAGTTGTCAAGAAAGAAATTTTAATCAAGAAAGAAATTTTAAAGTGGTTTGATGATGGGATTATCTATTCTATTTCAGATAATGCATGGGTAGTCCAATCCACTGTGTTCCTAAGAAAGAGGAGTTGTTGTAACTGTTAATAAAAAGAATGAATTAATACCATTAAGACATGTTACGGGATAGAGAATAGGCATTGATTATAGAAAATTAAACCTTTCCATGAGAAAAGATCATTTTTCATTACCCTTTCTGGATCAAATATTGGATAGACTATCTAGACATAAATATTTTGTTTTCTGGATGGATATACTGGTTATCACCAAATAAAAATTGCTCTAGAGGATTAAGAGAAAACAAAGTTTACCAATCTTTATGGTACTTTTGCTTTTAAAAGAATGCCTTTTGGTTTATGTAATGCCCCTGCTATAATTCAAAGATGTATGATGGCTATTTTTTTGATTTAAAGAATTAAAGTTTTATGGACGTTTTTTCGGTGTCTGGAACTTCATTTGAATCATGTTTAGAAAATTTATCACGAGTTCTTAAACACTATGAAGAAACAAACTTTGTCCTTAATTGGGAAAAATGCCAGTTTATGATAGCAGGAGGAATTATTTTAGGACATCATATTTCAGAGAAAGGTATGGAAGTAAATCTTACTAAAAATCAAATGATCGCTATTTTACCTCATCCAATAAGTGTGAGGGAATTTTGGAGTTTTTTAGAATATGCTGGATTTTATAGGCGATATATTAAAGATTTTTCAAAAACTTCTAAGTCATACTGTGATTTGATAGAGAAAGATGCGATATCCAAAACACTTTAGAACTTTAAAAAAAAAACTTAATCACTACACCAGTTATTGTTTCACCATGTTAGAAAAGAACATTTGAATTAATGTGTGATGCAAGTGATTATGCTATTGGAGCTGTTTTGGGACAAAAATAGGATAAAATTTTCAAAGTAATTTGCTATGCTAGTAAAACTCTTAATGAAGCTCACATTGATTATACCACAACTAAAAAAAATTATTAGGAATGTTATTTTCATTTGAAAAGTTTAGATCATACTTAATTGGAACTAAATGTGTGGTGCATACAGATCATTCTGTTATTAAGTATTTAATGAAAAAGAAGAATGCAAAACCAAGACTGATAAGATGGATTCTTCTTTTGCAAGAATTTGATTTTGAAATAGTAGATAGAAAGGGTGCTGATAATCAAATTGTTGATCATCTATCTAGGCTTAACTCTGAGAAATCACTTTGTTCTGAAGAAGAAATTAATGAAAATTTTTCAGATGAAAAATTGTTCAATATTAATGAACGGTGTGTTCCATGATATGCAAAAATTGTGAATTTTATTGTTAGTAACATTTGACCTTATGATCTGACACATCAACCAAAAGAGGAAATTTTTATCTGAAACCAAGACTTATTTTTAGGACGACCCATTTTTGTATAAACAGGGGAATGATTTAATTATTCGAAGTTATGTTACTTTTGAAGAGACTTTTGAATATATCTAAAAATGTCATGATTATAATTTTGGGGGACATTTGGTGTTGATAAAATAACATATATAATTTTACAATCTGGATTATATTTGCCTACTATCTTTAGAGATGTCGATGCTTATATTAAAAACTGTCATCATTGTCAATGTGTAGGCAATACTTCTAGAAGAAATGAGATGCCCCTCAATTATATTTTGGAAGTTGAAATATTTAATGTTTAGGGATTAGATTTAATGGGACCATTTAAGCCATCTTTCAGAAATTTATATATACTATTAGCAGTAGACTATGTGTCTAAATGGATAGAAGTTGTTGCTTTACCTCGATGTGATGCTCAAAGTGTTGTGAATTTCTTAAAAAGGAATATATTTTGCAGATTTTGAATGCCAAGATTTATCATAACTGATGGGGGAAGTCATTTGATAAATGCGTTAATTGAAAATTTTTTGAAGAAATATCATATCTATCATCGAATTTCTACTGCTGATCATCCTCAGACAAGAGGTTTAGCTGAAGTTTCTAATCGAAAAATTAAAAGAATTCTGGAAAAATCTATAAATCCAACAAAAATGGATTGGTCAGTCAAACTTGATTTTGGTTTGTGGGCTTATAGGACTGCATACAGAACTCCTATAGGAATGTCATCATTCAGGTTAATTTATGAAAAAGTGTCATTTACCAGAGGAACTTGAGCATAAAAATTATTGGGCTATTACAAAATTTAACTTTAATTTGAAGGAGGTTGGTAAAAAGAGATTATTGCAATTAAATGAGCTGGAAGATATAAGAAATAGGTCTTATGAAAATGCTAAGGTTTATAAATATAAGATGAAAAAGTGGCATGATCAGAAGATTCTTACTAAAAAATTTGAGCCAAGACAACAATTTTAGTTTTATAATGCAAGATTGAGATTATTTTCAGGCAAACTTAAGTCCAGGTGGATGGGCCCATTTATTGTGGTAAAATTTTATCCCTATAGAGCTGTGGATATTAAGGATCCTAAAACCCTGAAAATTTTCAAAGTGAATGGTCCTATTTCTTAAGGGATCAAACTAAAGTGAATGATGCATTGATGTTGGGTCACCCAGAATAAGCACTGGGTATGTTGGGCTGATAATGTAAAACCAAGCGCTCTGTGGGAGGCAACCTATAAGTTATTGGTGTGCTAAGTAAATACAAAAAAATAGTGATATTGGAATGAGAGAACCATGGGATCCTAACCGGTGTCGCTCTAATTAATTAAAATTCTCCCAAATAAGACACTTAAACAACAATAACAACAACAAAACCAAAATATTGAAACATATACGGTAAAACCTTTTGAACTTTAAATCTTAAAACTGCTACTTCAACAAGGAAGTTGGAGCAAACATCACGGGCAGTGCGATGAGGACCTGCAGAAGAACATGTTCAAGGGTTCAAATGAGTCCACAACAACAAATAACTCTTTAGAATTCAGCAACAAGCCATAGTACTTCAAGGTAGTCCATCTAGCACGCATAAATCCTCAACTTATCTTTAGGCTTTTGCGTAATCATGCTGATCAGCATAAGTCGTAACTCTTTTTAAGTTTCGTTGTAATTCAATATGACGTAAACCCTTCTATCTTCATGATTTATTTGGATTATTAGGATAATGTGAATATAAGTCCTAAATAATAAAATTGGTGGGATGAAAACATTAAGTAACACTATCTCTTCAAGGTTGAAGCCAGATCTAGGATAGTCTGGGAAGTCACTGAGATTCTCCTCAGGATTCAGGACATCCCCTACCTTCTTTCCTTTGGATTCCATAATAAATGTTCTCTTTTTATCCTTTCCAATTTGATTTTTTATGCCTGACCTTGAAAAACCTAAACGTTGAAATTCATGAAGGCAATACCTCTGATCTAAATTCAGAGTTTTCTTAGGTGACTTTGATTGTCTAACATGTAATTAATTATAGAGGCTTGCATTTATAAGAAAATTTAGAACCTAACTTAATATAAAGTCTATCTAATCTTTCATATTAGATAGGATAACTTGTCATGCAACATAAAAGGTTTCGCAGATCAATATGGATGTCCAAAATTTCTTTAGTTGTTTAACCGAGCATCACTATCAAGAAATGTGTCTATTCTTCGGGATAGATGTATGGCTTGTGGTGTAGTGCTCGTTTATTCAAACTATTGTATATATATGGGATCGGTTCGGTCTCGTATTTTAAATTAAAAATGTTACTTTCCAAAACATTATATATATATATATATATATATATATATATATATATATATATATATATATATATATATAATATTAAATATATTTTCAAGGCGACTAAGAAATTCTAATTTGGCGGCCGACAATCGCTTGGAGATTTAATCTTAGCGAACACGATAGGAGAAACTCACGTGAGGGCCGAGCAGCTTTGGAGGTACCAGTAGAGTTGTTTTGGGAAACAAGAAACTCTGTAGCTTATCACCTCTAAAAGTATGGCTAATGAGTACTATTGATATGGTTATAATCAAATTATTAAGTGTAGTCCATTGGCTCGACCTATTAAACCCATAAGGCCCATTAAGTGTTTGGGCTTTCCTGTTTCTTAAGAAAACTTATTTGGGATGTAAAATGATCAAATTCTAAAAAACAAATGCTTTACAATTCATTTTTATCACTTTTTCACAACTATGCTCATTATTAGGATTGTAAATGAGGAAACACATTTGATAAAAAGAACTTGTACCAAGCTAAATTAATATTTGATCATGTTTATTTAAATTAATAAATAAACAAGCTTGAACATTATTATTTTCATTTTTGTGAGTTTTCATGTGTCTATTAATTTTTAGTTATTTTTTGTATTTTTGTTTCTTTCTTCTTTAGCTCAGTGCTTCTCTCTTCCAGACTTTTTGTAGATTTAGAGATCCTTGGCCTACTAGTGTAGGTTGTATTGTTTATAATGGAATGATTGTTGTTGTTCTATGTTTATTGTGAATGTTGTTGATTCTGCTATAGTTGATGCAGGTTCTATTGGTGGATATGGTTGTTATTGATTATGTTATAGTTCTTGCTGATTTTTGTCCGTGGTTTTAGATATATATATATATATATATATATATATATATATATATATATATATATATATATATATAGTACTTTTGGAGTTGTCTTTTATATCTTCATTTTCTTATTTTTCTTCTATATGTGAGTTGCATTCTATTTACAAGATGCAACTCACATTTTTTAAAAAAGAAAGTATGCTCTAAAAAAAGCTTGAACATTTTCTTAATTTCAATGATTAAATAAATCAATATTGAACATAGCCCAACTCATTTATTAATGTTTGCTATAAAATTCATTTATTGTTCATCAAGTTACTTGTTAAATGCTTTATGTGCATGTCATATTATTTAAATAAATTTTCAATAATTATAATGCATTTAATTATATGTTTAATAGCGACATTAAAATTTATTATCATCATGTATATATGTTTAATGAAACTTTTTTTATTTTTTTTTATTTCAAAGAACTAGTTATTTAATACTTATTTAGATTATTTATGATGTGGCACATCATGTTGACTTCGAGGTGGACACCATAATCACTGGAGAGGGACTCAAGATGAGGCCCATAAGCACCAGGGTGAGGCCTTTACCAAATTACAATCTAAGAGAGCTACTTCACATTCAGGTGGATTTATTATCAAGTGAAAATGAAAAAAAGAATTAAACATTTAAAAACTCCATGTAATTTTAAATGCATTAATATTGTATTTATTTTATTTATTTTGTGTAAATTATGTAATATGCAGTACGCTTGTGTGAACCCAAGTGTGTTGGGTTAAATAATAGGCTAACCGTAAGTGTTCAAACCACTAGGGTCAGCCATAGGTAGTGGGGAAGTAGGTAAGTGGCTATATAAGTGAGTGGAAAAAGAGTGGGTGAGTAAGAGAAGCTGGTTGTTTGATAAGGAAATAATTGGAAGTGTGTTGGCTTCTTCGTGTTATAAATTTTATTTAAAGACATTGTGTGGAGTGAAATGTAAGTCATATTGAGAGGATGAATGAAATGACGGAGGGGCTTAGTAGCTTATTTAATAGGAACGATTTTGGGATCAGAATGAACTGACGGAAAGGCTAAGTAGCTTCTTTAATTGGAATGATTTTGGGATCATTATCAACCACTAGACTTAGAACATGATATAAATCACTAAATTCACCTATGTATGTTTTTTTTTTTTTTGGCAAAATGTTTTTGTGAAAAAATTATTTGAGTTAATTTTTTCATTTCCCTTCCATCTATAGTCTTATCTAAAGCCATCTCAATCCCCTTCACAAATATTGACAAAAGTTATGTCTAATCCTACCCACTTTTTTCACTTCATTTGGATGACTTAATCTTCCTAGAAAAATATTAATTTTTTTTATTTGTTTCATATCTCTTGTGAATTAATTTCCATAAAAACTTCACCCATCTTATGTGTTTTTTTTCAAACCAAAATTTCGAAAATTAAATCATAATCTGATTTCTACGTAGGTTACACTTTTGGTTTTTCCACTTTCTAATAATAAAAAATACCATAAAAAATTAAAAAATTCATTAAAAATCTCCATACATAAACTTTGGGATATTTATTATCAATTTCAAGTGAAATTTTGAAATTTTGACCAAATTTGACCACATTTCTCACTCGGTTACTTCATTCATGCCATATCATTCAATATTTCATTTTGAACAATTTGGTAGAATTTTTCGTGAAGATTTCCCGACATGTCAATTTGATTGTATAAAAGCTATTTTACAAAACTATTTATAATTCATATATTTTTATATTTACTTGTTATAAAAGCTAAAACGCTATTTTTAGATTTGTTTAAATGTTTATTAATATAAATATTTAAAAATTATTTATTAATAATTTTATATAAAAAATTAGGTACTTATTTGAACTTTCAGTTATTTTTTAGAAAAATAAGGTATAAATCAATTTTTAATTTTATAAGAAAATATAAGTGTTAATTTAAATTTTCATTTTTTTCAATCTAAATAGAAATGAGAGTATAAAACAAATATGATCATTAAAAAAATTTAAACAAGTCAAGTATCACATTTGAAAGCTCATCATAAACTCGAACCGAACATAAACAACTTAAGATTTGATCATGCCAAGTCCATTCTATCCTACTCAATTAGATTCTGCTAGATTACAACCCTCATCTTGATCATATTTAATTGTATTTCTTTCTTTTTTTTTAACCTTTAGATTTTTATGATATAATATAATTTTTACAATCAAATTTATTAAAGTATAGTTAATATCTCACTATAAGCTTAAATACTCTCCAAACAAAAGCATTAGCAATCAATGAAGGGATGACTAATCTACAACCCGATGATTCTCTCTCTGAGCCTGTTTGGGACAGCTTATAAGTGTGGCGGCGTTTTTGAAAACGCCGCCTATCCGTTTGTTTCGCACGTCTGGGTAGATTATCGTAAAAATGAGTTTTTTATTTTCCATTACAAGCGATCCGCGGGGCTATACCCGCGATCCGCGTTCGCCCTCGCTCGTTTTACGCCTTTACCCCTCTCGCTCGCACCTCTGCCGAATGCTTGCGTGAAGCCATGGTACCTCGCTCTCCGTCGTTGAAAGCAAGCGGCACCTTCCTACATCCTCAGTAGCTCTCCTCTGCCTAGCCAAGCGATCTCTATCGGCGGTGAAAACAACAGCAAGAAGAACACTGGAGAACCTCAAAGAGATAACAATGGCATCCAAGCCTTCGTCCCGGATCGATCTCAGCCTGAAAGAATTTGGTGTGGAGATCGGAGAGGTTTACTGAAAGAATTTGTAAAAAGGACATCCTATTCCCCCTTTTTTATATTTTTATAAATTTCAGCTAAATTTAAGAAACTTTTTATTCTGTAATTGCTTATACACTTTAAAAAAATATGATAATTCTATTTTAAATAAATACATGAAGAAAAAATTATTTTTTAAAAAATAGACATCTTTACATTTACAACCAATAATATTTAGTACAATTAAGGATTATAATCAGAGTCGAATCAAGTTAAGTAAGTTATTATTTGGACATGATTTAAGCAAATTATAAGTTGTTCATGCTCGATTCGAGTTTGAGACAAATTTTGACATATATATATTCATACTTGCGTTGCTTAAAAATTTTAATGTTATTTTTTTATTTTACTTAGCTTGTTTATATTAATTAAAATTAATCGAACCGAGTTCAAATTATTCAACAAGTGCATTGGTTAGTTGCAAAGCCAAAATACATATGAATTGAGTGCTATGTATGTCAATCTTCCTCTCGTACTCTCTATATATGCATCCATTCAAATCAGGGGTATAATGGTTATTCATCCATAAACAGCTGCAAATCAGTTATTTTCCAAACGCTATAAATCAAAACAGTAACCAAATTTATCCGAATCACTATTATCAAGCATCTTATCAGAATAAGCTGTTTATCAGCATAAGCTGAATAAGCTTCAGTTGTCCCAAACAGACCATCTATCTACCAATTTTTTAAGATTGCCTCTGCCACGAATTATCACTTATCCCTTGTTTCCTCACATATTGCAAAATCGAGTCAAAAAAAAAATGGTACATAATATTCATCATTAACCATGCATTAAATGCATCCATTCAAATCGGCACAATAAAAGCAACAAATAATCAATGTATCGCTGATATTCATTCGACCACATCAATATATCCCTTAATCCATATATCTTTCTCATTAAGGTTCACATATAATCATGTAAATTTAAGATAGAACAACACAACACGTATAGACGAAACCAAGCAGCCTTCTCGAAGCCGGGAAAGTCAGCATATAACACTAAAGATAATACAAAAATAATATATGTTCACATAACTGAACCCTTAGTCGATATAGTTTATGAAACCATTTTGCGATTTTTAATCATATAAAAGCATAATATACTAAACAACATAAGGAAAATTTACATACATACCACTTAATTCCTATGTACTAAGTATCTAACACCCAAACTTCAATTTTTATATTTATAAATGAAAAAAGATAAAATTTTGGTGTTAGATTTGTAAATCCATAAGAATATGGTGATATGTATATAAATGCCCCTGAACGAAAACCATACCTTCAAAGGCCAAGCTCTTGCTGAATTTCCCAGAGTGTATCAGCTGATCTCGAAAGGCGCAAAGCCTCCTCTTCGGTAAGATGAACGGAAGTAACTCCGATGACGCCAGACCTCCCGAGTAGAACCGGGAGGCTGAGGAAAACATCCCGACCGGCCGGAACGCCTGCGAGGAGGTCACGGGTGAGGATAGAGACGGGGTGGATGCGGTGCTGGTCGCGGAGGATGGAGCGGGTGAGACTGGCGACGGAGTAGCCGATGGCCCACGAAGTGTATCCTTTGAGGCGGATCACTTCGTAGGCACTGTTGACGACGGCCTGGCGAATGCGCTCCAGAACTTCTTGCTCATAAGCAATCTCCTGTTTTTCGAGCGAGGAGAGGAGGGAGATGCCACCGACAGTTATGCCGGACCATAGAGCGACAGAGCTGTCGCCATGCTCTCCAACCATGTAGGCCTGAATATATGAGTTTTGAATACATGTTTCAGTTGCCAGTTTGACTTGATACACAATAATATATAACATCTAAACATTCATGTTTAAATACAAATAATTCAAATCTTAATAGACAGTCAATAATGTAAGATATTTTCAAATCACATAAAACATATATCGATTTTGACTGTAAAAAGGGAAGGACTTTCATGCATTGATGTATAGACGTTAGATATGTAAATACAAAAAAATTCATTGGTATATATGTAAAGTGAAAACATTCCAAAATAAATAAGAGAAAAATTCAAAAAGGGAAATTTATTAAAAATCAGAATAAAGTTGAGAAAAATAAAAGCAGAAGTAAAAATATGTGAGAAATGAGTTTGACCTGGACATCCTGAGCATTGACCTCCAAATGCTCTGCGAGAAGGAAGCGGAAGCGTGATGAATCGAGATTAGTCCCGGATCCAATAACCCTATTAGATGGAAAACCAGAGAGCTTCCAAGCAATGTAAGTGAGCAAATCGACTGGATTGGAGACGACAAGTATGATACACTCCGGCGAGTACTTCGCCAGCGGCGGAATGATTTCCCGGAACAGCGCTAAGTTACGCTGAACCAGATCCAGGCGGGACTCACCTACGATCTGGCGAGCACCGGCAGTAACGATACAGAGATCGGAGCCGGCGGTGACCGCGTAATCAGTAGAGGCTTCGATGTGTGTGCGGGGGAGGAAGGCGGCGGCGTGCTGTAAGTCAAGCATCTCGCCACGGAGCTTTTCGGGCTTCGCGTCAACGAGGGAGAGGTCGTCGGCGAGGTCTTGAGTAAGGATCGTCTGCGCGATCGCCATACCAACGTTGCCGGCGCCGATAACGGAGACCTTCGTGCGGCGGGAGGAGGGGGACGGAGGTGAGGCCGATGGGAGAGGTCGGAAGATCAAGCGGGAGGCCTCGGCGAGGCCGAGTTCCGATAGTGACGAAGTCTTCTTCATGATTGAAATCAGATTATTCTCCCTCTCGCGCTCTGTTCGGATTACCGTACTGGGGGAGATATGTGGGTTTGGAATTAGGGTTTGGAAGGAGGGATTGAAATAGGGATCTCAGGTCTGCCATGGCAAGCAAGGAAAGGGAAAATTCCCCGTTTTTTTTTTTTTTTTTCTTTTTTTCTTTTAAAGTCAAAATATCTAGAAATTTTGAATTTTGGACTGGAATTTTTTTTCTTTTTCTTGGAGAAACTTCTCTAGAGAAAATATGTGGCAGAAATTTTGGGTCAATTTCTTCACCCCAATTTTTAAAACATATATAAGTTCTACTTCAGAAGTTAAATGATCTTTTGATATTACGGTAGTTTGGTAAGACTAGACCCAACTCAATTTTGTATATTATTTTTATAATTTTTCCAATGAGATTAATTTAAAATAAAGAGAGATTTACATACCTACCACCAAATTCTTTTTTATTAACATATTAACCATCTAAACCAACCTATGCTAAAAACATAAGAATTAGTTGGTTTTTAAGTAAAAATTATATTTGTGATTGTTTAATATGTTAATATATAGCAATTAGTAGGTTTGTAAAAGTCTCGGTAACGGTAGATTTTCAAACATACCACTCAATTCCTATGTATTTATATATCTATTCAAGTAACTTTAATTTTTATCGCTTATCGATTTACTTTGCATTAAAAGGCGAGTCACTTTGTAGAAGTTGAATTTATGATATTTTTGATGTTATATGAAATAAATGAGAGGTAAAAATATAAAAAATAAAAACTAAGGTTAAGTATGAAAATTCATTGGAATTGCATACTATGTATATAAATGTCTGAATTATTAAATAACTTCGTGAAAAATTATTACCAACGAACCAAATAGTTGGTCAAACATAAGTGCAAGTATGATCATGGGAAAAGCATTGTTGCGTGTTAGAGAATTCACGATTAGAATAATGAATTATCGTCTTCGCATTGTATGAGAATTCATCACACACTCAGTTGGAGTTATCCTATGACGGCCCGGGTCGTGGTGAAAAGCAATCAATAGAGACATCAGAAGTTTCTATGTGAAAAACCATGAAAAAAAATTAACTACAGGGTCAGTCACGGTCAAAATAATTTACTATGAATTGATTATTACACTTATAGGTTCCCTACGTGTGGGAAAAGATTACACAGGTCATTAAGGTATAATGTTCGTTGAACAATGACTGAGAGTTGCCAGCGAGCGGTGTTCAACGGCAACTAATGACTACAGAAGCAGGAGGAGTTCGTCAAATCTTTGTTGTAGAAATGGTTTTGGGCTTAAGCTCATTCTTCTCTTAGCTCTGATTTTTCTCTGACTTAGGGTTTAGACCCCCTTGTAAGAGGAGGAGGGGGGTGTGCATGAATCTATTTATAAAGCCCAGGTTGCAAATGAGGAAGTAATCCAAACCATTCTGATCGAACTGTATAGGGAGGTTTCCTCAATTGGATAGTGATTTATGGACATTTAAGGTTCTTAATGATGCTAGAATTTAGTGATTTTAGGCTTGTTGGACTTGTCTTGTTCAAACGCTCGATTCGACTATAAGCATGTCAGATTTGAAATCTGTTTGACTTTCCAATTATGCACTGAAAGCTTCTAAAAGTGATTTAACAACTTGATCTGGGCTTGATTTTACTCAGATTAGACCAATTTTGGTATCATTGTGCTTATCTCGTTGATCCAACTATTTTGCCTATAAGTTTGCTGCATTGGAGTTCTGGATGATTTTACTCACATGACTTAATAAACCAATATATCTTATAGAGCGCTTTCTTCTCCTTACGCATTATCGTGGGATCAAATTCCGCCCTTCTCGTTTATTTTGTATTTTTTCTACCTGTGGGTTGGTTAGGCCCAAATCAAGCTAGCGAGCTCGCATGGTTGGTAGATTCAGGCCTTTATGAGCCCGGGTAGGAAGCTGGTTATAGAGTCATACTTGAGTAGGTCGGTGCTCCGGGTCACTAGGCTATAAATCCACCCAAAAGGCCTGCAAATTTGGCCAATGGAGTGTTGTGCATTGATCCAGCAAGGCGCAAGTGCACATCTTGCGATGGCCTGACATGTCAGTGATATTTGGTAGCTCGAATCGTGCGACTGAGATTTAGCATGTAGTACAGATGGTGGATTCAGTTTCTAGGTTCAAGCGGTGGGATCCATGGCCTAAATGAAGTGGTTTGGGTAAGGAGGTGGATCTAAGGGCCCAGACTAAACCAAAAATAAGGTAAATTATGAATGTAAGATAAGTAAGATCAAGGCTCAAAATAGTTGTGATCTAGGCCCCTTTAGGTCTTTATAAAGAGGCCTAAGGGGAGTGGAATTTCACGAAGGTAAAAATGGAGACTGGAGAAGAGAAAAAAGGTGGAGAAAGAGAAGTTCAAAGAAGAGAAAAATGGAAAGAGAAGGAAGATCAACTCAAGGAGGACCAAGGACGAGGTAGAAGGCAGAGTCCTGATCCCCGATAGATATAAGTGCAACGACGCTAAAAACTTGATACCGTCACATATAAGTGCGCTGATGATTTTACATATGAAAATTATGATTTTATAATATGGGATACTACGCAAGTATACGTATCATTTATCAAGTAATATAGGACTTTCTGATTAAGCCCCGAGATATCGAACCCACAGGGAAAATGTGAAATCTTTAAAGGAATCAGAGAAATTATCTTTTTACTTTCTTTAATTGTTTTCGAAAAAGTATGTCTTGATTTTGAAAAGTTTTGAAGGTTGATATGTCTCTTCTTTTTTCTTTTAAATTTTCTTAATACAATGCAAAGCAAAAAATTAAAATTACAATAACTAATAACACTAGATGTAAAATACTATTAACTAGAATATCATTTTCTTTCCTTTCATGAAGTAGTAATAATTCTTAAAGTATTGTTGTGGAAGTATTCAAATTTTTGTTGTGACAGATAGAAGCAAATGTGTTCTTTATCCTTACTTGGTTCTATAAAGAACATAAGTTAATTTGAAATTTATATTATTTTGAACATGGTTAGGCAGGGAAGATACCAGTCTCTCACTCTAAAGTTCCCTCGATTCCCGCCACCTGAGGCTAACTTCTCATAACAAAACTCAAAACTTCAAACCAAATTAGGGGGTTTTAGCCTGTCACTCTAAAATCCTCTAATTTTAATCCCTTTTATAAAGATATCTTCTAATATTACATTCAATTATATGGACTACAGTTCTCACCCATAAAATTTCATGTGATTCTTACTAACTTTATGAGACAATGCCGCATTGGATCTTACATAATCTCAAGAAATTTTACAACTTAACAGGCCAAAATAAGAAGTAAACAAAGTTTTTAAAATCAATCTTCACAACTTCTTCCAACTTTTAAACACTTATATTTTCTACAACAATTCTCTTTAAATTAATTACTTCTCCATTTAAGAAAGAAAAAGATAAAGTAAACTACTCAGAATGCATTGAGAAAATATAAAAACACATCGATTTGAAATTAAAAACAACGATAAGAAAAATAATAAACGAAAACAAGTATTAATAAACTAAATAAAAGTAAAAACTTATCTGAAAATCCTCTCCACAAGACTAAGGAAGTTCCTCTGAAACTTTGACTCTTCGCTAAACTACTTCTCAAAGCAAGTCTCCCAACTCCGTTGACTCAGAATATAGACTTCAGACTTCAATAAAAACTAATCTAAAAGAAAGAAAAGAAGTGGGAAGGAGAATACTTCACTCCGACCATTTTTTCCTTTCTACTCTCTACTCCTACTATAAATAAAAACTTTTAAAATGTAGTGGAAGAAGAATGGAACTACTCTTCAAAATGCAGTGGAAGAGTCTCCTCAAATTGCCTCCCCAAATCTTTCATAAGACTCTCTTTAAATAGTAAACCAAAAGGTGCCTTGGTGTCTCTTCAAAATGTGTCCAGATTTGATGTATCTACCAAGGAACGCACCCCTTCATTCAAACTTGCCGCCCAAAGGAAGTTATGGACGTTAACATCAAGAGTTGCATCCCATCCCCTTTGAAATTGGTGCCAAATCCATTTGAATCTCGATTTTTAACTGTGGCGGCTAAGTGCCGGCCCAGCGGCGCTTAGCCGCCAGTGCCAAATTTTTTATTTTTCATTTTTTAGCTCCAAATTTGATCCAATTTTACTCCTTTAATCATGACCATCCATTTTCATCATACCTGTAAGAAAAACACAAAATACCTTCCATTAAAGTGCAATATCATTAAAAATAGGTATAAAAATGTGCATAAAAATACTATATATTTTAGGTGTATCAAAATTCCCCAAACTTAAAATGTTACTTGTCCTCAAGCGACACTTAATCTCATAGAACATTTTAGCATGCAAATTATCTAATGAGTTTCTTAGAAAGATAACAAAATTTTATTCTAGAAATAGAATAGTCCAATTTAGAAAAAATTTCAATAATTAAAACCAACTTAAAGTTTAGAAAGTTCTTAAGTAAAAGAAAATGATAAAAATAAGTCTCTATCTATTTCAGAAATATTTCTAGATTTTTCAAAATATAGGATTCAAACATTTATTTTTCTCACTTAAAAATCTTTATTTGAAAAATAATTTTACTTACTATATTGCAACTTTAAGCTTTAGATTTTCTTTGAACTTATATCTTAAACTTTAGGTATGAAACCAATTTTTGATTAGGCCCTTAAATCCTCAAGCTTCTCCTCCCTTTTCATATACTATATTTTTCACTTTTTTTATATTTTTTATTTTTTTATAAGGTAAGGATTACTATATCTGAATAGACCTTTAATGATTTTGAATTCCATCCTTCCAATTAAAATAAAGATCAGATATACATCTTTCACTTAAAAATCATAATAATAGTATATGAAAATTACTCTTCAATCAAAGAAATTTAAGCTTTGAAGAATAAAAGTCAAATCTTCTATTTATTCAAAAATATAAAACTTCTTACTAAAGATAGTTTAACTTTATTTAACACTTCTTCATTAAGAAAATTTTAACTTTAATTTTTTCATGATTACTATAAATTTTAACTAAATTCTTTTATTCATTTCTATATTCAAAATTTTGTTCCCTAATATAACTTCATGTACATAATTGTTCTCAATCAAAAATAAGATTTATTTTTAAGTATTCTTGAGAATCAAATAAAATTTTAGGTTTTTGAAAATCTTTATTTTTAAAATCCCCCAAACTTTAAATTTTTAATTAAGATAAAACATTTAAGCATAAGAAATGATACATGGATGAGAAATAAAAACTGACATATCATGCTTGCAGGAATTTGTAATATCCTAATATGCAAGTATAACAATTTAAATACAGGAGTAAAATGAAATCAAATTTAGTTTTTCAAAACATTTTTCTTCTTTTTTTTATAATAATAAGAAAAGTAAAAATTTCAGAAGACTTCTACAGTAGTTGAGGTTTTCAAAGCAAATACACGTTAACTAAAATAACACACTGATACACGTTACCATCCATATCTCTCACATGCTCTCGAGTAAGACTCACTTTTTTCAAAATCTTTCTTAATAAACCGATCCGTGAATCAAGTAGATGAAGAAGCACGTGAAGTAGTAGCACAAGAAGCGTAAGCGACGAAGTAGAAGCGAGTAGAAGCCCTACCAAATCCTCCTCTCCAACCAAACTCCGAATGTACGATGTAAGCACCAACGTTTACACTAGTAATTGGTCTCAATGGCTGAAGTACCTCTTCCCAGGTTTCAAATTTCACTCCAGATCTTTCACATAGTGAATGAATAAAGGAACGAAATCCCATACCTGCAATCGTGGTTGATCTAGCACTGTTCAAAACATAAAAAAAAATTATGCTTTCAATATCAATAGGCTTCCCATGCTGAATACAATGGTTCAACACCGCTCTTTCTCTCGTCACTTCACTGGTATGACTTGAAGGTAACAACTTAGATGAGATAAAATAATGCCATGCCTTAGAAATGGCATTCAATTTGGAAGCAGGAAAGTTTACTTTTCTATCATTTGTAATTTTCCATAATCCTCTTCCATCAGTCAGAAACTCCATAATCTCATCTAATTCTCCTTCTCTAGAATGATAGTTAGAATAAAAACAGAACATGTCAGGAGGTAGTCCATAAAAGGTATTGATTGCACCCGAAGAAAAGTTTACTTCATGCCTCCTAATCATCACCTGATTTTCCTCTACAACAGGTAAATTTGCATAAAATTCTCTTACCATAGAAACAACAGCAACAGCGGAGAAGCAACAGTAATTCTGCCAGTTTCTTCTTGCAATCATATCTTCAATAACCTCTCCTGGCTTACTAAATACTCGATCGGGAATCAACATACGTGATTGCAATGCATCGACGTATCGTTCCTCACCCCTCAAACTAACAAATTTGTCAGAATCATACTTCTTCTTTTCTCGTGCACGCTTTGACTTTGGAGCCATCTCTAAAAATTCACGAAGAATTCACCATAAATTTCAAAATCAAACTAAACTTGCTAAATTATCTTCCAAAAGATATTTTCACTAAATCCAAGCAATTTATCAAGCTTTTCCTGAAATTTTCACCATGAATAGTGATTTTAAGATCTTCCAAAATGTACTCAAAATACATGGTGAAAATAAAAAAATTTTACTTAGGAGTAGTGCTCTTACCTCAAGGAATCCAAATCTAACAATTTTTGTTGAGATCGGCTCTTAAATGATCCACAATATGATACCCTAGGCTCCTCTTTCGTGGCAAAGCAAAGGTTAAAGATGATGGGGCGGTTGAAAATAATAATTTTCGGGTTTTTAACTTTCGGGAATTAATTTTCACGAACTGGCGCCTAAGCACGAACTATCGGCGCTTAGCCACGAAATCTGGCGCGTAAGCGCCGGCACTTTGGCGCTTAGCCGCCAATACCCAAATTTTTATAATTAAGGTATATGCACTAAATTACTTTGTTAATTACCCTTAATTAGTCCACAATAATTAATTCTCCTCACAAATCTTCTAATACTCCAAATCAAAGTTAAATAACCAATGATTCCACACAAATTTCACAAAACACAAACTTATATTAAAACAAACATAACATTCAATACAATACTAGAATTTTTATCCAAACATAAAGGATAAAATTTTCAAAATACAAGACACTATAATCTTAAACTGATAAGTGTACATCTCTAAGATGTACCCATCACATCATCAGGCATATATAAAAACATTAAACACATCAAACATGAACTCACAAGAACATTAACATAACACATGTAATGCACCTGCAACTTTTTAAAGATGTATGATGTCAATATTATGTGATTTGATAGATAAAGAAATTGAAATATTTATGAACAATTTTTTAGTTTTTTGAACTTCTTTTGAATCTTGCTTGGAAAGTATTACGAAAGTTTTAAAGAGATGTGAACAAATAACTTTAGTTCTAAACTGGGAAAAATTTCAATTTATGGTCATAGAAGGAATTTTACTTGGACATAAAGTTTCACAAATAGGGATGGAAGTTGATCAGGCAAAAGTGAATATTATTGCTGAACTTCAACCACTTAATATTGTTACTGATGTGAGAAGTTTTCTAGGTCATGCTGGATTTTATAGGAGATATATAAAGGATTTTTCTAAAATTGCTAAACCTCTTTGCCATTTATTGGAAAAAGAAGCTAAATTTGAATTTAATGAAGATTTTCTAAATGCGTTCAGTATTCTAAAAGAAAAATTAATCACTGCACCTGTCATTGTTGCACCTGATTGGAATAAATCTTTTGAATTAATGTGTGATGCAAGTGATTATGTAATCGGAGCTGTATTAGGACAAAAAAATGAGAAAATTTTCAAAGTTATATACTATGCTAGCAAAACTCTTAATGAAACTCAAATAAATTACACTACTACTAAAAAAGAGCTTTTATCAATAGTATATGCCTTTGATAAATTTAGACCATATCTTCTTGGAACAAAATGTATCGTACATACTGATCATTCTGCTATTAAGTATTTAATGTCTAAATAAGATGTTAAACCTAGATTGATCAGATGGGTTTTACTTTGATAAGAATTTGATTTTGAAATTGTGAACAAAAAAGGAACTGACAACCAAATTGCTGATCATTTATCAAGAATAAAAAATAATAATGAGAAGATTTATGAAGAAAATATAAATGAGAAATTCCTGGATGAACAATTATATATTATTCAAGGATTACAAATGTCTTAGTATGCAAATATAGTTAACTATTTGATTAGCAATATTTTACCATATGGGTTGAATAGCAAATACATTAGGAAATTGAAGAATGACTGTAAATCATATATTTGGGAAGATCCTCATTTATTTAAAATAGGAAGATATTCTGTTATTTGAAGATGTATACCTTATGAAGAAACTTTTGCAATTATTCAAAAATGTCACGATTCTGAATTTGGGGGACACTTTGGAGTAGATAAAACTGCATTTAAAATTTTAAATTCTGGATTTTATTGGCCTACTTTATTTAAATATGTTGGACATTATGTGAAAACTTGTGATCGATGTCAAAGAATGGGAAATATATCTAGAATAGATGAAATGCCTCTAAACTTTATATTAGAAATTGAAATATTTGATGTATAGGGTTTAAACTTTATGGGACCTTTCGTACCATCATCTGGAAAAATTTATATTTTATTAGCAGTGATTATGTTTCTATGTGGATCGAAGCTGTAGCTTTACCTAACTGTGATTCCAAAAGTGTTTCAAAATTTTTAAAGAAAATGATTTTTACAAGATTTGGAATGCCCAGGATAATTATCACAGATGGGGGAAGTCATTTCAGAAATATAAGAATTCAATCATTGCTGGAAAAATTCAGAATTAAACATAGAATTGCAATTACTTATCATCCTCAAACAAGTGGAATGGCTGAAGTATCAAACCGAGAAATTAAAAGAATATTAGTAAAGACTGTTAATCTTAAAAGAACTAACTGGGTTGATAGACTTGATTCTGCATTATGGGCTTATAGAACAGCTTATAAGACACCTATCGGAATGTCACCTTATCGGTTAATTTATGGTAAACATTGTCACTTACCTGTTGAACTTGAACATAAAGCTTATTGGAAGATAAAGGAGTTCAATTATAATTTGACTACTGCAGGAGAAAAATGATTATTACAACTGAATGAAATGGAAGAGATAAGAAATGATTCTTATGAAAATGCAAGAATTTATAAGGAAAGAATGAAGAAATTGCATGACAAAATGATTTCAAGGAAAATATTCGAGCCTAGACAAGAAGTATTATTATTTAATGCTCGTTTAAAACTTTTTTTTAGAAAATTAAAATCTAAATGGATGGGACCATTCATAATTGAGAGAGTATACCCTTATGGAGTTGTGGATATTAAAGATCCCAAAACTGAAAAAGTATTTAAAGTTAACGGATTAAGTCTGAACAGCCTTATATAGGAGAAATGAAATTAAATTACAAAGAGGCTTATGAGCTGAGTCTACCCGATTAATTCAATTAATTAGGTCAGGCTGACGACTTTAAACCAAGCACTTTGTGGGAGGCAACCCATATTTATTAGTGTGAGTTAAATTATTGTTGTAAGGTTATGCCTTGGTCTTGACTAAATTTGCATAAAACTTCTGGAAATAGAAGGCTAACAAGTCTGTATTGGCTTAAGCTAAACATTATCTTGAAGTATATAGGATTTGGACTTGAACCACTCCATGTCAAATGTGAGTAAAAAGGAGATTAAGTTGACCTTCGTTTATGATAGTTTGTGATTTGAATTTTTCGTAATTGTGTTTGTATGTTGATCATACCCATTTGTTAGACCTATTTTTATGACCGAAACATGCAAAATTTGACGATAGGCGAATCAGAGTCAATCGAGGTTCCGGTGCCTAGGCGCCAAAAGTTGACGCCTAAGCGCCAGAATAGCCTGCGTATTGATGATCCAGCGCCTAGGCGCCAGATTCCGGCGCCTGAGCGCCACAGTTACAGATCGTGTAAAAACCAAAAATTTTCAATTTTTCACACGAAATCTATTTATATATTGCCTTATCTTCGTCCCCAATCCCATAGAAACCTTAATTTCGACCAGAGCAATCCATTTTGGAGAAGTTAAGAAGGTTTTGGAGGCAATGGATAGAGGAAATCATGGAAATGAGGTAAGAGACAATCTCCTAAAGATCCTCGGCCTTATTTTAATGGTTTTATTACTATTAGTATGGAGAAATTGTCTAGTTGATTGGAGAAGATTGAAGCGGAACTTCAAACTATTGGTAATCGTCTCCATGAGATGTACCACCAATACGAACACTTGGGAATGGCAAACCAAACTTCAATCTGATCATATGGTGGCCTATCATGACGCTCAAGTAGAAATGTACGCGAAGAACAAGTGGATCAATGAAAAGACGGCTTTGGAATTTCCAAGGGCGTTGGTGTTATATCCCTTCATTCCTAGCGAACTTCATTATGAAAGAGATGGTAATTGAAGATTGGTGTTAAATAGATCTTATATGTGTTTTAGGTGTGATCGAGTCATGTGTTAGTGTGTTGAATATCAAATTTGTGTGTTTGCTTAATTGTTTAATGTGTATTGTTGGATTTGAATATTTACTTTGAATATATTGTTGTTTGTGTTATTTGTAAAACTATGAACCTTGATACAGTGTTGTACTGAAATTTATTGAATTTGGAATGGAAGTTATGGATTGGAATTGAAGAATTTGGATACATTTTAAGTGGATCTAAACTATCATTTTAAATTGATTGTGAAAATGTTTGGAGAATATAAATTGGATTAATACTCTCATAAGAGTAATTAGGAGTCAAATTTGATAAGATTTGGTGGAAAATATAAAATTTAAATTGAATTTTTGGAAAGGCGAGTCTGGCGCCTAGGCACCAGAATTCGACGCGTAGGCGCCGGTTCGGTCTGAACCGAAAACTCATCTTCTTAAAAACCCCCCAAGCCATTTTTGATGCTTAAGCTTCCTTCTCCACTATTTTTCATGAAAATACTCTCTATAGATCCCATTTAAAGCTGAATTTTCAAGTTTTTAAGCTTGAAATCACCCGATTTCTTCATCCCGATGTCAGATCTACATTCTAAACTCATTATTTTTTATTTTCACCATGGATTTTGCTCTCATTAAGAAAAATAGAAATTTTGAGAAAATTTTTTATTTTTAAGGTTAAATCCATGAAATTTTTCAGCTCTTTCAAGTTTGGAAAGCTTAAATTAGTTTATTTTCCTAGATCCGTTGAATTTATTTTGCGTTTTTATTTCACGTTTAGATGGCACCTAAATCTAAGTGAGGAAAGGAACGAGAAAATCTTGATCGTAGCAAGTTTTTCACTGTTGCTGCACACTTCTGATACAATGATTTTGCTACGACTCGGAAATTTATCTCGGAGCGAAGTTTTTACAATCCTAGAGGAAGAATTGAGGATACAATCGTTGCGCTCAACTGGCAACGATTTTGCTATTCACTGTTTTTGCCGTTATCCCAGTTGTTAGAGAGTTTTATGCTAATTTTGTGGATGCTAAAGAATACAAGATTTTTGTCAGAGGAGTTGGAGTAGGATTCACTCCTGAACGTATTAATATTTTCTATGGCCTGCCGCCAAACATTGAGTGTTATTACTCCGGATTATCTCCATCTGAGGGAGATTTGGATATGATCATTGCCTACTTGATTGATAGTACTGAAGCCTGAAATATTCGGAACGGAAAAAGGGTAAATTTTTCATCTTCTAAGCTTAATGGTGTTTCAAAGGCATGGCACTACTTTATTTCTGCTCGTCTTCTTCCATCCAATCATCTGAGCGAGGTTACCAAAGATAGAGCTATCCTCAACTACTGCATTCAAGAGAGGAAGCCTATTGATGTAGGGAGCATTATTTATGATTCTATAGAGGCTACTGCTCGTTCTAGCACTTCTACTGAACTTGGTTTTCCATCTCTGATCTATTCTTTATGTGAAAGTGCTGGAGTAGTTGCTAAGCTTTCTGAGGAAAAGCTCAAGTCGACAAAACCTATATGAAGAGAAAGCGTCAGTATCTATGATCGACATCGAGGTAAGAGTTCTACTGCACCTTCTGGTTCATTACCTACTTCAGGTAGAGCTTCTACTTCAGACCATCTACTTCTACTGAGCCTCCATCTACTTTTTGGGAGACCATGCATGATCAGTTTATAGAACAACAGAATTCTTAACTCATTGTAGAGTAGATACGATCGATAAGAAGATCGATCATCTTTCTGAGTATACACAAAGAAAAAGTGATTACGATGCTGAGTATTCTGAGTCTTTAGTGAGATTTCTGAAAGGTGAGCACGATGTTCAGTTCCCTACTTGTCCCAGATATTCACCATATGATGATATGAAGGATATTGAGTTTTCTTTTGGTGATGACGATGATGACGTTACAGATAGTGATTAGTAGCTTGACTTACCTCTGGAGATGTGTTGATTCTTTTTTTGGTGTGTTTCTTGTTTCTTGTGTTGTTTAGTGTGATGTTATTTGTTAGTGTTTATGTAAGCTTTTTATGTTGAAACTATTTTTAGATTATCTGATATGTGTTTAAGTCTGAAATATGAATGAATTTTTATAAAAGTTTATTTCTGTTTAAGCCTACTGTTTAGTGTTCATGAATAGTTAGTAAGTTTACATGTTCAAAAAAAAAGAAGAGATTTTTTTAAAATTAACTTCTGCTCTGCAAAACTTTTCTATATATGCTTAATCATTTCTGTTATATTCATATTAAAGCATGTGTAGAAGTAGAAGTTAGTTTTTCCTTACTACATCATTATTGTACTTAGATTAATTCATATTTATTTCTTTCTCTCATGCTTTAGAAAATTTCATGATTCATATTTATACTAAAGCTGAAGTTCGAGGAAGGGAAAATATTTATCAAATTTAAACATTACTTGTTCTTAAAGAACTAATATTTTCTTTTAAAATATATTAACATAACACAAGGAATGAAAAATCTGTTTAAGATTACCTAAATTTTTGAATTTATAAATAATTTATTAAACTTAACTAAAATTTCAAAAATTTTGATTGATTTTAAGAATATAATTATTTAACTTAAAGAATAATAAGATCAAAAATTTTCTATTTATAGTAAAGAGAATTGTATTTTTGAAATACTAAGGAATCAAGATTATTGCTTGAAAAATAAAAGATTGAAATAAGTTTTGAAAAATAATAAATTATTAAAAATGTCATATTTATTAAGTAAGAATGTATAAGTTTTTGAAAATAAGTTAAGGATAGTGAAGTTCAAAATCATTAACAGGCTATCCAAAAATAGTAATCCTCACTTAAAAAAAAAGAAAGAAAAAGGATTGAAAAACAATCCAAAAGAAGAAAAGAAAAAAAAATAGAGAAAAAAAAGAATGTGAGGAGAAGCTTGAGGAAATGCCTAATCAAAAATTGGCTTCACTTGAATTATCTTATAGGAAGAAAACTGATTACATTTTTAACTTAATTTCTATGTACAAATATTTTTATTAGAAAAATATTTCATGAAAAATCTTTTTCTTGTAAATATTCTATGTGACCTTAATATGATGAACTACAATTATTCTTGAAATAAATGAAAAATTGGAAGTCTTATGATTTGGTAGTTAAATGTTCTTTAATTTCTAAAATTAAACTTAATTAGTGAAATTTGGTTAATGATTTACTAAAGCATTTATAAAACCAAAAATTATAAGGAATCTTAAATATTTTAACTTCATTCCAAATTTTATCAATTTTATGTAATTAAAAGGGTTACTTGAGGACAAGTAACGTTTAAGTTCGGGGGAATTTGATCTACCTAAAAATACCCATTTTTATGTCTTATTTATGATTCAATTCTTAAGGATATTATGCTTTAATGAAAGGTATTTTCATGTTTTTGGATGTAGATGATTAAAAAAGATTCCAAGAAAGAAAAAGAAGGAAAATGGAGCAAAATGGAGCTTATGGAGCAAAATATTGGAATTATTGGCCTAGCGCCTAGGCGCCAGAATCTGGCGCCTAAGCGCCAGCTCGATACAGACGCTAGTAAGATTTTTTGATGATTTTGGGGAGTATTTTAACGGAGTTAAGCAGTTATTGGAGCTTCTAGAATACTAGAAGTTACTCCTAATATATAGGACATGTGATACAATGCATTTGGACACAAGGAAACGGTTTTAATCGCGAAGAGGTGTGATCCAAAGTGAAGAGGTGCGAAGACCTTGCCATGGAGTCCGGCGCCTAGGCGCTAGATTCCGGCACCTAGGCGCAACAGTTACCTTCTAGAAGATACATTGTATATGGACAAATTTGAAGATGTGCCTTAAGCAACCCCTGGTCAAATTCAGAGCTCTATAAATAGGAGACCATTCTACAGAAAAAATTGCACCCCATAGCACCTTGGCACCTTCTCTCCCCCCTCTAGTTTTACTTAGTCTCTTCCACATTTAGCGTGCCACTTTACTTTGTATCTAGTGAGTTTATTTTGAGTATTTATTGAGTGTTGTTGTTGTTAGAGTCTTTCATCATTACTTTGGAGTCAGTAGAAATCAGTGGATCACTTGAAGGAACACTTCAGATAAGTATTTGTATCTTGGTTCAAAGTTTTATAAATATGTTTTGTTGTGTGATTTCAATGTGTTCTGAGTAGTTAGTTATATCTTTCAACTATGAAAAGATAATAAATTAATTAAATTTTGTAGGAGAATTAAATTTAAAATATTTAAAACATTATGATGGTATTAATACCTGATCATAGTTTACTTTTAAGTTGGCCATTTAAATTGTTAAAACCTGTTGAAGAATTTTGAGACCTATCTGGAGATAAATTTTTAACTAGTAGATATCACATGAATCCTTGTGTACTCGAAGGTTTTATGCGGGTTATTCAAGGTGAAGTGCAAATAAATAGGATTATTATTTATTGGGCATAAAATTAATTAGTTTTTAGAGTGACAAACTAAATTCTAATAATTTGGTTTATAGAAAGGGAACAGGTCACACGTAGGGCCGAGCATAGCCATTCTTGGACATCTAGTAGTGTGAGCCTAGATTAACCCATTCTACTAATAAAACATCCTGAACTAATCTATAGATTAGTCAATGTTCTTTGCACCTGGACCAAAGGGTAAAGAATAGTAATGCTTCTATTTGGCATAATACCATAATCTAAATTCCCCATAAAAGATAATTATTCTAAAAATCTTGGATTAGTTGAAAAGGAGAAAGTCGTTTTTATACTTGCATTGAATTTTAATTACTGCTTACTTTACTTTATTACCGCTTACTGTTTACTTGCTTATAGTAAAAATTGTTAGTAAATTAAATTTGAAAATATATAAAAAAATTAAGTTAAATTTGAAAATATATATATATATATATATATATATATATATATATATATTACTTTTAATTTGAAAATTTCCAAAATATTTTTTTTACATTTCTTACTTTTTATAAATACTATCCCTCGTGGGATCGATAACTGGACTCCACTATGAGCCTCGTATTACTTAAACGATATGTATACTTGCGTTTAAAATTGTGACTTTTACAATAATTATTATAAAATTTATATATAAATTCATAAGTAAAAGTAAACATCACACATCAAGTTTTTGAAGCCATTTGTTTTAAAAAGTGGTATCAAATTCTTGTATTTAAAGCATATATAAAGTCGTATCGCATCAAATTTCCTATCTTCTGAATACTCAAAGTGAATTAGTATTGCAACATATAGTTATTCTTGAATTGAATAGAAAAATAGAACTCTTAAACTTGATGACTAGATAGCCTTATACGCCAGAATTAATCCAATTATTTGAAAATCTTTCTGAGAATTCTTATTATAATATTTATTTAAATCAAAATTATAGTATTTTTGAATTAAAACTTTACCATGATAAATCATAATTTTTATGTAGTATTAAAGATTACTTGAGGGTAAGTAATAGTTAAGTTTGGGGGATTTTGACCTAAGAGAAAAAGGTCAAGATTTTCATGCTTATTTTTCACTGATTTTAATGATATTGCTCTTTAAAGAAAGATATTTTTGGTATTTTTCTGTAGGTATGAAGAATTAAGGACAAAGGAACAAAAATATGCAAAAATGAGCGGATTTGGAGCAAAAAGGACTAAAATTATGCAAAGTTGACCTAGGCCGCCGACGGCGTGATTTTCCCGAGAGTTTAGAATTAATTATAAGGGAGGTCGTCGATGGCCCGGATCGAGGACACCGACGGTAGGTACAGTTTAAATGCATGGTTTCTAGAAGGCCGTCGACGGCGCCTTGAGGCCGCCGACGGCGGGGACGGCGAATTGTTCCAGAAATACGTCGAATGTGGACGATTTTCGAAGGGGTGCTTTCGTAACCCGTAGAGACTCTTCTACTACTTTAAAAGAAACATATTTTGACCGAAAAATGGCTCTTCCTGTGGTCTCAAAAGTGATTGTTAGTGAGTCCATAGTGTAAAGAGAGTCAATTAGTGAGTTTAATTTAGTGAGTAGTGAGTTCAAATAGAGAATTTGTAAGGAATTCTTCGAGGAATTGCAAGAGTAGAAGGGAAGTGAGAGTACTCTTCCACATTAACGTTTCAAAGGAGAATTCCAAGGAAAAAATACAGAGGAACTTCGAGGAGTTTTCTTGGGGAGGAATTTAAGATAAGTAGTGTTTATTTATTTTTAGTGTGTAGAACCTTACTTTATTATATAAAATCTAAGTTTTATTGCATCCTCTTCATGAATTCTGAGTAGTTGTTCTATCGTTTTATTGCAAATAAATAGGGAAATAATATTATCAGGCGTAGAATTAGAGATTTTAGAGTGACAGCCTAAAATCCTCAATTTGGTCCTATCGTTTGGGTGCTGATGTGTAGATTGTTAGCCCTCAGGTGAGGGGAAGGTGGGAGCTCCGAAGTGAGAGCCAGTATCCTCCCAGCCGAGCCGCAGAATCAGTAACCAAGCATAGAATTAGTCAATGTTCTTTATACCTGGACAAAAGGGTAAAGAATAGGTATGCTCCTAATTAGCACAACACATTAAAACTAATTATAATTATTATTTCACTTAAATATCTTAACTAAGGAGAAAGATTCTTGATATTATCTATATTTGAACTTAACTCTAGTAGTATTAGTAAGTTGTTAGTAAAACTAGTTTTTAATATAAGTTTCATATTATTATCGTTTGCATATTAGTGACAGATAGGCATTTCGATTTTGTTGTAATTCTGAATCGATTTTTATACTCCTAAGTCCGTAGGCTTAATATCTCTCCCTGTAGGATCAATATCCAGGACTCCATTAGAGCCATGTATTACTTGAATAATACTTATACTTGTGTTTAAAAGTAACTCTGCGATTAAAAGATTAAAATATTTAATTATTACTAAAGTAATTTCGAATTGGATAAAAGCGCAAGGGTGTTCATCCGTTATCTAATATGACTCGCCGAGGAATCCCAAATCTGTAGACAATATGTGTTTTGAAGAAATGGAGAACTTGTTCTACTTTAACTTCTCTGAGCGGTATTGCCTCTACCCATTTAGAGAAGTAATCAATAGCTGCCAAGATAAAACGATGGCCTTTAGACGATGGAGGGTCTATAGGGCCCACTATGTCTGTACCCCAGCACTCAAATGGCCATGATGCAATAGTCGGGTGTAATACATTTGATGGTTAATGTAATACCACTCCATGTACTTGACATTGATGACATTTCTTTACAATTTCAGGACATCCAGTCATCATTGTGGGCCAATAATATCCCATTCTTTTAATTTTCATTTTCATTTTAGGTCTTGATTGGTGTGCTCCACATAAACCTGAATGAACCTCTTTAACAATCTCTTGAGCTTCTGATGGGTCTAAGCATCTTAACCACATCTGTTTGAAGGCTCGTTTATAAAGAGTATCATTTCCTAAAGCATAAGTTAATGATTTTTGTTTAATCCGATTTGCAATGGAACTATTTTTGTGTAATTTTCCAGTTTCTAAATATTGAATAATTGGTTATCGCCAATCATCTTTTTCTTCGTTAATTATTGCCACTATCATGTTTTCACCAATTTTGTGAAAATTTTCCATGTCAATTTGAGAAAGAACTTGTCGTCCTTTTATAGAAATTGGTATGTCATCTTCTTCTGAGCAAGCAAATTCTTTTGCAAGTTTTGCCAAAGCGTCTGCTAAAGAATTTTCTTATCTCGGGATTAAGAAAAATGTCACATTAGGAACTTGCTGAAGCAGCTTCAGAGTGTAATGGGAATATTGGGTCGGGGTTTCAGAGTCTTATATTTGCCAGAAATTTAATTGATAATCAACTGAGAATCCCCATAGATGAAAATATTTTTAATTTCCATTAGTATTGTCAATTCTAGACTGGTTATGAGCGCTTCATAGTCGACTTCATTATTTGTGCATGATTCGGTCAGATGATATGAAAAAGGCATTATTGCTTTATCCGGAGTGAAAAAAATCAATCCTACTCCAGCTTTACCCGGTATAACTGTTTGTTTATCTTCATCTTTATGTGCAGATGATGCTCCATCAAAGTACAGTTCCCATCATTGCACATTTGAACTTTTTATTTCTGATATTTGTTCATAAGGTAAATCATCATTGAGAGGTAATCCTTCTAGAATTGGGTGTGTTGCTAAGAAATCTACCAAGATTTATCTTTTGACAACACATATTGGTACAAATGTTATGTCAAATTGGAGTAATATCATTGCCCACCTTGCTAATCTTCCAAAGAGTGTGGGTCGTGTCATTAAATATTGAAGCGGATTAACCCTTGAAATAAGTGTTATTTTGTGAGATAACATATAGTGTCTTAGTTTTTGAACCGTAAAGATTAGAGTTAAACAATGCTTTTCAATTGTCGGGTATTTTATTTCAGCCGAGAGCAAACAACGACTTAAGTAATATAATGCATTTTCTTTACCATCATCATTTACTTGGGCTAGTAATGCTCCAAGAGAATTGTCCAATGCAGCAGTATAAAGTATTAGAGGTTTTCCTAGCACAGAGGCTGTCAAAACAGGAGGTCTTGTCAAATATTGTTTGATGTCATCAAAAGCTTGTTGGCATTTGTCATCCCATATGAAATTAGTATCATTTCTAGTTAAAGCAGTGAGAGGTCGACATATACCAGAAATATTGGATATAAATCGTCGTACATATGCCAATTTCCCTTGAAAAGACCTCAATTGGGTTAGATTTTTAGGAGGGGGAATATTTTAAGATGGCTTTGATTTTAGAAGGATCAAATTTGATTCCACGATGTCAAACAACAAATCCTAAAAATCTTCCTGAAGTAACGCCGAAAGCGCATTTTAAATGATTCATTTTAAGATTGTATTGTCGTATTCGATCGAAAAAAATTCTAAAATCATACACATGATCATTTTTATGTTTGCTATTAACAACCAAATCATCCACATAACATTCCACTTGGTTATGTATAAGTTCATCAAAAATTCGTGTCATAGCTCTTTGGTATGTAGCACCAGCATTCTTTAATCCTAATGGCATTACTTTGTAACAATATATGCCTATGGGTGTTCTAAAGGCTGTATTGGATTCGTCTTCCAAAAACATTTTAATTTGGTTATATCCTGATGATCTATCCATGAAAGAAAATATGGCATGTGTGGATGTTATGTCTATCATTAGTTCTAGGATTGGTAAAGGAAATTCATCCTTTGGGCAAGCTTTATTCAAATCCCGAAAATCCACACATACTTTAATTTGTCCATTTTATTTTTTACTGGCACTATATTAGCCAGCCATGTTGGGTAATTTTCCTCACGTATGAAGCCAGCTTCAATTAGTTTCTTGACTTCGGTGATGAATTGTTGCACTACTTCAACACGCATCCTTCTTAGAGCTTGTTTTACAAGAATTACAATTTGGTTTATTCCAAGTTTATGGACCGCAACTTCTGGGGCTAGCCCAGGTATTTCTTCATAAGTCCAGGCAAAACAGTATTATATTATTTTAACAATTGAATGATTTCCTTAGCTTTTGTGTCGTTAAGGAATGAACTAATGAAAGTTGATTTTGGGTTTTCATCAGTCCCTAAGTTTATTTCTCTTAATTCATCAATTGTCGATTTAATTTCTTCTTCCAATTCAGGTGGAGCATTTTCAATTGGAAGATCTACTGTTTGTTCAAAGTCATCATCTTTAGTAATGACTAGGCAAAATTTTGTATCGTCCAAAGGTTCCACGATATCAAACCAATGCCTTGTTTGGAGTTAGGACTTTGTTTATTGTTATTCCACATTTGTTTAATAAAATCGGGTTGTCTTATAGATAGTTGTGCAGGTGATAAACTTTTTGAAACAAAATTTGTGCCCAAGGAGAATACAACTCAAAAGGGATATTTTTTGATTTCAAAACATTTTAATCTTCTAATTTTACATCAGTTTTAAGATTAGAAGAAGAAGAAGAGCCAAATCTAAACTTAGTTGGCTTCTTATTATCATTATATACCTCTCTGACCACTACATCTTCAATTCTAGAAGTAGAAATTGGAGTTAAGGTCATAGTTTGTATATAATGATTGATTTTATCATACATAGATTCAAATTGTTTTTCTTTGTCTTCTTCTTCAAGAAGTATCTTGAATTGAGGTTCTTTTGAAATCACTGTTGTCATTTCTCCTTTTATGTCATCTTTGGAGTCTAGGTGAATTTTGAATTTTGATGGCTTTTTCATTTCAACAATGGGATTTTGTTTCCCTTTCCCTCATCCTCGGCCTCGACCTCGAGTGTGATTTTGATAGAAATTATTAACATTTTTCTGTATTGGAAACGAACCATCTTGTTTCTTTTCAATGTCTGTTTCTTTAGTATTCACCATTGCTTCTCTGGAAAATACTGTTTGTTTCATTGGAGCGTAGTATGCGGCATCTTCATGTATTCAGATTTCATGCACCGAGAATGGTTGCAGATCTCCCATAATGCAACATTCTTGTCCGTTCTGCAAATATTTTATGCATTGATGTAATGAGGATGGAACCATTTTATGCTCATGGAGCCATGGTCTACCAAGCAGAGCATTAAAGGAAGTGTCACAATCAATTATATGGAATTATGTCGTAGTTATCAAATAGTCCATTTTCAGGAGTAATGTTATTGACCCTAGGGCTCATTCTCCTTGTTGGTTGAATCCTCATAGCACATTGTATCCCTTGATAGTTGAGATGCATTAATATCCAAATATGCTAGAGTTTTCAAATTCATTATGTTAATTGAGGCGCCTGGGTCAACAAGCACCCTGACAGTGTCGTATCATTTGTATTTACTGTAATGTACAAAGAACGATTATGTTCAGTTGTCCCAAGCAATAAGTCATCAACGAAAAAGGTAATCCTTGCTTGTTCTTTTAATGAGTTAGCCTGACTCTAGCTACTATCACTAAGTTGAGTCAAGCAAATGTCTGGATCCATGAGGGCTTTTATCAATGATTCCCTCATTTCTTTTGAAAGTATAAGAGCATCATAAATGCTTAATTTTGCTGGTAATTTTCTCAGGTGGGCTAACACATTATAATCCACCTTATTGTGAGGATCATCATTTTGTGGATGTGTCGAAGGAACAACTTCCTTTGTCATTATTGTTTGTTTCTCCTTTTCTTGTGGAGTTGTTCTGGGAGGTAAGACTTTCCCACTTCGTAGACTAATTTTAGTTATTTCCTTTGATCTGGCAGTTGACTCTTTTGTCTCTGAGTCTGAAGATTCCAATTCTATGGAAATTGGAATTTGTTTTAATAGAAGTGTGATGTCATTATCAGAGTCAATATCAATATCAGTTTAGTTGTCATTAAACTAATTGATTTCATGTACAATTTGAGTATTGTCATCAGGATTGAAATCATTTTCAGAAGCATCATCCAGAATAGACAAAATGTAAGCAGAATCGGAAATATTATTATTTTCCACAGTGGTAAGAAGATAGTCATATAGAGTTATCGGCTTAAGGAATTCTCTCCCTTTTTTCGATTTAACTATCCTAGTAGAGGACATAGGATTATGAAAATTGGTAGGTACAAATGGGATAGTATTCCTTGTGCTAGGATAACCCCTAATTCTTTTTCTTTCTTTGTTCTTTTTCTTGGCAGTTTTGGAAGAAGTTCCTTCAGTAGATTTCCCTGAAGTGATGTCATCTTTTTTTCTTGTTTATCAGGATCGGGAATATGTTTTTCAATTAAAATCATATTAACTGAACCTTTTCCAGATTCTTTTATATATTCTTTTGCAATTGTTATATCCCCTTCATTAAAATTGCACTCTAACCAGTCTTTGAAGACAAAACAATCTTCAACTTTATGGCCAAGCATCCTATGATAAGGACAATAATTGAGATTATCTTTCATGTAAATTTCTTTTGGTCTTTTAGCTTCAGGCAATTTAAATTCTGGCATTTTCAATAGGCTTCCAAATATCTTGCCAATAGCCTCGGTCTTGAATGTATATTCCTTTTTCATTCGTTCAACCATAGTTTCCTTATTCGTTTGCACTGAATTTGGTTGTTGGATTTGATAAGATTTTTGTTGTGATGATTAATTTTGTTGTTTATTTTCTTCAGGCTGGACTTGCATTATCTGTTTATCCTTAGCTGCTGCTTTGTCTGACTTCTTTTCAAATGTCTTGATGACCTTCATCTTTTCAATATTTTCCACTACACTCATCTTCTTAGCTTCTTCTTGAAGATTTGCAGCTTTACTGAGTAATTTGTCAAAGGTTTTGATTTTAAAGCCTTTAAGCATGAATGTTATAGGACCATGAATATTTTTAAGCAATATTTCAATAGCATGTTGTTCTTGAAGCTGTGGTTCACATTTCATGCTGAGGTTTCTCCAGCATAAAATATAATCCACTAGGTTTTCTCTAGGTTTTTGTTTTTCAACAATTAAGTAACCCACTGTCGTATGGTGTTGGGACCCAGCGAAGCGTTGAATAAATAAGCTTTCTAGTTCCATAATAGTTTTTACGGACCAGTTAGGAAGTTATGCATACCAGTCAAAGGCAACTCCTGTAAGTCTGTTAACAAATTATCGAAATAAAAGAGCATCATTTCCACCTGCATTACAGCAACTGGCTCTAAAATGTGCTAGGTGTTGATGAGGATTAACGGTTCCATCAAACATTTTGAAAACAGGAGGGACAAAACCCTTAAGGTACTGAACGGAATCAAATTCCTCCGGATAAGGTCTACCCATTTGGAATTAATAATCCGGCTTTCACCTGTGCTATTGTTTCTTTTATCTTTTGTTCAACAAATTGTTTAATTTCTTTGTCAGGAATTCCATTTTGAGTGGGTTCCTTTTTCTTTTGTATAGGTTCATTTTTGTCTTCCAGAATGTGTATTGCTTCTAGTCTGACAATTTCAAAAGCTGGTACTGTGCTAATTGGTGGATGTTGCAGAGTTGTCATTAATTCTGCTAATTTTTGCTCAAGACGATTGATTTGTTCGTCCCACTGTCAGATAACCGTTCGCAGCTCTTTCGTCGCATCTTCTTCACTTAATTCTCACGCTGCAGTAGTGGATCATGTTTCCACCATATGAATTTTAGCAATATTTCCACTGGAACAACGTGAAGAATTTTTATTTTTCCACATTGGAAATTGCTTAATGTCTTCTTTCAATTTCTTTATTCTTTCTTCAAATGATTTGAAGAATGTTCTTCATAAGCCCTTTCTTGTGAATTGTTTGCAGGAATGCTCACAGCGTCCGAATTTCCTCCTATTGATCCTCGTTTCCATACATTAGTTCTGGGTACAGGACGAGAACTTCCACGTGGTGTATTGTATTGTGTGTAAGGTCAGTTAGCCTTTTGTAATATTTGGACTAGATCTGACATTTTAGCAGTTGTGTTTTCTGCTTCTGTTATCAATTCATCATATTTAGCTTTGTCATTTGTGACTACCACATCTTTTATTCTAGGTCCTAATCAAAATTTTACTGGTACTCGAACACAATGTTCATCAGTTGGGGACTGATAGCCAATTTCTTGATAGTCTGGATTATCCATTGCCAAAATTATCCTTTTCATGGTGTTGGAGACTACACAACCCATTTTGCTCAATAATTAAGAGAGTGAACATTTTTCCTTTCGTTCTAGTCTCTTAAACATAGAATATACAACACGAAGTGATGGAGAACTTTTAGGTTGAAATATATTGTCAATGTACTCAACTGGTGTTGGAATATATCGATTTTCTTTTATGAAAGAAGGATTCTCAAAGATATTTTGTTGAAATTCAGGACTTTCAAAGTTGTCATTTTCATTCCATTTCCTTCTTTAAGAGAAAGACTTTTATTCCTTCGTTGAATTTTAGGTACGTTTCTGGAACAAGATCCGACTTCGTATGTAGAAGGTAATACGTTGTCTTGGTCATCACAAACTGCTTTACCCTTTTGGTCAATTTCCATTTCTTGTAAAGTGTCTTGGTCCATGAGGATGTCTTGGGGTAAATCTTCTGTAAAATTAAGAAAATCCTCATAAGGCTGTTGATTGAATTCTCCAAAATATTGTATATCAGTTTGATATGGATCATTTAGTGTAAAGTAAAATCATCAAAAAATCCAAAATCATTCTATATGGTTATCATGCATTGAAATTAAGGCATTTGAAATGGAGAATCTCCAGAAGCTCGGGATGAAGAATTAGTTCATACCTTTGCTCAGAGAAGTGTGGCTTCGATCTGAGAGTTGTTGCACCTTCGATTGGATCCCAGCAAGCTCCAGATGAAGTCTCCCGGTCTCGGTGAATTGTCTAGATGTGATTTCGACCAAGCCCGATCACAAAGCTTGGAGGCCGGAGCAACCGGGTGGCCTCGGAGATGGGGCTTTTGCTGCGTGGACACCTTCCCTTGGTCCGGTGAAGGTGTAGAACCAATCAATTTGGGGATTGGCTCACCGTGGAGAAGTGTCCTGGTTTTGGGTGGAATTTCAACTCGAAATTGAGCTCACAGAGAAGAAATGACAGGGGGATCTCACTGGGGATCAAGTGCTCTGTGTATGGGGAGGAGTCTGGAACAATTTTGGCGAAGTTTCCTTAAGGTTTTGTTTTCAGCTCTACTCATGGCCGAGAGGGGTGGAGTTTAAATAGGAGAGGGTGGAGGGCCTCCCGTGGGGAGTTAGGGCTTGGGATCAGCTGCTCTCGGTGAGGAGAAGAACGACCATGGTGACCACTAGGCATGGGGCGACTCAGCAAGGGAGAATTTCATTGTTGGCTCACATGTGAGCTCTCGGCCATGGTGTTTTCCGGCGACCCGGGCGGCTGGCCGCGCGGCATGGGTCACTCTCGAGTCCGGGTGGGTCGTGGCTGGAGGCTTGTGCAATCAATTAGCATTGGCCATGTGTAAAGGGTTTGATTTAGATGGAATGGGGGCATGGCTAAATTTGGACCTAAATGGGTCAACCCCCCATTTGGGCAAGGTGCACCACCCAAGGCCTGGTTTTGGTCGAGGGAAAAGTGATTCGGCTCAAGCATAATCAGTAGGGTCAAGTCACCATCCAAGCACAATTAGGCATAAGCATGGTTAAGGGGAATCATGGGAGTGGTTAATCACCTTTAGGAATTAAGGAAAGAGTCTCCTCCTTTTGCCCAAAATGGCATGGTGACATGTAAAGAGGCTCTCATGGCTTGCATATGGCTTGTGCATGGCTCCATGGCTCCATTTGGCTTGGGAAAAGGTTGGGTCAATTTCATAAAAATGGGTTTTAAGAATTTTGGATATTTTGGTGAAAATTTGCATGAAGCTTGATTTGGAATGGTTTAATTGATGATTTTGAAACTTAGGGGTGATTTTGATTAAATGGATGATGAAAGGAAGTGTCATGTGGGCTTTGGATGAATTTGGGCTTTTGAATTTGAAGGGAGTGGGCTTTTAGGAAAGTTTAAGGGAAATGGGCTTTTTGATTTTAGGATGGGCATTTGGGTAAAGATTTTGTGAAAGGCCTTGTCAAATAAATGTCATAATTGGTTTATGGATGTTCTATGAAGGGCTTGGAGTCAATTTGGTGTGATTTGGAGTTGAATTGGTTTGAATTTGGGTTTATTTGGTAAGTGGGCCTATATGGGTCCAAGTGGGCCAAGTTGGGCCAATGTTGGGCTAGGGTTGAAATTGATGTAAAATTAATGTTGAGAAATATTTATGGGAGTGTTTCAAAGAGGTTTTGGCTTTGGTTGGGTTTTGATTTTGGGGTTTGGGCTCATTTGGGTTAGGTTTGGGTTTAGGTCAAAAATGGGCCTTTTAGCTTTGGGTTGAATTTGAGTGGGATTTGGGTCTAATTTTTGGGCAAATCATGTTAGTGTTTTGTTTGTGGGAATGTTAAGGAAGATTTAGAAAAGGTTTGGGGTTAATTGGAGTTGAATTGGGTGAGTTTTGGGTTAAGTTTGGGTCATGGGTCCAAATTGGGCTTTAAGGCCAAAAGTGAAATTGGATCCAAATGTCAATCAAATTAGACTTGGATTTGGTCTAGATTGGTGTTGGGAATGTTGAATTGAAGTTTAGAATTGAATTGGACCAGAATTTGGGTCAATTGGGTAGGTTAGGTTTGACATTGGGTTCACTTTGGGTTAAAATGGGTCAAATTGGGGGTTTTGACAAAAGTAGGGTAAATTGACAAAATTGGCCCATGGTGTAGTTGAACAAAATGAAATTGGGAATATTTGGGAGTTTCTGGAATTTTCTGGGAATTTTCTGAATTTTTGGATTTTTTGGCTAGGAGGGGTATTTTGGGTATTTGGAGGGTATTGGGAGGTATTTTTGGAATTTTTGATATTTTTGGGTATGGATGATCAATTTGAGTGATGTGGAAATGTTTGGGAATGATTTTGGAGAATTTTGGGTAATTTGGAAATTTTTGAGAAATTTGGGTAGTTTCGAGTGTTTTGGGTAGAGTTAGCGGGTGTAGGGTCCCGGGGTCAAAAATTGAAAATTTGGGAAATTGAAGATTGGGTGGATGTAAGTGGAAAGAAGTCATTTTGGTTGAGCCATGAAGCCATATCAAGCCCATATGAGCCATGAAGGGACTCATTTGAGGCATCCACTATGTTGTTCCTAACCCTCTTAGCCAAGGGCTTAGGGGTTAAAGACCATCCATGTGAATCACCTACATGAGTCAGGAGGTCAAGTCGGGTATGGGTGTGTTTTAGGAGGTGTATGGAAGTGTAGTGTATGAGTGTAGTGTGTGTGCAAGTCAAACCTTCACCAGACCAGGCCACCCAGGGCAGTCCTAAGGCCAAAGAGTCCTATAGGAACTCATCCTTTAAACTTCCACATTCGATTTCAACCCTCTAGGTGATTAGGGGTCTACAGTCAAGTTTGTGGAGTTTGCAGGGAGTTTAGAAGTGGTTTGAATTTCTAAAAGGTGGGTCCCAATTCTAATCCTCTAAGATAGTCAAAGGAAAAGCCTAAGGCTAGATCCTAAGTACTAAAGAGAAGAAGAGAAGACCTCATCAAAAATGAGGTCAACAAATGGACCCCCAATAGGTGTGGTGAGCCGACGGAGCACACCGCACGTATTGGTGTTGACCGAAGCGATCAACAAAACCAACACGGATGTCCAAGTAACAAACTTAGGACGAAGTAGAAGAGCTTCGACTCGGTGAGTGTCAAGTATATCTCCGGAGCTCGGAGATTCTTGAACTCTCGCTGGGGAAAGGAAAAGGAGGTGAATCCCAAATCACATGATCTGGGAGAATTTCGATTTAGATTTTATTTTGTTTCATGTTCAAGTCATGATGTGTGAGTTTAGATTTCAATTTGGAGTTTTAATTTAGATTGAAGTTTGTCAAGATTAATTTTGAAAGGATTTGATTTGAAATGAAAATTGGAATTTTGAAGTTTTAGATGTAACATCTTCAACCCCAAAAGAAGATCGAATCGATTGGATTGGATCATTACAATGAGGAAAGATCTCAGAGTAATGCGGTATTGGATGTAAAATCCTTAACCTCAAGAGTTTGAATTTGATTTGATGTATTTCATTGCGATAGGGAAAAGATCCTAAAGCAATGCAGTCTCGGATGTAAAATCCTCGACCCAAAGGTTTGAATTTGATGTATTTCAGTGCAATAGGGAAAGAATCCTAAAGCAGTGCAGTCTTGGATGTAAAATCCTCGACCCAAAAGTTTGAATTTGATGTATTTCAGAGGCATAGGGAAGAATCCTAAAGCAAGGCAGGTCTTGGATGTAAAATCCTCGACCCAAAAGTTTGAATTTGATGTATTTCAAGTGCAATAGGGAAAGAATCCTAAAGCAAGTGCGATCTTGGATGTAAAATCCTCGACCCGAAGTTTGAATTTGATGTATTTCAAGTGCAATAGGGAAAGAATCCTAAAGCAATGCAGTCTTGGATGTGAAATCCTCGACCCAAAAGTTTGAATTTGATGTATTTCGGTAGCAATAGGAAAGAATCCTAAAGCAGTGCGAGTCTTGGATGTGAAATCCTCGACCCAAAAGTTTGAATTTGATGTATTTCAAGTGCAATAGGGAAAGAATCCTAAAGCAAGTGCAGTCTTGGATGTAAAATCCTCGACCCAAAAATTTGAATTTGATGTATTTCAGGTGCAACGAGGAAAGAATCCTAAGCGAGTGCAGTCTTGGATGTAAAATCCTCGACCCAAAAGTTTGAATTTGATGTATTTCAGTGCAATAGGGAAAGAATCCTAAAGAAGTGCAGTCTTGGATGTAAAATCCTCGACCCAAAAATTTGAATTTGATGTATTTCAGTGCAATAGGGAAAGAATCCTAAAGCAGTGTAGTCTTGGATGTAAAATCCTCGACCCAAAGGTTTGAATTTGATTGAGGTTTGATGTGAGATCTGGAAAGATCGAATTTGAGATTTGAAATTTGACTGAGATTTGGTTTAAGATCTGGAAGATCGAATTTGAGATTTGAAATTTGACTGAGATTTGGTTTAAGATCTGGAAGATCGAATTTGAGATTTGAAATTTGACTGAGATTTGGTAGAGATTTGGAATCTGGAAAGATTGAAATTGAAATTCGGAAGGATGAGTTTGAACTCGGTTGAGATTTGATTTAAGATTTGATTTGAAATTTGGAAGATCAAATTTGAAGTTTGATCGAGATTGGATTCGAAATTTGATTGAGAATTTGATTTAACATTTATCTTGATTTTGTTTATCTTTTAATGATTCAAATTTTATCTTATCGTTTGTTTAATGTTCATGTGAATTTGGTGTTTGTCATTTTTAGATTTTTTTTTTTAGAAAGTTTTCTTTTATGTTTTTTTTTTGTTTTATTTCTTTTCTGTTCTTTGTTCGAAGTTCATTTAACTTTAATGGCGTTTCCCAATCAATTTGCACAAAAGAGGTGAAGGCCAAAAATGTGACATGGTCACTTTCATTCCAATCATGTAGAAGATACATCATACATCTTGATCCGGAATATATTTCATACAATCCATGTAAACTCAAAACGGATCGTGTATGATCTTTGTCGATCCATCCAAAGAAGCATCCGTCAAAAATCCATGTCTCGAATAGTGGGGTACATGGTTAATAACATCACCTTCCAAGCCATCCTCGGCAAGGATGCCGTATGGATGTACATCGGAGGTGTGATATTTTCCATGTAACTCACAAGCCTCGTAAGGCCGGAGGCTCTCTAGCTCCGGGTCCGTCTGGAAATGGTAGGGTGTCTTCCCGTCGTCCATCCTTCCGAAAGTAACCGATATCCGCTTCACCGGTACTCCCGGTATGCAATGCTTAGCGATATCCGCTCCGTTGCCCTTCCGCATCATGACGGAACCTACCGGTAAAGGTATCTTTACCGGCCCTCGGAACTCACCCGGGCTCGCTATCCGGAGGTCGGATCCGAACATGATGTTACACTCGCTCAGGAAAGAGATCGTGCGTAAAGGTCCGACAAAGTCGTGGTGATCTATGTGTGGGGGTATGCGAATCACCCCGCTTGTAGATGTTGATGATGCAGCTATCGGGTATGCAATCTGCCGGCGTACCCTCCATGTTATCAATCTCTTTACCATTCTCTCGATGACTAATGGCATCGGATCCACTTGCCCATGACGGAGTATTCCCTGAGGGTTTCCCTTCCCGTCCTCCGCAAAGTTGTAACAAGCATCCACATTGTATCGTGATTCTTCCTTTCCCCGGCATCCATCTCCGGGGTTCCGAGTATGTGTTTTCCTCAGGCGGCCTCGCTCGGCCCATTCTTTTCAAATCCCGGATGCAATCCACGATTTGCTGCTCGTTCATACTCCGAGAATACGTCCGTATGTAGCTCGAGGCCCTCCAGCATATTGATTCTTCTCGCCTCTAATTCTCTCGAAGTATTCAAAGGTTTTCTTTTCAACATTCTCGCATTCTCTCCAGCCTCGTATTCCGGAATGATCCGCGATGGCGAGGCCTCGGTGACATATTGTGGGATATACGGTTCAATCCCTTCACGTTCTCCCCGCATACCTCGGCTCCTCGTGGATGATGCCCGTCGGGACATCCCCCGGGTTGCTTCGCAACAAGGTCATGCATCATCGGTGGTTCTATCCGGTGGCGTGGTAGCCTTCTTTCTTCCGATTTTCCGAAGATTTCCCCGGTTCTTCTCGTCATCCTAGGAGCCGGCCTCCTTTCTTCGGTGTTCCCGGTGAACCGGTGTCCTCGAAGTGTATGCACTGACATTAGCAACTGTCTCGTCGCGCTGGTCCGCAGCTAGTTTTGTCAACATCTTACGGATACGGCGATTCTTATTTCTTCGTTGCGTTGCTGTGAGAGTAGCTCTTCGAATTTCTTGAACGTCTGTGGGCGTGGCGCTGACAAGCCTGCCCTCTGCTGTAGCGACTACAGACTTCAATTTCTTATCTTCTTCAATGTTTGTCTTTCTTTTCTTGTTGCTGGATTGGTGGCTTGGGCCACCCACTTTCATCACTGTATGTCCGGGCAGTTCTTCTCGGTCAACCGGGACCCAGTCACTTTCCTCGTACTGTAGGCCTGCTGGTGCGAAATCCGAGTCAATCTCGATTATCGCTCCATCCTTCACCCTCTTTTCATCAAGTGCAAGGCTTACGCCATTCTTAAAGTTCAGGACCAACCGCCCGCTCGACATTTCCCTGCGAAAAGACAAGGAAAAGGATCGTGGGTTGTACTAAGAACAAGAACATTAAGAAAATGTTTATTAAAGACATTTTTTTTATTATTCTTATATTTTTAAACTTAACAGGAATGAAGTGGGATAAGATCGTGAAAGAGATTTTGATTTGGAAAAGAAAACAAGGAAAATTTATTATCGGATTTTATTTATTTTAGCACATTTTTGTTATTTTTGGGTTCGGACCTAATCATAAGTAATCACTTCACCCGTGCTTCTAGGGATGGAAAGTTCATTCCTTCGAAACATCAGTAGCGTAATACTTTTTCAAGTATCGTCCATTGATCGGAAGCATATGTCGTTCTCCCTGGCAATTCACTAGCTGGTAGGAGCCTCCTGAGTAGACTGCCTCAACCACAAACGGTCCTTCCCAAGTGGGTTCAAATTTTCCTCCTATCTTGCGGTGTGCAAGAATAGGTCTTTTGAGAACGAGAACTAAATCACCAACTTTGAAGGTTCTTGGGCTGACCGACCGTCATGGGCTTGAACCATCTTAACTTGGTATAGTTCTAAATTCCGTTGCGCCGCAAGTCTTTTCCTTCCGTGCTCTCTAATTCTTCGAGTCGTAATTTGGCGTTTTCTTCGTTGTGATTTTATTTGCAACCGCAATTCGAGTGAAGGAAGCCGAACCTCTAAAGGTAACACCGCCTCGGACCCATACACCGGAGCGTAAGGTGTAGCTTGCGTAGGAGTTCGAAGGTTGTCCGGTAGGCCCATAAGGCTTCTAACAACTTCTCGTGCCAATTTCTCTTATTATCGTCCAAGGTTTTCTTTAAAATTTGAACGAGAGTTTTATTAAAAGCCTCGACAAGGCCGTTTGCTCTTGGGTAGTAAATTGTCGAGTATCGCCGCCGATTCCATGTCTCCCCGACAAAATTGTTGATTTGCGTGCTTCGAATGCCGACCCATTATCCGAGATGATTCTCGCGCGGCACTCCGAAACGGTAAACAACTTGGTTCTTGAAAAATTGTAGTACGTGATGTGCTTTCACTTCTCTAAGTGGAACCGCTCCGCCCACTTGGAAAAGTAATCCGTAGCCGCAAGAATGAAGCGATGTCCTTTTGAAGATGGTGGTTCTATTGGACCCACTATATCTGTGCCCCAACATTCAAATGGCCACGACGCAATTGTCGGATGTAGCACATTTGGAGGTTGGTGTAGAACTACTCCGTGCACTTGGCACTGGTGACAGCTTCTCGGCTATTTTCATGCAGTCGGTCATCATCGAGGGCCGTAGTACCCTAGTCTTTTAATTTTCATTTTCATTTTCGGACCCGACCGGTGAGCGCCACGCAGTCCCGAATGCACCTCTTTAACAATTTCACGGGCCTCGGACCCGCTTAGGCACCTTAGCCACATTTGATCGAAAGACCTTCCGTATAACGTGTTGTTTATTAATGCGTAGGACGCAGTTCTTTTCTTGATCCGATGGGCTAGCGACCTATCGTCCGGTAGCTTTCCCGTTTGCAAGTAATCTATTAATGGTTGTCGCCAATCTTCCGTGTTTTCCGTCACTCGTCGCAATCGATCCTTTTTCCTTTTCTCGATTTGTGTATCGTGTCTATGTCAAGCCGTGATAGGACCCGGCGTCCGTGAACCGACACTTCCATCGATTCATCTTGCAAACATGCAAATTCTTTTGCGAGACGAGCTGAGCGCATCCGCTAAAGCGTTTTCTTTCGGGAATTTTGTAGATTGTCACATTTGGAATCTGTTTCAACAACTGTATGGCATACTCGGAAGTATTGCTCGAGTCTTGGCTTTAAAATTCCGTATTGTCCGGCGATCCGTTGAATGATTAACTCGTGAATCCCCGTAGATGTTGATGTCCGTTATCCCCATTTGAATGGTTAATTCCGGTCCCGTTATGAGGGCTTCATATTCCGCTTCGTTGTTTGTACATGGTTCTCGTCAAGTGGTAGGAGTATCTTAACATCCCCCGCTCCGTGTTATAAAGATTAGCCCGATTCCCTGCCTTACCGGGCACTATCACTTGCGATTCTTCGTCTTTGTGTGCTCGAAGATGCTCCGTCGAAATATAATTCCCAACGTCGATCATCAAGGTCTTCTAGGTTCATTATTTGTTCATCCGGCAAGTCGTCATCGAGAGGCGATTCCCGCCGCAAAGGGTGTGCCGCGAGGAAGTCCGCTAAGACTTGTCCCTTTACGGCATGAAGAGGCACGAAAGTTATATCGAATTGCAATAATATCATTGACCATCCGGCAAGTCCGCCGGAAAGCGTTGGACGAGTCATCAAGTATTGCGATGGATTAAACTTCGAGATTAGGTCGACCTTATGAGAAAGCATGTAATGCCCGAGCTTTGAGCGGAGAAGATCGTGGCCAAACAATGCTTTTCAATTGCGGGATACCTTATTTCCGTCGGCGATAAATGACGGCTTAAGTAGTAAAGAGCATTTTCTTTACCCTCATCATCGACCTCGGGCTAACAGGGCTCCGAGAGAGTCGTCTAAAGTCGCGGTATAAAGTATCGGCGGTCTACCCGAGACTCGGGGTCGCTAGGACAGAGGTGTCATTAAATATTGTTTAATGTCCTCGAAGGCCCTCTCGGCATTTCTCTTCCCAAATAAATTTGGCGTCCTTTTTAACTAGTGCCGAGAAAGGCCGACACCTACTCGACAGGCTCGAGATAAAGCGTCGAAGATATGCCGCCTTCCTTGAAAAGATCGTAGTTGTTTTAAGGTTTTGGGAGGCGGCATTTCTAAGATGGCTTTAATCTTCTCCGGATCGATTTCAATTCCACGATGTCGGACAACGAATCCTAAGAATTTCCCGGAGGTGACGCCGAAGGCGCATTTTAAGGGATTCATCTTAAGGTTAAATTGTCTTAATCGTTCGAAAACAATTCTCAAATCATACAAGTGGTTGTCCTTTACTTTGCTTTTGATGACCACATCGTCCACGTAGCATTCGACTTGATTATGGATGAGATCATCAAAAATTCTTGTCATTGCTCTCCGGTAGGTTGCTCCCGCGTTCTTCAATCCGAATGGCATCACCGTGTAAGCAAAATACTCCGATCGGCGTTCGAATGCCGTAAGCTTCTCATCTTCTCGGAGCCATTTTTATCCGATTGTATCCTGAAGATCCATCCATGAACGAGAATATTTCATGTGTTGAAGCAATGTCGATCATTAGTTCTGGGATTGGTAGAGGGAATTCATCCTTTGGACATGCCTTGTTTAAATCTCTGAAATCCACACAAATTCTGATCTGACCATTCTTCTTCCTGACTGGTACCACGTTGGCTAACCAAGTCGGGTATTGTTCTTCACGGACAAATTTAGCGTCTATTAGCTTTTTAACTTCAGCCTATGACTTGTTGTTCGATTTCTAGACGCATTCTTCTCGGGACCTTGTCCGACCGGGACGGAAGTAGGGTCCACTCCTAGTTTATGGACCGCGACCTCCGGAGCTAATCCCGGCATCTCATCGTAGCTCCAAGCAAAACAGTCTTTAAATTCCATTAATAACTTGATTATTTCTTCCGAGTCTTCTTTATCGAGTAAGGAGCTAACAAAGGTAGGTCTAGGCTCTTCGCTAGTACCTAAGTTAACTTCCGTTAACTCATCTATCGTAGATTTGATTTCTTCTTCGAATTCCGGTGGAGCGTCTCCAATTTGTAAATCTTCGAGTTCGTCCGTAGTTTCCATGCAGCTTTCATTAGATTCGCAAGTGACAACCAAGCAAAATTCAGCATCGTCAACCGATCCTACCGTGCCGAATCCGAGACCATGCTTTGAGTTAGGTGGACGACCGGAGTTATTCCATAAATTTTCAAAACGTTGTGATCGACCTTTTGTCCATTGTCGAGGTAAGAAACCACGCTGAATTAAATTTTGAACACAGGGAGAGTACCACTCAAAAGGCAATTCCATTAATTCGATGAAGTAGCATCTTCGAGTTGTACATTATTTTCGCCTTTGGAGGAAGGAGCACCACGGTAGAATTTGATGGGTTTTGCACCACCGCTACGTACCTCTTTGACCTCCATACCCTCAATCTTATTAGAATGGATCGGGGTCAGGGTCATAGTATGTACGTAGTGGTTAATCTTCTCGTACATTGATTTATATTCTTCGTTTCTTTCATCTTCGAGAGGGATTTTGAATTGCGGCTTCTTTCGACTTATTGTCGCTGCTTCTTGTTTGATTTCTTTTTCTTCTTCAGAACTATCTTCCCAATCGACATTGATGGTCTGGTTTCTCTCGTCCAATCGTCCTAACGTCTCTACCACGACCTCGTCCCCGGCCTCGACCTCGGATGCGAGTTGTGGATAAACCTTCACCATCTCGCCGTAAGGGAGTGGTGAGTGACTCGTTGGACTAGAACTTCGGTTCTTCGTTGTCCCGAACTTTCTTCGCTTCATTTGTTATGGTATCTCCGGAGAAGATCGTTTTCTTCGGAGGTGCATAATAAGCCGCATCTTCATGGATTCCGATTTCATGTACGGAGAACGGTTGTAAGTCACCTTTAATACACTCGTTCCCCTCCGTCGTAGTATTTCGATGCACCGATGTAGAGATGATGGTACCATCCCGTTTTCATGTATCCATGGTCGGCCCAAGCAGAGCGTTAAACGACGTTTCCGAATCAATTATGTGAAATTTTGCGGTTGTCTTTGCTAAGTCACCGGTCTTCATTAGCAGCGTTATTGAGCCGAGGGCTCTTTCTCCTTTCTCGGTCGAATCCTCTTAATAACATTTTGTCTCGCTCGAGCTCGCGAGCATCACTTTCCAAGTATGCTAGCGTTCGAAGATTCATTATATTGATTGATGCTCCCGGATCCACCAATACTCCGGAGAGTGTAAATTTTCCGATTGTAATCGAAATGTACAACTGGTCGGTCGTGGTCCGTCTGTTCCAAGCAGTAGGTCATCGTCCGTGAAGGTAACACCTCGTTGTTCCTTTAACGAGCAAACCTCATCTAAGGAATCTCCGGCCATTTGAGCTAAGCAAATTTCCGGATCAAGTAAGGCCTCGATCGAGCTTCTCTCATCTCCTTGATAAGATGAGAGCATCGTAGATGCCTCGCCTAGTCGGTAGTTTCCTAAGATGGGCTAGCACGTTGTAATCCACTTTGTTTTCATGTGTCTCTCGCTTCTTCTCGAATGGGTATTTCTTCTCGCCGGGTTGGTTCTTCCCGAACAACCACCTGCTTTCCTTTGTCTTTTGGACCCATTCTCGGAGGTAGAACTTTTCCACTCCTTAAGTCGACTTCGTAATTTCTTCGAATCTATTGTCGAGCTTGCCGGTGTCTCTTCGAATCGAATGACAGTCTCTTCCGGATTAGCTTCGAGTCCGAAGGCTCTAACTCTATCGTGACCGGAGCTCCTCGAAACTCGCGATCGATTCGTTGCTTGTTGAACTCTCGTAACCTCCTCGATGGATGTCTTCTTCATTATTTTGCTTGTCGAGATCGTGTATGATTTGAGAATTGTCGTTGGTATCGAAATCGATATCCGGATTATCGTTAGTTACGTAATCGTTAGAAATGCTCAAAACGTAGCCAACGCCATCACCCTTATCATTATATGATCCCACCGAAGTGAGCGAGATAATCATACGAAGTCGTGGGTTCGAGGGATTTCTCCCCCGAATCGGAAACAACTATCCTAGGATAAGCAGACTCCTAGTCTAGCCTTAGGAATCTCGGTCCTCTCTTCTTCGTCGATTTTCTTCTTCTCTTCAATCGTCTCCCGTTGAGGTGGTTCTTCCATCGCAAGTGATAAGTACCGGCTTAACAGTTTCAAACTCCGAATTGAAGCTCGCACCGAAGCGGTCTGGATGCCGTCTAAAATCTTTTCGAAGACCTCGTCCAAGCGGTAGTCCATCCATCGTCGGCCGTATAGTGGATCTATCGGAATGATGGGATCAGCCGAGACAACATTGACGGAACCTCCTTTCGGGGTTCCTTCATGTACTCCTTCGGGATCGTTATATTCCCTTTCCGCAGGTTGTCATTGAGCCAACTTTTGAAGGTAATGCAATCTTCTATTTTGTGCCCAAGCATCCGGTGGTAAGGGCAAAAGTTGGGATCACCTTTCTTGTTGACTTCCTCTGGTCTTTTAGGCTCTGGCAGCTGGAAATCTGGAGTCTTCATCAAACTACGGAACATTTTTGGCACTGCTTCATTCTTGAACGGATATTCTCTGCTCAAAAGCTCTCTTAATGTACGTTGCGGACGAGGTGGTTGTTCATACTGCGGAGATGACTGATAGCTGGGCCGGGGTTGCTGATAATTCTGTTGTGGTTGCTGCGGCCGTTCTGGTGGTATTTGCATCGGTTGCTTGCCTTTGTCAACTGCTGCAACGATCCCGGATTTCTTTTCAAAAGTCTTTACAGGCTTTTGTTTATCTATTTTATCGGTGAAACTTAATTGCTTTGCCTCCTCTTGCAAGCTTCCGGCCTTGCTTAACAACTTCTCGAAAGTCTTAATAGTAAATCCTCGAGGAGAAGTGCTATCGGGCCATGGATGCTTTTTAGTAAAATGCCGATCGCATGTTGTTCTTGCAGCTGTGGTTCACACTTCATGCTTAAGTTCCTCCATCAAAGTATGTAATCCACCAAAGTTTCATTCGGCTTTTGTTTCTCTACCACTAAATCACCTATAAGTGATGTGGTGCCGAGCTCCGCAAATCGCTCGATGAAGAGGTTCTCTAATTCCGAAAATGTCTTTACCGAACCATTTGGTAATTCCGCATACTCAGCCGAAGGCGATTCCCGACAGTACCGCCGACGAACCGTCGGAAGAGTAATGCATCGCTCCCGCCGCATTGCAACAACCGGCACGAAAGTGTGCCACATGCCGTCGGGGTTCCTGCTCCGTCGAAGGTCTCTGAACGCAGGTGGTACGAAGCCTTTCGGCATTGGACAGCCGTCGAATTCTTCTCGGGTAAGGTCTACCCGTCCGAATGGATGTCCCGCTCTTCGATTGTGCTAAGGCTTCTCGCACTCGCCGTTCCACCAAGTTCTTGATATCCTTTTCGAGAATCATACTTTGTGTTGCATCCTTTTTCGGCCGATCATCCCCATTGACGGACGTAATCTCCTTTCCTCCGTCTACAATGTGAATGACTTCCGGGGTGTTTCCCTTGTGGTTGTACTTCGACTCCGGAGAGTGGCCGCAGCTACGGCCATCTCTTCCATCCTTTTCTCCATTCGAGCGATCGTGTCGTCTTTTTCCCGAAGCCGCCTTCTCATCGCCCGGCTCCTCTTCTCGCGGCCGCAGGAGCACCTTGTGAAGCCGATGAAGCTCGTGTCTCAACCATGTTGATTTCTCGCGTATTCGTCGTCCATGAATTCCGATGAATCAATCTCGTCTCCGAACTTTTCTTCTCTTTCTTTTGCCAATCGTCTGGATATCGGTTCTCAACTTTTCCATGGCATCTTCTAGCGGGGCTTTCGTGTGTCTTCGTGGTTGTCGTGCGATAGCCGCCGGGTCCCTTTCTCATGAGTCCCCTTCATCGCGGTAGCACTTTCTTCGCATTCAAGTCTCCCGGCGAGACTCTCTTCTCGGCCGTCGTTTCAATCTCAATCGCCCGATAGTGGGACGCCATACCATCCTTCCGGCAAGACAGGTGTCTAGGACCGGATGGTCTGTCGGCCAAATGCTGGAAGGTGGTATCCTCCCTAATCTGTAATCCTGAGACGACAACAGGTGGACTAGCCTTCATTCTTTTACTTGGCTTTTCTGTCATGATGGCGGGTTCTACTCGGGGCCCAAGACGGGATTTGACTGGCACCCGCCCTATCCTTCGCAGAATTTCCGATACGGGCGCTTTTCTTTCTTTGCTAACTTTTCTACCAAAGTTTGCAATGAGCAAACGGCGTAGTTCTAGTTCTTTTCTTGCGGCTATCGTTGTAATATGCGGGTCGTGGTAATGTGGCAACGAATCTTGCGAATGTTTTCTTCATCTTCCACGGCGGAGAGGGATGAAACCCGCTTCCTCCCAAGAGTGGTATGTATTCAGCAAATGTGTATATTCCGGCAGCTTCGGAATTTCCTCTAGGAAAGCAATTTCAGCAGCTTCCGGCTTCTCTAGCGATCCTTCTATTTCTGTTTCTTCTTCGGGTCTTTGTCGCTGACTCGAATCTTCGAACCGGACCCGATTTCGAAAACGAAGGTCTTACGAGAAGATCCGTACCCTCCACGGTAACAGTCCATCATAATTCTGGATTTCTTTCCCTTTGATTTGGCAAAAGTCGGGGTAGGTGCGAAACAACTAGACCGGTGGGGGTAGTAAGAACGGTCCTCCTGCGGACGCGCAGTATTCCTCTTAGTCGGGATCCTTTGCAGAGGAGGGAATTCTTGGGTCGACCTAAGGTTGAACTCGAGCAGCTGCTCCTCGGCCTTCAGATACCTTGTTCATCGAGTGCAAAGAGGGAGACATCGGTGATCTTGACGTTCGTGTTTTCAAATCCTTGTCCAAATCGGATGATTCCATTGTCGGGCAGCTCATCCTTATGCATGGCCGAGGTCCAGTCCATTGGTAAAAGAGAAAATCGGCTCGGGGCTTCCATTTCTGCAGGTAGATTCTGGTTGTCAGTCCCAAGTTATGCTTCTTTTCTTTAGGATGAAAAGAAAGGAATTGAAAAGAGTCCGAACTCATTCATGTTCATGTATTTATAAGAAGGAATCACTTATTAAAAGAATCACTTATTAGAGGGTTTGTTTATTTAGAACGGAGTGTTCAAAGGTGTAGAGAAGGTAAGGAATCCGATTCGGAGTTGGAGAGAAAAGAAAGTCTTATTGCAAGACTTCTCGACTCGAAGGATCACTCCTAAACTAACACCTATCGGGGGTCCACCCCACCTCGTAAATGAGGTAAAAGGATCTCGAAACCTCTCTCGTTTAGAGGTGTCTAAACAAAGGCTCCTAAATCCGAGAGGATGTTGGTTATACTTGTTCAAGGTGGAAATGAACATAGTATCCCAACGGAGAGAAGGGTAGTTTGATCCATAAGGGACATGGATGCACTACCGATTTTTGAAAGCAGAATTGTCTGATTAGAATGGAGAGAGGAATTTTCCCCAGCGGAGTCGCCAGAAGTTGTCGGCACTATTTTTAGGTTGTGTGATATTTTAAAAGGGGTCGCCTAACAGAAGTTGTCGGTGAATTTTAAATTTAGTTTAGATAAATAATTTGAAAAAGTAGTATTTGATTTTGAAAATAATTTTAAATTTGAAGATTTTAAGATATGAAATCAAACCGATCTCACATCCCAAATAGTTTATATAAACGAGCACCGCATCACAAACCGTGTATCTATCCCTAAGGATAGACACACTCGCTTGATGGTGGGGCTCGGCTAAATAAACTAGAAGATTTGTGACATCCGTTTGGTCTGCGAACCAATTTTATAAGCCGATAAATTCCCCGCTTAATATGAAAATATTAAACAGTGGTTTATATTACTCGGGTTCTTTAAAATTCCCTATAAGGGCAAGCCCCTATAGTTAATTACATCTTAAGTGACGGAATCACCTAAGAAAACTCTCGATAATAATCAATAATTCTGCTCTCAAGAATTTCAAAGTTTAAGTTTTCAAGGGATTGAATTTTGGGTTTCAATAGGGAACGGATCAAGTTTGGAACATTTTGTTTTGGAAATTCAAAGGAAGAAAAGTAGGAGAAATTACGGATTCGAAGCGGACTTCGGTAATTTCCCGACTATCCTATTGTTTGGCTTGGATTTAGGAAAGTCCTAATGTTCATTTAATGTTTTAATCTTGCCAATTTTTAATTAATTAGGGCTTATATTTATATGATAGAATCATACAAATAGCCTGGAAGATGTGAGGGTTTATATCGTATCGGACGACTACCTCGGAGTCTTAAGACCGGTTAGGGCTTAATTTGCAATGCAAATGCCTAACGAAGAGTTGAGGATTTATGTTGCACTAGGCAAACTACCTCGAAGTCCTATGGCTTTGTTATTTAATTCTAGGAAGTTTTACTGAAGTAGGTTCAAGTTTTGCTGACGACGATGGCCGTGCTGCCCACCATGCTCCGAGCTCCTTGTTGTTGCGAGGTTTAGTTTTAGAAATCATAAATCGGGGATGAGAAAAGTGTTTTGGTTTAGAGAAGTCTTAATTTCCAAGTGTTTTTTGTGTTTTAATTAAAACAAATCTTAAAGTTGATTATAACAACACCGGTTAAGATCCCACTGGCTCCATCCTTCCGCATCATTATTTTTATCGGATTCACTTAGTCCGTATGAATTTGCTAAACTCAACCGAATGAGTTCCACACTTTCATTTAGACCGTGAGAAATCCCATTAGCAACACGTAGGTTACATCATCCGAGGTATTCCCGATCATCCAACAAGACGTTTTAATTTAGTTATAGTTGTAGTTTTGTGTTCTATTTGTGATTAAATTTTGAGTTGTCTTATATTTTGAAATGTTGTGGAGGTGAATTTTATCTTGTAGTGTCTTTTAATTTAGTTATGGGTTTCAGCTTTGGTTTCGTCCTAAAGGTGTAGGTTTTCATGCAACTGTTGTTTTATCATGCAAGAAAAATAAGTACGACGCAATTAAATAAATTACAATAAAATAAATTGCAATAAAATAAAAGCGTACCTGGAGGGTCTTCCCGTCATCCCAAGCTGCACTTAAAACACCATTAGAATATTTAAGCAAGTTCCTAGGTAAAGCTAAGGGAAAGGGTTATGGTTTTCTACCAAATTCCTAATCCTATAGCTAGTCATTTCCTATGACGTCTAGGTTCTTTGTGTTTTTGTTTGAAGACGATTTTCTTCATCAAAGAACAATTAAGTTCAATTGTTCTTGTAAATATCCTATCATATCGAGGAAGTGCTTAAGAAGAATCTTAAACATCTTTTCAATATTTCTAGGATTGTTTTAAGTCCAAGAGAATTTAATCGTGTAAATGAATCAATCGTCCGAGGTTTGCAAGTTTTGTTAACTTGCTCAATGAACTAGGACATTTGAATGTCCTATAAGTGAAGTAACATTTCATTTAATATTCTCGTTTAGGAGTTATGATAACTAAAGCTCCTAAGGGCAAAATGATATTTAATGATTTGTGATTCAAATTTAAGTTCAAATTAATGATTTAAGTTTGGAATAGTGTTCAAGTTATTTTAGATTTATTTTTGAGTTCTTTATGTCTTAGGTGATGTTATTTAATTCAACTTAATTCAATTTAATTTAATTTAATTTAATTTAATTCAATTTAATTCAATTTAGTTTGATTTGATTTAACTTAATTCAATTTAGTTTGATTTGATTTAATTTTTAATTTAATTTAATTTAATTTAATTTAATTTAATTTAATTTAATTTAATTTAATTTAATTTAATTTATTTAATTTAATTTAATTTATTTATTTATTTTTATTTAATTTAATTTAATTTAATTTTATTTATTTAATTTAATTTATTTAATTCATTTAATTTAATTTAATTTGTTTATTTAATTTAATTTAATTTAATTCAACTTTTAATCTTAGTTTAATTTAATTTAATTTTAATTTAATTTACTTAATTTAATTTAATTTTTAATTTAATTTAATTTAATTTTAATTGAAATTTTTGAAAGAGTTTAATGATTTAATTTTAGTTTAATGATTAAGTCTTTTAATATTTTAAATTTGAGTTATCATTTTAATTAAGAGTTGAATATTAATGAGATGATTAATTTAGGGATTTTTAAATTAAGGAGTAAATCTCTTCCTAATAATATCCCTATTTTAATAATTCCAATTTTATTATTCTTCCAAATTTAATCAATTATTTAATTAAAGTTTAATCATTTTAAATTGCTTAATGGGTTTCTACTCTTCAATTATTAAATTTCAATCATCCAAATCAGGTTAGGATCAAATATTTTACTTGTTAATTTTTTTATTAAACCTAAAGTTTTAATTAAGGGTTAAAATTTTAATTACCATTTTGCCCTTTAAGCTTAATAATTTTATAACTCACTAAATTGAACTCAAATGAACTTGAAATTTTTATGTGACTTCACTCATATGTCAATAAAGACATGAGAGGAGAAAATGTGATTTTTCTGTATTTAATTTATTTATATAATTATTTTTAGTAGAAAATAGAGATTTCCAAGGAAAATTTAATAACATGACCAAGGGAAAGTTTCTGTCCTTAAGAAAATTAGGGGACATTCCTAATGACCAGAGGACCACTTGGACCAAATTTTGTAATTTTTTGAATTATATTTTTTTTATTATAATTATTTTAAGTTCTGGAGTATTAATTAAATTAAAAATAAAATAAATATTGAAAAATGAATTTTATGCTTTTCAAAAATCTCTCTGATATCAAGGAAACCAGAGAAGCAAATTTTGCAATTTTATGATTTTTCTATGATTTATTATAATTATTTTAGTGAAAATGCTAGAAAATACATTTTTTAATTTTAAAATTACCCTAGAGCTTTAAAATTTAATATCTCACTAAATAGACCTAGGAAAAATATGGGATTTGTTCCTAAGTGATTAAAATTCAAAATGTGACATTTTGGTGAATTTTATTATTTTTGTGATTTTTATTATTTTTTAATTATTAAAAATATTAAAATAATATTAAAAATCAACTTTTTTAGAAAATTGAAATTTTAATTTTCTTAAATTCCTCTGATATCAGAGAGGCTCCAAAACCAATTTGGTGAATTTTTGAAAGGTATTTTGAAAGTTATGAATTTTTAGAGTTTAAAATGACTAAATAGCTTAATCAACCCAATTAATAGGGCTAACCAAGTCCAATTGACTTCAAACTTTTATGGTGGGTTCCTCTGATCCTAAAGGTCAGTGGAGAATTGATTTCAAGTCAATTTGGGCTATGGTTAACTCTAATTAATTAGAGACCTATTTTAAGTGTTTAAGCTAATTAGGGTTGTTTTGAGTGGATTAACTCAAGTCCTATTTTTCCTAGGGTTCTCTGGTCATAAGGAACATCACCAAATTTTCCTAGAATTTATTTCACAACATGCTATTTATTAGAATTAAAATACTCAAAACAGTGACATGAATTTGAAAAATCAATAACTCTTCATAGGGATGGCCTCTGACTTTGGAAAATTCAGGGAATGTTCCCAAATTCAGAGGCTTCAAAAGCCCTATGGTCTCATGCCATGGTGAATTGTATGAATGCATGGAGAATTAAATGTATGCAGAGAGTAAATAAATTACTAAAAATAAAATACTTGATGAAATTAAATGATTTCTTTTCCACATTATTCTCCTCTGTTCACTGAGCAAGAGGGTATTTTTCTTTTATTTTTCTGATTTTCCTACACAAAGTTATGAATTTTCTAAGTTTAGGGAATTAAATAAATAGAAAAATACCCTATTTTTCTATTTATCCACGCGGCGCCGCCGCATCCTCGCATCTCCGAACTCACACGCGTCGCGCTCCCATTCGACGCCGCCATCCGAGTCGGCAGCCGGGCCCCGCGGTTCTCGTACCCGTCTCCTGGTCCGACGCCATCTGAGCCGTCCGTCCGCGCGTGTATTAAATGGACGGCATCCGTTCATCGTCCCCGAGCGTCCTCACCCGAGAGCCGTCCACACTAAATCCCTAAGATCTCACTCGATACTCAATGGATTTTTATGTTCTTATGCTCTATGGATTCGTCTTGAAGAGACGAACACATCTATACGGTTATCATGCATTGAAATTAAGGCATTTGAAATGGAGAATCTCCGAAGCTCGGGATGAAGAATTAGTTCATACCTTTGCTCGCAGAAGTGTGGCTTCGATCCGAGAGTTGTTGCACCTTCGATTGGATCCCAGCAAGCTCCGCGATGAAGTCTCCCGGTCCGGTGAATTGTCTAGATGTGATTTCGACCAAGCCCGATCACAAAGCTTGGAGGCCGGAGCAACCGGGTGGCCTCGGAGATGGGGCTTTTGCTGGTGGACACCTTCCCTCGGTCCGGTGAAGGTGTAGAACCAATCAATTTGGGGATTGGCTCACCGTGGAGAAGTGTCCCGGTTTTGGGTGGAATTTCAACTCCGAAATCGAGCTCACAGAGAAGAAATGGCAGGGGGATCTCACTCGGGGATCAAGTGCTCGTGTATGGGGAGGAGTCCGGAACAATTTTGGCGAGTTTCCTTAAGGTTTTGTTTTCAGCTCTACTCATGGCCGAGAGGGGTGGAGTTTAAATAGGAGAGGGTGGAGGGCCTCCTGTGGGGAGTTAGGGCTTGGGATCAGCATGCTCTGGTGAGGAGAAGAACAACCATGGTGACCACTAGGCATGGGGCAGCTCGAGCAAGGAGAATTTCAATGTTGGCTCACATGTGAGCTCTCGGCCATGGTGTTTTCCGGCGACCCGGGCGGCCGGCCGGCAGTGCATGGGTCACTCTCGTGTCCAGTGGGTCGTGGCTGGAGGCTTGTGCAATCAATTAGCATTGGCCATGTGTAAAGGGTTTGATTTAGATGGAATGGGGGCATGGCTAAATTTGGACCTAAATGGGTCAACCCCCCATTTGGGCTAGGTGCACCACCCAAGGCCTGGTTTTGGCCGAGGAAAAGTGATTTGGCTCAAGCATAATCAAGTAGGGTCAAGTCACCATCCAAGCACAATTAGGCATAAGCATGGTTAAGGGGAATCATGGGAGTGGTTAATCACCTTTAGGAATTAAGGAAAGAGTCTCCTCCTTTTGCCCAAAATGGCATGGTGACATGTAAAGAGGCTCTCATGGCTTGCATATGGCTCGTGCATGGCTCCATGGCTCCATTTGGCTTGGGAAAAGGTTGGGTCAATTTCATAAAAATGGGTTTTAAGAATTTTGGATATTTTGGTGAAAATTTGCATGAAGCTTGATTTGGAATGGTTTAATTGATGATTTTGAAACTTAGGGGTGATTTTGATTAAATGGATGATGAAAGGAAGTGTCATGTGGGCTTTGGATGAATTTGGGCTTTTGAATTTGAAGGGAGTGGGCTTTTAGGAAAGTTTAAGGGAAATGGGCTTTTTGATTTTAGGATGGGCATTTGGGTAAAGATTTTGTGAAAGGCCTTGTCAAATAAATGTCATAATTGGTTTATGGATGTTCTATGAAGGGCTTGGAGTCAATTTGGTGTGATTTGGAGTTGAATTGGTTTGAATTCGGGTTTATTTGGTAAGTGGGCCTATATGGGTCCAAGTGGGCCAAGTTGGGCCAATGTTGGGCTAGGGTTGAAATTGATGTAAAATTAATGTTGAGAAATATTTATGGGAGTGTTTCAAAGAGGTTTTGGCTTTGGTTGGGTTTTGATTTTGGGGTTTGGGCTCATTCTGGGTTAGGTTTGGGTTTAGGTCAAAAATGGGCCTTTTAGCTTTGGGTTGAATTTGAGTGGGATTTGGGTCTAATTTTTGGGCAAATCATGTTAGTGTTTTGTTTGTGGGAATGTTAAGGAAGATTTAGAAAAGGTTTGGGGTTAATTGGAGTTGAATTGGGTGAGTTTTGGGTTAAGTTTGGGACATGGGTCCAAATTGGGCTTTAAGGCCAAAAGTGAAATTGGATCCAAATGTCAATCAAATTAGACTTGGATTTGGTCTAGATTGGTGTTGGGAATGTTGAATTGAAGTTTAGAATTGAATTGTACCAGAATTTGGGTCAATTGGGTAGGTTAGGTTTGACATTGGGTTCACTTTGGGTTAAAATAGGTCAAATTGGGGGCTTTGACAAAAGTAGGGTAAATTGACAAAATTGGCCCATGGTGTAGTTGAACAAAATGAAATTGGGAATATTTGGGATTTTCTGGAATTTTCTGGGAATTTTCTGAATTTTTGGATTTTTTGGCTAGAGGGGTATTTTGGGTATTTGGAGGGTATTGGGAGGTATTTTTGGAATTTTTGATATTTTTGGGTATGGATGATCAATTTGAGTGATGTGGAAATGTTTGGGAATGATTTTGGAGAATTTTGGGTAATTTGGAAATTTTTGAGAAATTTGGGTAGTTTCAAGGGTTTTGGGTAGGCTAAGCGTGTGTAGGGTCCCTGGGTCAAAAATTGAAAATTTGGGAAATTGAAGATCGGGTGGATGTAAGTGGAAAGAAGTCATTTTGGTTGAGCCATGAAGCCATATCAAGCCCATATGAGCCATGAAGGGACTCATTCGAGGCATCCACTATGTTGTTCCTAACCCTCTTAGCCAAGGGCTTAGGGGTTAAGGACCATCCATGTGAATCACCTACATGAGTCAGGAGGTCAAGTCGGGTATGGGTGTGTTTTAGGAGGTGTATGGAAGTGTAGTGTATGAGTGTAGTGTGTGTGCAAGTCAACCCTTCACTGCACCAGAGCCACCTGTGGCAGTCCTAAGGCCAAAGAGTCCTATAGAACTCATCCTTTAAACTTCCACATTTGATTTCAACCCTCTAGGTGATTAGGGGTCTACGGTCAAGTTTGTGGAGTTTGCGGGGAGTTTAGAAGTGGTTTGAATTTCTAAAAGGTGGGTCCCAATTCTAATCCTCTAAGATAGTCAAAGGAAAAGCCTAAGGCTAGATCTTAAGTACTAAAGAGAAGAAGAGAAGACCTCATCAAAAATGAGCTCAACAGTTGAGTTTCGTTTGAAATGTCAGATTTATGTTAATTTATGTTTGAAATGTCAAATTTATGTCGGTTATGTCGATTTATGTTTGAAATGTCAGATTTATGTCGGTTATGTCGATTTATGTTTAAAATTTATGTTGATTATGTCGATTTATGTTTGAAATTTCAAATTTATGTCGGTTATGTCGATTTGTGTTTGAAATGTCAAATTTATGTCGGTTATGTCGATTTATGTTTGATATTATTTATGTCGATTATGTCGATTTATGTTTGAAATGTCAAATTTAGGTCGATTATGTCGATTTAAGTTTGAAATGTTGATTATGTTGATTAAGTTCAACTTTGACGATTTAGGTTCAATTTGGGTTGAACCTAAGATTTATGTCGATTTACGTTCAATTTGGATTGAACCTAAGGTTTATGTCTTGGTTTAGGTTAGACTTCAGTTCATATCAGGTTGAACCTAAGTATGGTTTGACTTAAGTCTAATATGAGTAGACTTAAGTTAGATTTAGGTTAGATGTAGGTTCATATTAGGTTGAACCTAAGTATAGTTTAACCTAAAAGTCTAATATGGGTTAGACTCAAGTCAGATTTGGGTTAGACTTAGGTTCATGTCGGGTTGAACCTAAGTATGGTTTGATTTAAGTCTAATATGGGTTAGACTAAAGTTAGACTTGGGTTAGACTTAGGTTCATGTCTAGTTGAACCTTAGTATGGTTTGACTTAAGTCTAATATGGGTTATACTTAAGTTAGATTTGGGTTAGACTTAGGTTCATGTCAGGTTGAACCTAAGTTTGGTTTGATTTATCTAATATAGGTTAGACTTAAGTTAGATTTGGGTTAGACTTAGGTTCATGCCAGGTTGAACCTAAGTATGGTTTGACTTAAGTCTAATATGAGTTAGACTTAAGTTAGGTTTGGGCTAAACATAGATTCATGTCAGGTTAAACCTATGTTAGGTTTGACTCAAGTCTAGTATGAGCTAGACTTAAGTTGGGTTTGGGTTAGACTTAGGTTCATGTCAGGTTGAACCTAAGTATGGTTTGACTTAAGTATAATATGGGTTAGACTTAAGTTAGGTTTGGGTTAGACTTAGGTTCATGTCGGGTTGAACCTAAGTATGGTTTGACTTAAGTCTAATATGGGTTAGACTTAAGTTAGATTTGGGTTAGATTTGGGTTCATGTCAGGTTTAACCTAAGTATGGTTTGACTTAAGTCTAATATAGGTTAGAGTTAAGTTAGATTTGGGTTAGACTTAGGTTCATGTCAGGTTGAACCTAAGTATGGTTTGACTTAAGTTTAATATGGGTTAGACTTAAGTTAGGTTTAGGCTAAACTTAGGTTCATGTCAGGTTAAACATATGTAAGGTTTGACTCAATTCTAGTATGGGCTAGACTTAAGTTGGGTTTGGGTTATACTTAGGCTCATGTCAGGTTGAACCTAAGTATGGTTTGACTTAAGTCTAATATGAGTTAAACTTAAGTTAGGTTTAATTTTAAGTAGGATTTCAAGCTAATTAAACCTTAATAATGTAAGGTTTAATTGAATTGATTAGACTTAATTAGATTTAGGTCTAATTAAAATTTAAAGTTTAATTAAACCTTATTATGTAAGGTTTAATTAAATTAATTAGACTTAATTGGGGTTAAGTCTAATTAGGGTTTAGGTTTTAAACCTTGTTATGTAAGGTTTAATTAGGTTAGTTAGACTTAATTGGGGCTAAGTCTAATTAGGGTTTATGGTTTAATTAAACCTTGTTATGTAAGGTTTAACTAGATTAATTAGACTTATTATGGGTTAAGTCTAATTAGGTTTTATGGTTTAATTAAACCTTGTTGTGTAAGGTCTAATTAGATTAATTAGACTTAATTAAGGTTATGTGTAATTAGGGTTTATGATTTACTTAAACCTTATTATACCTTAGGGTTTAATTAGCTAATTAATTTTAATCCCGATTAAGGGTTATTTATTTCTTAAACCCAATGTTATTAGGAATTAATCGATTAATTAAGTTTAATGTATCTTTAAACTTAATTAAGGGTTGTTTATGTCTTAAATCCAATGTAATTAGGGTTTAATTGATTAATTAAGTCTAATTTATCTTTTAAACTTAATTAAGGATGGTTTAAGTCTTAAATCCAATGTAATTAGGATTTAAGTGATTAATTAAATATAATTTGTCTTTTAAACTTAATTAAGAATGGTTTATGTCTTAAATCCAATGTAATTAGGATTTAGATGATTAGATAAGTCTGAATTATCTTTTAAACTTAATTAAGAGTTGTTTATTTCTTAAATCCAATGTAATTAGGATTTAGGTGATTAATTAAGTCTAATTTGTCTTTTAAACTTAATTAAGAGTTGTTTATGTCTTAAATCCAATGTAATTTGGATTTAGGTGATTAATTAAGTCTATTTTGTCTTTTAAACTTAATTAAGAGTTATTTATGTTTTAAACCCAATGTGATTAAGGTTTAAATGGTTAATTAAGTCTAATTTTGTCTTTAAACACAATTAAGGGTTGAATTTTATATTAAACCTTAATGTCTTAGGGTTTAATTGATTAATTAAGTCTAATTCTGTATTTTAGACCTGATTAGAGTTTGTCTTATGTCTATTCTAAGTTAGATTCCATTTTAGTTCTAGTCCATTGAGGGAATGGACCTATTTAGGTGAAGAGGAGATTTTTATGGGTTTAAATTATTAATTTTTAATGAATTTTAACCCTTAATTTAAAAATGTCATTTAAAATTATTTAATGGCTTAGGAAATGTCATTTTAGGGTTAATGTCAGTCACTCTAAATTCTCTAACCATTTCCAATTTTATTTTCTTTAATTTTAAAATTTTATAATTATTATTTGAAATAATTACAAAATGTCTTGAAAATTAAGAAAAGTAGTCTTAAAAGAGTTTTCTGTCCTAAGAAAAATCATGTAAGGTCCCTAAAGGCCTAAAGATCAATCCCTCAAAGTTTCAGATTTTTCTGATTTATAAATAACTTTTAATAATTAAAATACTCCATAGAGTATTTAACTATTTAAAAATTAAATACAAAGAATAAAATTATGATTTTAATTTCATAATTTTCTTCTTTTCAAGATCTTTCCAGAGGTATTTTTATTCTATTTTTAGAAGGTCTATGCAAAAAGAAATGAATTTTTGATTATTTTAAGGTTGTTTGGAGTTAAATGGCTCCAGAAAAATCCATAGGCTACTACGTGTCCTCGAACCGTCAAACGGTGGGAAGATCCGCTCCGTGGATCCAAACAACGAACAGTGCGCGGTTCGATTTGGGCTGCCCATTCCAAAACATGGGATCGGGCGGCCATGGATTAATCTAGATAATTTAGAAAATTCATGAACCGTCCAACTTCTAGGGTTATTATCTCACTCATTTCTCCATGGAATTGAGTGATTTTTGATCCTATGGAATCATCTGGAGATGTAGATCACATCTATATGGTGATCATAATTTTCTGGACTAGTTTAGTCCACGATTTTCTAACTATATGAATTATTTTGTAATAAAAAAATCCATACCTTGGCCACAATGAGTTTGAGCTTGATAAAACTTGTTGGTCAACCTTTAGTGGTCCCAGAGAAGTCCTTTGTCACTCCAATTTGGACTTATAACAAGTCTTGGTGGGTAATTTTGACAAGGTGGCTTGATTTGGGTGCACTTTGGGTTTTAGCCAAATTGGTTCGACTGGGCTAATTCTATGGTTCGATTTTGGCTGGAATGGATTGCTAAGATCCCTAGCAAGGTTTCTTATGTTGAAAGCTAGATAATTTGGCCAGTCTATAGGTCTCTAGGGATTTTTTCTTCTCCTCTTCATGGTTTCTGGTAAGGGCTTTTTATAATCATGACAATGGATATGGATGGGTTTGAGCTGGTTAGAATCACTTTAGGGAGTTGTTATCTATCTCATTAATGTTTTGGGGGAAGATTTAGGCTATGACAATGATGAATTGCCAATTTCCAAGCCTAGGCATCATAGGTTTAACCATGTTGAAGGTTTTGAGTTTGGATCTTGTCTTGCCCTCATTGGATCCTTTGTGAGGTGGCTTGGGCTTGGTGAATCTTGCTGAATTCACCTCCCCTAGGTAATTTCCAAATTTATTTGTTTCATTTGAAGGAATGGTGACACCTTAGCCACTTAGTCATTCCATGCATGCCTTAGCCATAATAACTTCTAACCATGGTGTTGAATGAGTTAAACTCTTGTTTCCCGTCCATTGGGTGGTCTAGGAGGTGAATGATGAGTCAAGAAGGCAAGCCCTTCTCCTTCCAACATGTCATTTAAATTTTTAATGAGGTATGACACATAATTTCTAGTTTATTTAATTTTCAAAAATTTGGATTTATGAGCTCATCTTATGAGGTATGGATGATCCAAGCTTCTCCTTCTTCATTGGCTAGGGTTAGAGGTGATTGATGAATCATCAAATGTTCTCTCAAGGTTGGAAGAGGAGATGACACCTCATTTTTCTCAATGATGAAGGCATCATTACATATTTTAACCATGGTTAAACATGACATGTCAATGATATACCTAAAATATATAATATTTTTATGCACATTTTTATACCTATTTTTAATGATATTGCACTTTAATGGAAGGTATTTTGTATTTTTCTTGCAGGTATGATGAAAATGGATGGTCATGATGAAAGGAGCAAAATTGGATCAAATTTGGACAAAAAAAGATGAAAAATGAAAATTTGGGCACTGGCGGCTAAGCGCACTGGCCGCACTTAGCCGCCACAGTTAAAAATCGAATTCTAAAGGAATTTGACACCAATTTCAAAGGGGATGGGAAGCAACTCTTTGTGATAACTTCTATAACTTCCTTTGGGCAGCAAGTTTGAATGAAGGGGTGCATTCTTTGGTGGATACATTGAATCTGGACACATTTGAAGATACACCAAGGCACCTTTTGGTTTACTATTTAAAGAGAGTCTTAGGAAAGATTAAAGAGCTCTTCCTTTACCTTTTGAAGGGCTCTTCCACTTGCATTTTGAAGAAAGTTTTTATAGTATTTTACTTTTATTTTGCAAGAGTTTTTATTAAGAGGAGGAGTAGAGCGTAGAAAGGAGAAAAGGGTCGGAGTGAAGTCTTCTTCTTCTCACTTCTTTTCTTTCTTTTAGTTTAGTTTCTATTGAAGTCTGAAGTTTATTCTGAGTCAGCAGAGTTGGGAGATCTGCTCTGAGGAGTAGTTTAGTGAAGAGTTAAAGTTTCAGAGGAACTTCCTAAGTCTTGTGGAGAGAATTTTCAGATAAGTATTTACTTTTGTTCTTACATTTAGTTTTTTAATTATTACTTTTTTTGTTTGTTATTTTTATTATGGTTTTTAATTTCAAATCAATGTGTTTTTATATTTTCTCAATGCATTCTGAGTAGTTTACTTTTTTTTTTCTTTCTTAAATAGAGAAGTAATTAATTTATGGAGAATTGTTGTGGAAAGTATAAGTGTTTAAAGTTGGAAGAAGTTGTGAAGATTGATTCTGAAAACTTTGTTTACTTCTTAATTTGGCCTGTTAAGTTGTAGAATTTCTTAAGAGTATGTAAGATCCAATGCGGTATTGTCTCATAAAAGTTAGTAAGAATCACATGCAATTATACGGGTGAGAATTATGGTCCATATAATTGAATGTAATATTAGAAGATATTTTTATGGAAGAGAGTAAAATTAGAGGATTTTAGAGTGACAGGCTAAAACCCCCTAATTTGGTTTGAAGTTTTGAGTTTTGTTATGAGAAGTTAGACCCAAGTTGGTGGGAATCGAGGAAACTCTAGAGTGAGAGACAGATATCTTCCTTCCTAACCATGTTCAAAATGATAAAAATTTCAAATTAACATATGTTCTTTATAGAACCAAGTAAGGGTAAAGAACACATTTGCTTCTGTCAAAACAAATTTAAATACTTTCACAACAATACTTTAATAATTACTACTTCATAAAAGGAAAGAAAAAGATATTCTAGTTAATATTGTTTTATATACAGTGTTATTAGTCATTATAATTTTAATTTCTTGCTTAACATTTTATTAATAAAATTTCAAAAAGACAAATCAACTTTCAAAACTTTTCAAAATCAAGACATACTTTTAAAACCCATAAAAAAGTAAAAAGATAATTTTCTGATTCCTTTAAAGATTTTCAAATTTTCCCTGTGGGTTTGATATCTCGGGGCTTAATCAGAAAGTCTTATATTACTTGATAAACGACACGTATACTTGCGTAGTATCCACATTATAAATCAAAATCATCGCATATATATATATATATATATATATATATATATATATATATATATATATATATATATATATATATATATATGGCGGGATCAAGTTTTTGGTGTCGTTGCCAATTTTTATATCATATTTGTAAGTATAAATATCAGGTGGATCAAGTTTTTGGAGTCGTTGCCAGGTGACCCACATTTTGTATTTATGTAATTTATGTTTAAAGCCGGGAACCAAAAACTTGATCCCGCTTTAAATATAGGAATATGATTTAATGTATAATGTGGATTCTACGCAAGTATACGTATCATATCAAGTAATACGGGGCTATAGTGGAGTCCTGGTTATCGATCCCACAAGGAAGTTTTTAACAGAATTGTTATCAGCTAAATTTAAAGGAATTACTTAATAAAGTGAACAGAAATTCTAAGTAACTATAATAAACTAAAGTAAACTAATGCTTGAAATAAGTTGATTTAATTAATTCAGAAAAAGTATCCTTCTCCTTATTTTTAGAAAATTAAGTGAAATGATGAATTTAATTAGAATTGTATTGTGACAAATAGGAGCATTCCTATTCTTTACCCTTTGGTCCGAGTGCAAAGAACATTGACTAATCCTATGTTTGATTGCGAATCGCGGCTAGGGCTGGGAGGATGCCGGCTGCCACTTCGAGCTCCCACGTTCCCCTCACCTGAGGGCTAACATCTACACTTCGGCTCTCGAAACGAGTAGGATCGAATTGAGTATTTTAGTCACGTCACACTAAAATATCCAATTCTACGCCCGATAATTAATATTTCCCTATTTATTTGCACCCTCCTTCTAAGGCTTTTGATTTCCACTAAATATTGGATGTAATTTTTACTATAGTTGATAATTCAACATATTTTAACTACTCGATTGGTCGGATTGAAAGTAAATTAAGTTTTAAGTAAAAATTATCACAATTTATTTATATTATATTAAGTGCCTTTATTTAATTTCATCAAACCACATAATTTTCATAAACAAGGAGAAAGACTAAGAAAACTACTCAGAATGCATGAGAATAAAACAAAGCATGAAATTCATTTAAAGTTAAAAACAATAAACAAAGATACTTATCTTAATTTCCTTCCCAAGTAGACTCCTTGAAGTTCCTTTGACTTTTCCTTCTAGTACAACAACTAAATAGTACTTAATTAAACTAATAAACTCACTAAACTCACTCAAACTACACTTAAGACACTAGAAATAGACTCACAGAAGACTCAAAAGACACACTTAAGACTCTAGAATTCGGCCTCTATTTATAGAGGTAAGAGAAGGTCCAAGGGGTGCTCAAACACCTCTTCAAAAAGTGTTCAGGTTCAATGTAGTTATATTTGCTAGTTCAAACACCTCTTTGAACTAGCTCGCCATCGGCGGGAAACGACCTCGCCGTCAGCGGGGCTTCTAGAAGGTCTTCAGACCGCGCGATCTCGCTGTCGGCGGGCTCGGGTTTGCTGTTAGTGAGGTAGTTATAATTCTTTCAGAAATTTCTCCTCACGATCTCGTCGTCGGCGGCCTCGATCTCGCCGCGGCGAAGTAGTTATATTTGCATGAATTTCTTCCTTTTTGATCCAAATTTGCTCCATTTCATGCATTTTGCTTCTATCACCAATAAATCTTCATTCTCGCAATAAAATAAAGAAAATACCTTTCTTTAAAGTGCAATTTCATCAAAAATAGGTATGAATTTCTTAACATATTTTTACGTGATCAAAATCCCCCAAACTTAATTATTACTTGTCCTCAAGTAATTTTAATACTAAATAAAAATAATGATTTCTATAATAGAATTTTTCAACTCAAAGAATATATGAATTAATTTTAAATAACATTATAATAAAGTTAGAAAGAAATATTTCTAAGTAATTTTAATTAATTTTATAGAGATAAGATTATTTAGTTATTAGGTCTAAGATTTCTAGCTTTCTATTTATTTCAGGAAAGACAATATTAAAATTAATAAATTACTTAAGATATTTAGATGATAGGAAATTCAAGAAAACTCTATTTAGTAAAATACTAATCCATAAATATAAGTTTAGAAATATAGTTAAGTTTTACCCTTTAGGTTGAATCCATTGAAGCCAATTTTTGATAAGGCATCTCATCAAGCTTCTCCTCACTTATATTTTTCTTTTCTTTTCTTTTCTTTTCTTCTTTTTTTTTCTTTTCTTTTTCTTTTCTTTTTCAAGTGAGGATTAAGGTATCTGGAAAGCCTGTTAATAATTTTGAACTTCAATTTCTCTTCCTAAATTTGAAACTTAAAATACTTCTTTGCTTATATATATTTCATAATTTTTACTTCATTAAGTTTCTATTCTTTCTTTTTCATCTATATACTTAAGAATTTCCAATTTTTAGAATATAATTTCCCTTACTTTAAATAGTCTACTATATTCTTATTCCTTTTAACCAAATATCTTCTTCTATTAATTTTATTGAATTACTAGAAGTATTTTCTGTAACTTTATATAATAATTAAATAAAACAACTCATATTTATTGAATTGAAAATTACTATAGAAAATCATTTAATAATTTTTGAAAATAGAATTTGATAACAATTTTAATAATTAAATTTATATTTTTACCTTCCCCCAAACTTAAATTTTTCTATCTATACTATATAGTGAAAAAGGGAAAGTATATAAAATTCATCATACCTTTGAGCTTTAGGTATTTCTTTTCTTTGAAATTTTTGCGAGCTTTTTCATTACTTACGAACATGTATCGTTAGTATTCTTCCATATATAATATTTAAAAAGAAAGTGCGGGGATGGAAATTTTTAAAATAAGTATTAAACATAACATAGAAAACTTAATTTGTTACTACACATACATTTACAATAATACATTAAAGAAAAACTAACATCCTATATATATAAAAATTTGCAACTAATTTAACACACATAAGAAATATAACATCATAGCTCAATCAAACAAACAAAACATACTAAGTCCATAGTCTACAGAAAGTACTAAAATATTACACACAAAAATAATAAAGTTTGCAAAACAACAAATCTAAACAAATCTAAACAAATCAAGCAAATAAAGACTCTAATCTTCTACATTAAAATTCCAAACTATGTCGTAACCCTGATCTCCAAGTCGAGAAGGTCGAGCAGTCGGTATCGTGAATATCGAGGGCACTCGGGAAAGACAACATCTAAATCACCACTCCTATAACGACGTTCAGCTTCATAGTATGCAATCTCGTATTCCGAATGTCGCTGGAGATATTTGCTATCATAATCGTGTCTTCTCTCCAAGCCTCCAATTTTTTGATCTATATGCTCAAATCTTCTTTCCATATTTTCTCCAAATGACTCAAAACTCTTTCTACTCAGGGTTAATTCATTCATCAGATCTTGAAGGGTAGGAGTAGTGTGCGAGGGGTGGTTCATAACTAGTAGAGGGTATATCTCTACTTGAAGAAGGTACATAATCCCTTGTCCCGGATCTCCATCCTTCGTGGGATTCATATTTCTTTATATTAGCTCGAGTTAGGGGTTTCATAGGCTCTATCCATTCCTCATCATCTCTTGCCTCTACCCCAGATAATTGAAAAAGTGCATAGATAAGACCAGGATGTCCTAATCCTCCTCCACCTTCATTTCTAGCAGTGGCTAATATGTTTTTATATGTAACATTTCCCACATTAATACTCTTTTGGTTCTGAATACAGAAATTCAGAATTACTCTATCTCTTGTTACCTCACTATGGTGGTAGGTAGGTAACAAAGTAGAGCAAATAAAATAATGTCAGGCTTTTGATGTTGCATTTAGCATAGAAAGTGGGAAGTTTACCCGTTCTTGCTGATTTACCTTCCAGACTCCTTTCCCATCAGTGAGAAAGTCAATCACCTCTTCCAGTGGTCCTTCCATAGTTCCAAAAGTTTCATATTCGCTCCGGGTTTCTTGAACTTCATAATATGCGTTCATTCTACAGTATATGAAATCTACGAAAAATTCTCTAACCTTTACTTGGTGCATCTTCGACTGTGTTAAATTTGCATAAAATTCTTTTACTACTTCCACAGCTGCTCTGTTGGTAACGAAACAGAAGTTTTCCCATCCTCGCTCCTTTTTAACTCGCTCTACTTCTCCTCCTGGATTCTTCTTTCTTGCTTGAATATTTTGAAAATATCGTGTTTGTGCTCTCGCATTAATGAATCGAGTTTCGTCAAAATCTAATCGTCACTTTTGTCGTGGAGCCATTTCTCGATCTGTGAAATTTACAAAATTTTTAACTAAACTCCAAAATATTACTAAAAAGGCTTCCCACAACAACTAAAATCCATTTAAATCGATTTTTATGAAATTCTTCCAAGTATTTTCTTCACATTTCAAAATTTTTCAAAATATCCCAATGTAGAAGAAATTCATGGTGAAAATAAAAAATTTTTGCATAGGAGTGAAGCTCTTACCAAGGGAAGATGAAATCTGGTTTCAAAAAGTGTTGAAATCGCTTCAAATCCAAGATCTTTCAAGCCCTAGGTCAGTTTTTTCGAAAATTTTAGGAAGGGGATGATGAATAGTGTCGGTTGACCGGTCGAATATAGGTCTTTTCGCGTTCTCGCTGTCGGCTGAAGATTTTCTCGCCGTTGGCGAGCTAATTAATTCCATAAGGCAAAAGTTTCGGGAAAAATCCGCCGTCGGCGAGCTCGGTCTCGTCTGTCGGTGGGTTTTCTCGGCTTGTCGGCGAGATAATTCTCGCCGTCGGCGAAGTCCTAAAAATTTCAATTTTTGAATTTCGTAAATCATTTTCAACCTCGAATTGCCATTAATCAATCTTCTGATCACTTAATTTGAATATTAATAAGAAGATTAGGTACTCTACTTAGAAAAATTCACACAAAACAAACAAAATATCTTTATAAATGAAATCCATCAAACTTACAAATTTCACACTAACAACTTCACACATACTTAAATTAATTGTTCAAATCCATACCACTCAGCATTGCAATCCAAACCACAACACTCTAAATGCTGAGACATAACAATTTACATAAAATCTTATCAAATCTAAAGTTCGTCTCATAGTAAAACTTAAACTCCAAAATAAACACTCACAAATACAAATATAACATAAACATATAAATCCTTCCTACTCCTCCGTTGTACGAACTAATATCTTCTCTGATATTTCGATGCGACGCAGGTGCACAAATAAATTGTAGAAAGGCCTGAAAGGGAATTCTGCAGTAGATTCTTCATTAATCCATCCTTTTTGTCTTAGTAGATGAATAAAACTAGCCTCCAGATGTCCAGTATGATCAAAGTGCTCCTTCATTCTCCAATCAATATGATCAAACATATCGGATATATTGTCGATGGAATTCATCACATTTTGCAATTCTTTTTCCAATCCTTTAATCTTCTTCGAATAAATTAGTCTTATCGGTAATAGGTCTTGCTAAAGGATTGTTACTGTGATGCTCTGTCGAAATAACGGTGATCTCATCATTGTTATCCAAAGTGGGAAACATATCAGTAGGATCCAGGGGTTTCCATGGTAAAAGTACTTTTTCCCAAGCCTCATAAGAAACTTGGTACTAATCGCATAAAGCAAGTATAGTAGATGGGTGTCCAAGTCCATGCACTGACCCATGCACGATTAATCCCAATGCAGACTTTACTATTATTGATCTAACATCGATAGGTAATCCAATTTGAATACAATAGTTTAAAATAGCGTATTCCTTTGAAACTTTATTTACTCTCATGGTAGGTAATAATTTTGATGATATAAAGAAATGTCGGTGCTTCGAGACAAGGTTTAGAAGTGATGCAGAAAAACTAACATACCCGTCTTCTCGTAACTCCCAATCATCCGGTTCATCAGTCAGATATCTATAGATCTCGTTCATATTATATCTTGAAGGCACAAAGTTGGAATAGTGACAAACAGAGGTATTTTCTATAGAAAACAATTCATTTACCCTTGCGGGAGTAAATGTTACCCATCTTCCTCTGACGTACACATTTCCATGGTTGATCGCATGTAAATTAGAGTAAAACTCTTTGACTACTGGTATAACTACAGCGGAAGTTGTATAACAAAATACCTCCTAATGCCGCTGTGCGATCATTTCTTCAATTTTTGTAGTAGCATTCTCTACTCCTCTATTGACGAATCCTCTTTCTTTGATAAGTCTTTTCTTCATCAAGCCTTTGTTGAAGATTCGTTGTGCCTCCGAACTAACAAATTTTCTGCGGTTGAAAACTTCAGTTTTTGTGGTTTCTAGGAATTTTGAGGCCATTTTGGATGGAATTGATTGGTCTCTAGTCGTTCCTAAGGAAGAAAATGGTGTAAAATCGGATTTGGAATAATTTCTTACGAAGGAATGACTTAGATTCGTCCAAAACCGCACGAATAATCTTTAAGAAACCAAATTTTAAACTACCTCGCCGTCGGCGGGAAGTTCCTCGCCGTCGGCGACTTAGTTATAAAACTGACTGAAGTAATGGTCCACGATCTCGCCGTTGGCGGGATCGGGCTCGCTGTCGGTGAGATTCGTAAAAATCGCCCGTTTTCGCTCTGGTCTGAATATTTTATGATCTCATATAAGAAGTTCAATTTTTGTGATGATTCTAAATAAGAATTTGAGTAGAAAGATTTATTTTAATAATATAGAGTCACTAATATGTAGATATATAAAAATAAAAGACTACTATGGGTTGCCTCCCATAAAGCGCTTGGTTTAACGTCGTCGGCCAGGCCTAGTTCGGTTAGTGTTCGGGTTGACTAAGCATTAAAACCTCTTTAAAATTTGGTCGTCTATTTTCGAAATATGGTTTTAATCTATGTCCATTTACTTTAAATCTATGTCCTGTTTTTGGATCTTCAATTTCTATAGTTCCATATGAAAATATTTGAGTTACGATGAAAGGTCCTAACCATCGAGATTTCAATTTCTCGGAAAAATTTCAATCTAGTATTATAAAGCAAAACTTCTTGTCCTGGTTCAAAATTTCTCTGATTAATCTTCCGATCATGCCATAATTTCATTCTTTCTTTATAAATCCTATCATTATCATATGATTCATTCCTTAATTCTTCCAATTCATTTAATTGCAACAATCTCTTCTCACCAGCTTCTTTCATATTATAATTAAATTCTTTAATCGCCCAATATGCTTTAGTTCTAATTTGACTGGTAAGTGGCAAGTTTTTCCATATATAAGCCTGTAAGGAGCCATTCCAATCAGAGTTTTATAAGCAGTCCTATATGCCCATAATGCGAGTGTCTAGTCTTATAGACCAGTCTGACCTGTTAGGGTTTACAGACTTTTCTAATATACGTTTAATCTCTCGATTAGAAACTTCAGCTAATCCACTAGTTTGTGGATGATAAGCAGTCGATATCTTATGCATAATATTATACTTTTCCACTAGTTTGTGAATGTATTTGTTTCTAAAATGAGTTCCTCCGTTAGTGATAATCACTCTCGGCATTCCAAATCTAGTAAAAATATTTTTCATTAAAAATTTTGAAACACTTTTAGCATCACACCTAGATAAAGCTTGTGCTTCGATCCATTTGGAAACATAATCAACAGCTACTAATATATATGAGTTTCCAAATGACGGAATAAAAGGTCCCATGAAATCTAATCCCCAAACATCAAAAATTTCAACTTCTAATATAAAATTTAGAGGCATTTCATTTTTCCTTGAAATGTTTCTTACTCTTTGGCATTTATCGCAAGTTTTGATATATCTATATACATCTCTAAATAGAGTAGGTTAGTAGAATCCAGATTGTAAAATTTTATATGCAGTTTTATCTGTCCCAAAATGTCCTCCAAAATCAAAATCATGACATTTTTGAATAATTGGTTCAATTTCTTCATAAGGTACACATCTTCTAATAATTAGATCCTTACATTGCTTATATAAGTATGGTTCATCCCAAAAGTACGATTTAGTATCGTGAATGAGTTTTTTCTGTTGTTGCAAAGTTAACATAGGTGGTAAAATGTCACTTACAATATAATTTACTATATCAGCATACCAAGGTATTTTCAACTCATTAATATTATAAAGTTGTTTATAAGGAAAACTGTCTAAAATTTCATTATCAGTATCAGATAATTCAAGATTTTCTAATCTTGATAAATGATCAGCAATTTGATTATCAGTTCCCTTTTTGTTAACTATCTCAAAATCAAATTCTTGCATTAATAATATCCATCTGATTAATCTTGGTTTAGAATCTTTCTTTTGCATTAAATATTTTATAGCAGAATGATCAGTATGCACAATGCATTTAGTTCCTATTAGATAATGCCGAAATTTATTAAAAGCATATACAACTGCTAATAATTCTCTTTCAATAACTGTATAATTTATTTCAGCATTATTTAGAGTTTTACTAGCATAATATATAACTTTGAAAATCTTATCATATCTTTGCCCAAGAACTGCTCCTATAGCATAATCACTAGCATCACACATAAGTTCAAATGGTTTCTCCCAGTTAGGTGAAACTATTATAGGTGCTGTAATTAATTTATCTTTTAATAATACAAAAGCATTCATGCATTCAGTTGTAAATTCAAATTTCTTATCCTTTTCAAGAAGTTGGCATAGAGGTTTAGTAATTTTTGAAAAATCTTTAATATAGCGCACGTAGAATCCGGCGTGTCCAAGAAAACTTCTTACCCCTTTTACCGTAGTTGGAGGTGGTAATTTAGCTATTACTTGAATTTTTGCGGGGTCTACTTCTATGCCTTTTTCCGAAATTTTATGCCCTAATACAATGCCGCCTCGTAACCATAAATTGACATTTCTCCCAATTTAGAACTAAATTAGTTTTCTCACATACTTCAAATACCTTTTGAAGATGATTTAAGCATGTGTCAAATGTTGTTCCGAATACAGAGAAATCATCCATAAATACTTCTATTCCATTATTAATTAATTTACTAAATATAGACATCATACATCTCTGGAATGTTACAGGTGCATTACATAATCCAAAAGGCATTCTTCGAAAAGCGAAAGTTCCATAAGGACTAGTAAATGTAGTTTTATCTTGATCCTCGGGAGCAATTTGTATTTGATGATAACCGGTATATCCATCTAAGAAACAAAAATATTTGTGTCCGGCTAATCTATCTAACATTTGGTCTAGAAATGGTAAAGGGAAGTGATCTTTTCTGGTGGTTGTGTTTAATTTTCTATAATCAATACATATTCGCCATCCAGTGACTTGTCTTATAGGGATAAGATCATTATTTTCATTAGCTTTGACAGTCACTCCTCCTTTTTTAGGTACACAGTGAATTGGGCTTACCTAAGCACTGTCAGAAATATGATATATAATACCATTATCTAACCATTTTAAAATTTCTTTCTTAACTACTTCTTTCATTATCGGATTTAATCTCCTTTGTGGATCTGCTTTAGGTTTATATTCATTATCTAAAATAATTCTGTGCATACAGATTGAAGGACTAATTCCTTTAATATCTGCTATGGTTCAACCAAAAATTTTCTTATATTTTTTTAATGTATCTAAAAGTTTTTGTTCTTGAGATTCATTTAATTCAGATGAAATAATAACTGGTAGAGTTGAGGAATTTCCTAAGTAAGCATATTTTAAATGATTAGGTTGCATTTTTAACTCAAGTTCAGGAGGGTTAATAATTGATGGAACTATATTTTTTTCAGTGTTTTCTGTGTTATCCAAAAATTCATATTTCTCTTGAATATAATTTAATTTTTCATTTATATCGGATTTTTCAATTAATTCAATATTTTCCTTTTCTAATTTTTCTTCATAATATTCCTTAAAATGTTCTTTTTGTAATTGATCGAGTACTTCCATTCGAAAACACTCATCATCTTTTTCTAGCGCAGGATATTTCATTGATTTAGCAATATTAAAAGTTACTTTTTGGTCATTTACTCTCATAGTTAATTCTCCTTTCTGAACATCGTTCATAGCTTTTCCAGTGGCTAAAAATGGTCTTCCTAAAATGATAGGAATTTCTTTATCTTCTTCCATATCTAGAACAATAAAATCTACAAAAAGATAAATTTATTCACTTTTACTAATACATCTTCAATAACTCCTTTAGAATATGTAACAAAACGATCAGCTAACTGAAGAGTTACTGAAGTAAGTGAAATTTCTCCCAATCCTAATCTCTTGAAAATTGATAGAGGCATTAGATTGATGCTTGCTCCTAAGTCACACAAAGCTTTTCCATAAAAATTTTCTCCAATAGCGCAGGGTATAGTGAAACTACCAGGATCTTTTAATTTTTCAGGAAGTTTTTTCTGAATAATAGCACTCACTCTTCACTAAGTGCAACCATTTCATTATCAGTAAATTTTCTTTTTTTATTTAAAATATCTTTCATGAATTTTACATAGTTTGGCATCTGTTCTAAAGCTTCTACGAAAGGAATATTTATCGTTAATTTCTTTAGAATTTCAAGGAATTTAGCAAATTGTTTGTCTTTTTTATGTTGAATTAGTCATTGAGGAAATGGTGGTGGAGGTTTTTTAATAGAAATTTTCATAGGTATTAAAGGATTTTCTAAATTTGGATCTCGTTGATTATTTTCCTTTTCAATGTCCACTTACTCTTTTTGACTTTCAAGTTCTTTATGAATTTGAGGTTCTAATTCTTTTCCACTTCGTAATTGTATCGCTTTAATTTGTTCATTTCCCTTGTCTTTAGGATTTATTTCCACATTACTAGGAAATGTTCCAGGTATTCTATTATTAAGTGTAGTAGCGATATGTCCAAGTTGAGTTTCGATATTTTTGATAGTTGTTCCTTGATTTTGTAATTGATTTCCTTGTATTTGTAATTGATTTCCTTGATTTTGTAGATGTTGACCCATATTTAATATTAATTCTTCTATAGATAATTTCTTATCTTTAAATTGAGGGTTATTATTATTAAATCCAGGTGGATAATTGGTTTTATAATTAGGATTTCCTTGATTAGATGGATTTCCTGATTGTTGTCTCATATTATTCATCCATGGTTGATTAGTTGTATTATTATTCCAATTAAAATTAGGATGATTTTTCCATCCAGGATTATAATAATTTGCATAAGGATTATTGGGTCTGTTGTTAATTACATTAATTGTTTCATATTGAGATTGGGATTCTATAAGTTATCCAGATGAATTTTCTTCTAATATAGTTGGAGAGTAATTCATTCCAAAATGATCTAATTTTTTAGATATAGCAACAATTTGTGAAGATAACATAGATATTGCATCATTTTCATGAATACTAGCTATTTTCTTCGGATTTAATCTATCAGCAGGCCATTGAAAATTATTAGTTGCCATTTCTTCAATTAGTGCATAGGCTTCATCAAATGGTTTTGACATTAATGATCCTCCAGCAGCAGCATCGATGATTGATCTTAAAGATCCTACTAATCCATTATAGAAAGTTTGAATAATTAACCAATCTAGTAAAGCATGATGTGGAAATTTCCTAAGAAGTTCTTTAAATCTCTCCCAAGATTCATATATTGACTCTCCATCAAACTGACTAAAAGAAGTTATATCGTTTCTAAGCTTAGTAGTTTTAGATGGTGGAAAATATTTGGATAGAAATTTTTGTGATAATTCTCCCCAAGTTTTAATAGATCCAGGTGCTAACGAATTTAACCACATTTTAGCCTTATCCCTTAAAGAAAAAGGAAAAAAGTCTAAGTCTAATAGCATCGTTAGATACTCCTTCATATTTAAAAGTAGCACATAGTTCTAAAAAACTAGCAAGATGTAAGTTAGGATCTTCAGTAGGTGAACCACTAAATTGATTGTTTTGTACCATTTGGATAATTGCAGGTTTAAGTTCGAATGAATTAGCAGCTACATCAGGGTTTTTAATAGTTAAATGAATTTCATCTAATGTAGGGTTGGCATAATCTCGTAATGGTCTTGGTTGATTCTTATTTTGATTTTCAGGAATATTTGTCATTTGCGTTAAATTTATAATTTCTCTTTTTTGTTTTCTAATTCTTTTAATTGTACGCTCTAATTCTGAATCGTAAGGTATTAAATTTTCGTTTCCAAATTTTCGCATACAATTTTTAAAATAAATTTTTAGCTAAGTCTGTTACTTTAGTAAATAATTTCTTTAACTCACCGGCAACGGCGCCAAAAACTTGACCCACTTTTTGTATTTATGTAATTTATGTTTATAGCCACGGAACCAAAAACTTGATCCCGTTTTAAATATAGGAATATGATTTAATGTATAATGTGGATTCTACGCAAGTATACGTATCGTATCAAGTAATACAGGGCTCTAGTGGAGTCCTGGTTATCGATCCCACAAGGAAGTTTTTAACGAATTGTTATCGACTAAATTTAAAGGAATTACTTAATAAAGTGAACATAAATTCTAAGTAACTAAAATAAACTAAAGTAAACTAATGCTTGAAATAAGTTGATTTAATTAATTCAGAAAAAGTATCCTTCTCCTTGTTTTTAGAAAATTAAGTGAAATGATGAATTTAATTAGAATTATATTGTGACAAATAGGAGCATTCCTATTCTTTACCCTTTGGTCCAGGTGCAAAGAACATTGACTAATCCTATGTTTGATTACTGAATCTGCGGCTAAGTCGGGAGGATACCGGCTGCCACTTCGGAGCTCCCACGTTCCCCTCACTCGAGGGCTAACATCTACATTTCGGCTCTCAAACAGTAGGATCGAATTGAGTATTTTAGTCTGTCACACTAAAATATCCAATTCTACGCTCGATAATTAATATTTCCCTATTTATTTGCACCCTCCTTCTAAGGCTTTTGATTTCCCTAAATATTGGATGTAATTTTTACTATAGTTGATAATTCAACATATTTTAACTACTCAATTGGCCATATTAAAAGTAAATTAAGTTTTAAGTAAAAATTATCACAATTTATTTATATTATATTAAGTGCCTTTATTTAATTTCATCAAACCACATAATTTTCATAAACAAGGAGAAAGACTAAGAAAACTACTCAGAATGCATGAGAATAAAACAGAGCATGAAATTCATTTAAAGTTAAAAATAATAAACAAAGATACTTATCTTAATTTCCTTCCCAAGCAGACTTCTTAAAGTTCCTTTGACTTTTCCTTCTAGTACAGCAACTAAATAATACTTAATTAAACTAATAAACTCACTAAACTCACTCAAACTACACTTAAGACACTAGAAATAGACTCACAGAAGACTCAAAAGACACACTTAAGACTCTAGAATTCGGCCTCTATTTATAGAGGTAAGCAAAGGTCCAAGGGGTGCTTAAACACCTCTTCAAAAAGTGTCCGAGTTCAATGTATATGCATTTTGAAGTAGCTCGCCGTCGGCGGGAAACGACTTCGCCGTCAGCGGGGCTTCTAGAAGGTCTTCAAACCGCGCGATCTCGCTGTCGGCGGGCTCGGGCTCGCTGTCAGCGAGGTAGTTATAATTCCTTCAGAAATTTCTCCTCACGGTCAGCGAAGTAGTTATATTTGCATGAATTTCTTCCTTTTTGATCCAAATTTGCTCCATTTCATGCATTTTGCTTCTATCACCAATAAATCTTCATTCCTGCAATAAAATAAAGAAAATACTTTTCTTTAAAGTGCAATTTCATCAAAAATAGGTATGAATTTCTTAACATATTTTTCTGTGATCACCTTGGAAAAATAATTAAATTGCATTTTAAAGAGAATTAAGAAATTTTAAATTTTTACTTTTCTTTGTTTTTGTTAGTGTGTTGTGTTTTGTTTTATTTTATTATTGTATGTGTAATTCAGGTTCTGAGGGACATGTGCCTTACGATTCTGAATTAGAAAGAACTATCTGTAAAGTTAAAAAAATTAAAAATACAGAAAAAGATAAAAATATTCAAGAAATGGCAAATCATCAAAATCAAAATGTAGGCATCCATCAAGAATTAAGACCTTTAAGAGATTATGTTAACCCTACAGTAGATGATTTTCGTGGTAGTATTCAAAATCTTGTTGTAGCTGCTAATTCTTTTGAGCTTAAACCTGCTATTATCTAAATGGTGTCTAATAATCAGTTTGGGGGAGCAACAGCTGATGATCCTAATTTGCATCTTGCTGATTTTCTAGAGTTGTGTGCTACTTTTAAATATGATGGTGTTTCGGTTGATGCTATTAGACTTAGACTTTTTCCTTTCTCACTAAGGGATAAAGCTAAAATATGGTTACATTTGTTACCACCTGGATCAATAAGAACTTGGGGTGAACTGTCACAAAAATTCCTTCCTAAATATTTTCCACCATCTAAGACTACTAAATTGAGAAATGATATAACATCTTTTTGTCAATTTGAAGGGGAATCAATATATGAAGCATGGGAAAGATTTAAAGATCTCCTCAGGAAATGTCCACATCATGCGATACCAGAATAACTAATAATTCAAACTTTTTATAATGGATTAGTTGGATCTCTTAGATTAATCATCGATGCTGTTGCTGGTGGATCATTAATGTCTAAACCATTTTCTGATGCATATGCTTTAATTGAAGAAATGGCTACTAATAATTTTCAATGGCCTTCTGAAAGGTTAAATCCTAAAAAGGTAGCCAGTTTTTATGAAAATAATGCTTTTACAACGTTAGCAAATCAAGTTGTTGCTGTATCAAGGAAGATAGACCAATTTGGGATGAATTTTTCTCAACCAAATCTCATGATTGATGAAAATTCATTAGGTCAAATGGTTGATTCTTATTCTTCACTAGAAACTGTGAATGCTATAATCAAACCTAATAACCCATATTCCAATTATTATAACCCAGGTTGAAAAAATCATCCAAATTTTAACTGGAATAACAATAATCTGGGTGGTGTTAATTTACAATGGGGGAACCACCAAATAAACCCATTGGGGAATTGGAACAACCAAGGTAATAATAATAATATATTAACTTATCCTTCTTATTATAACAATGCTTTACAAAATAAAGATAAGAAGTTTTCTATGGAAGAAGTAGTATCACATATGGGAAATCAATTACAAATTCAAAGACAACCATCAGAAATATTGAAAATCAATTGGGACAAATTACAAATGCCTTAAGTAATAGATCCCAAGGAATGCTTCCAATTAATACTGAAGTGAATCCAAGAGAAAAGAATAAATAACAAGTAAAAGCAATCACATATCCTAAAGGAGTTATAGAAGATGTTTTGGTAAAAGTGGATCAATTTATTTTGCCTGTGGATTTCATTGTGTTAGATATGGAGGAAGATAAAGAGATACCCATAATTTTTGGGAGACCTTTTCTAGCTACAGGCAGAGCCATGATAGATGTGCAAAAAGGGGATTTAACGATGAGGGTTAATGATCAGACTGTTACATTTAATATTTCAAAATCGAGTAAATATCCTGCTAGAGGTAAAGAAGATGAGTGTTATAGGATGGATGTTATTGAATATTTAAGTGAATGTCATTTCAAATCAACTTATGAAGAGAAAGCTGAAAGAGAAGAATTGGAATATAAGCAAGAAGAGGAGTTATTTGATTCTAAAGATTTTCAAGAGGAAGATTTAAAGTATGTTCATGAAAGTTTTGAATTGTTGGATATGACTGAAATAAATGAATCTTATGGTCCATCAATTGAAAGACCTCCTGAACTTGAGCTAAAAATACTTCCTGATCATTTAAAGTATGTTTTTGTAGGTGAATCCTCAACCTTGCCTGTTATAATTTCTTCTCAATTAACTGAAAAAGAAGAAGAGAGTTTGCTTGAAATTTTGAAGAAGCACAAGAAAGCCTTTGGATGGACAATTGCTGATATTAAAGGAATCAGTCCTTCAATTTGTATGCACAGAATTCTTATGGAAGATAATTGCAAACCGCGGGCTAATCCACAAAGGAGATTAAATCCTATCTTGAAAGACATTGTTAAGAAAGAAATTTTAAAATTGTTGGATGCTGGAATTATCTACCCTATTTCAGATAGTGCACGGGTAGTCCTATTCACTGTGTTCCTAAGAAAGGAGGAGTAACTGTGACTGTTAATGAAAAAAATGAAATGATACCAACAAGACAAGTTACAGGGCGGCGAATACACATTGATTATAGAAAATTAAACCTTGCCACAAGGAAAGATCATTTTCCACTCCCTTTTCTAGATCAAATGTTGGATAGACTGGCTGGGCATAAATACTTTTATTTTCTAGATGGATATACTGGTTACTACCAAATTTAAATTGCTCTTGAGGATCAAGAGAAAACTACGTTTACCAGTCCTTATGGTACGTTTTCTTTTAGAAGAATGCCCTTTGGTTTATGTAATGCCCCTGCTACATTTCAGAGATATATGATGGCTATTTTTTGTGATTTAATTGAAAAATGGATTGTAGTTTTTATGGATGACTTTTCAGTGTTTGGAATTTTGTTTGAATCATGTTTAGAACATCTATCTAAGGTTCTAAAACGCTATGAAGAAACTAATTTGGTCCTTAATTGGGAAAAATGCCAATTTATGGTAGTAGGAGGAATTGTTTTGGAACATCGGATTTCAGAAAAGGGTTTGGAGGTAGATCCTGCAAAAATTCAATTTATATCTAATTTACCTTGCCCAACCAATGTAAGGGGAATTAGAAGTTTTTTAGGACATGCTGGATTCTACAGGCGTGTTAACCTCATTTTTGATGAGGTCTTTTCTCTTCTCTCTCCTTAGTACTTAGGATCTAGCCATAGGGCTTCTCCTTGACTATCTTAGAGGACTAGAAATGGGACCCATCACTTAGAAATTCAAACACTTCTTACCTCCCTTCAAACCCCATAATTTTGATTGTAAACCCCCAGGCCACTTGGAGGGTTAAGATCGAATGTGGAGGTTTAAAGGATGAGTTTCCTATAGGACTCTTTGGCCTTAGGACTACCCTGAGTGGCCTGGTCTGGTGAGGGTTGACTTGCACACACCTCACTCCCACACACACATTCCAAGCCCTAAAACTACCTTTAACCAATTTGACTCTCAGACTCATGTAGGTAACTCATATGGATGGACCTTAACCCCTAAGCCCCTGGTTAAGAGGGTTAGGAACAACATATTGAGTGCCTAAGATGAGTCCTCTCATAGCTTTTGTGAGCTTAATATGGCTTCATGGCTCAATCAAGTGGTTTCATTTCACTCACACTTGATCAACCTTCATTTTTCCAAAATTTCAATTTTTGACCCCCGGGGCCCTAAACCCACCAAGCCTACCAAATGCCCTTGAAATTGCCCAAAATTTGCAAAATTGCCTAAATTACCCAAAATTCCTCAAAACCAATCCTAAACATTTCCCCCACTCAAATTGATCATCCATGACCAAATACACCAAAAATTCCAAAAAATACCCCCTCAATACCCTCTAAATACCCAAAATACCCTTTTAACCCAAAAATTCCAAAAATTCAGAAAATTCCCTGAAAATTGTAAAAAATCTCAAATATTCCCAATTTCATTTTGTTCAACTACACCATAGGCCAATTTTGTCAATTTATCCCACTTTTACCAAAACCCCCAATTTGGCTTATCTTTAACCTAAGAGAGCCCAATGTCCAACCAAACCAATCCAATTGACCCCAATTTTGATCCAATTCAATTATAAACTTCAATTCAATATCCCCAATATCAATTTAGACCAAACCCAAACCCAATTTCATTAAAATTTGGATCCAATTTCAATTTGAAGCTTAAAGCCCAATTTTGGCCCATGACCTAAAATTAGCCCAAACCAACCCAACTTAACTCCAATTAACCCCAAATCCTTTCCTAAACCTTCCTAACATCCCCACAAACAAAATACTAACATGATTTGCCCCAAATTTGAAACCAAACTCCACCCAAACCTAACCCTAACTAGAAATCCCCAATTTGGCCTAAAACCATCATGAACCCAAATGAGCCCAAATCCCAAAATCAAAGCCCAACCAAAGTTGAAAACTCTTTGTCACACCCCCATAAACATTTTTCAACATTAATTTTACATCAAACCCAACATTGGTCCAACCTTAACCCAAGTTAGCGTAATTTGGCCCATTTTGACCCCATTACTAAAAAGCCCAAATTGAACCCATTTCAACTCCAAATGGCTTCAAATCTCTTCTAAAGTTCTCATGACACATCCCTAAACTAAACCCAACATTTATTTGACACAACCCCTCACCAATTTTCATCCATAAATTTATTTCAAAACCTAAAAGCCCACTTCCTTAAACCATTTTAAAAGCCCATCCAAAATGATTTCAAAAAGCCCAAAATTGGCTCCAAAACCTACATGACAATTTCTTCTCATCATACCTTTAATTGATATCATCCCTAAGTTCTAAATCAATCATAAAATAAATCCAAATCAAGCCTCATGCCAATTTCCCTTAAACTCATCAAAAATCCCAAAACCCATTCCTATGAAAATAAGCCAACCTTTTCCCAAGCCACGAGCAAGCCAAATGAAGCCATTTACAAGCCATATGAAGCCATGAGAGCTTTGACACCTCACCAAGCCATTAATGGCAAGAAGATGGGGTTCTTTCTTAACCCTTCACTAAACCTTTTTAACCCCATTTATGCTACACTCTAAACCAAGCGCGCGCCACCTCACCATGGATAGAGACCTCACTACCTTCTCTTGGCTGACTCAACTGATTTCTTTCAGCCCAAAATCAGGCCTTAGTGGGTGCACCAAACCCAAATGCATGAGTTGACCAAAATGAGCCCAAAATATACTATCCCCCCATTCCACTTAAATCCACTCCTTTACACATGGCCAAAGCCAATTGAGTTCACCAAACCCCAGCCCTGACCTCACTGGTCAAGATGATTACCCATGCCTGGCCGGCCAGCCACCACAACTGCTGGAAAACACCAGGCCGAGAGCCTTATTTGGCTTCAAAAAATTTAAACCCACTGGCTGAGTTGTCCCAACCCAAATGGACACCATGGTTGTTCTTCGCCTCCCATGAGCAGCTAATCCTAGCCTCCAATTGCCCCTGGGAAGCCCTCTATTTAAACACCACCACCTCTCGGCCAAAAGAGGTGTTGAACCAAACCCTACCAAAACTCTGCCAAAATCACTCCAGACCCTTCTCCAAACACAGAGCACCTGATCCCCACTGAAATCCAGCCCTAAAACCCCCTCTGTGAGCTCAATTTCTCAGCTCAAAATCAACCCAAAAAATAGTACACTTCACCACAGTGAGCCAATCCCCAAATTGATTGACCCTACACCTTCACCAGACCAAGAGAAGAAGTTCCCCAGGAAAATCCCCTTCTCCAGGCCAGCCATTTCTTCTATCGGCCAAGCTTTGAAATCGAGCTTGGTGGAAGTCTGGTCTAGACAATTCACTGGGCCAGAGGCTTCATCCCTAGGCTCCTCCAGCTCCAACAAACGTGCCAAGCCCCTCTGATCGAAGCTTAACTTCTCAGAGCCAAGGTATGGAACTCCTCCTTCTTGAGAGCTTCCAGCGATTCTCCATTTCATTTGAGTTAATTTCAATGCATGTTAGCCGTATGGATTTGTAGCTCTTGTTATTAGGGTTTTAGTGTGGAACGCTCTCGGGACACACCAGTCGTAGACGATGACCAGGAAACGTCAGATCGCATGTGTATCGAGTGGACAATCCAGATCGAGCCGGACGAGGAGATGGAACGAGACCGCGGGACGCGTGGCTGCTAACTCAGGTGGCATCGTCAAATAGGAGCGCGCCGCGTGGGGTTTCGGAGCTGCCGAGGTTGACACGGCGCTGACTGGGTTAAGTAGATAAATAGGGTATTTTCTATTTATTTAAATACTAGAAACTTCAAAAATCCATATCTTTGTGTATAAAAATCACAAAAATAAAATAAAAATACCCTCTTGCTCAGTGAATAGAGGAGAACAATGTGGAAAAAGAATTAAGTTATTTTGATGAGTATATTATCTTTAATTAGTTATTTGCTGATTTCAATATTTTAATTCTCCATGCATTTATACAATTCACCATGGCATGAGGCCATAGGGCTTTTGTAGCCTCTGTTCTTGGGAACATTCCCTGAATTTTCCAAGGCCAGAAGCAATCTCTGTGGCAAGATATTGATTTTCCAAATTTATGTGTCTGTTTTGCCATTTTAATTCGAGTAATTAGCAGGTTGCTTAGAAAATTCTAAGAAAATTTAGGGAGGTATCTCATGACTAGAGGGCCTTAGGAAAATTTTGGTTTGGTTTAATTCCTCAAGAATAACCATAATTAGTCCAAACACCCAAAATTGAATTTTAATTAATTAGGCTTAACCACACTAAATAGGACGCAATGGAGAAAAAGGATTCATGTAGCCGACCCCACTCAGTGGGATTAAGGTTTTGTTGTTGTTGTTATTGTTGTTGTAGGATTAACCACACACCAAAATTACTTGAAACCAATTCTTCACTGATCTTTAGGGTTAGAGGAGTCTCACATAAAAATTTGAAATCATTGAAAATGATTAGCCCTACTAAATGACTTATTTAAGTGTTATGATCATTATTAAGTTTTAAAAATTCATAAAACCCAAAATATATTTCAAAAATTCACCAAATTGGTTTTGGGACTTCTCCGATATCAGAGGAGTCTAAGAAAATTAAAATTTCAATTTTTCAAAAATTTTCATTTTTCACCATATTTTTAATATTTTAATAATTAAAAAATAATAAAAATCACAAAAATATTAAAAATCATAAAAATGTCACATTTTGTCTCCTAATCACTTAGAAACAAATCAAATATTTTTCTCAAGTCTATAGTTTTAAAGGCTTAAGGCAATTTTTAATATTAAAAAATGGATTTTCCAACCTTTTCACCAAATTAATTCTAGTAAATCAAAGAAAAATGAGAAAAATATAAAATTTGCTTTTCTGGACTCCTTGAGCTCAGAGAGATTTATGAAAAATATAAAATTAATTTTTTAACTTTAATTTTATTTTATAATTAATTAACACTCCAAAACTCAAAATAATTATAATAAATAAAATATAATTAAAAAAATCACCAAAATTGGTCAAATGGTCCTCTGGTTAGTAGGAACATCCCATAATTTTTCTAAGGATAGAAACCTTACCTTGGTCATCTTGTTAAATTTTTATTGAAAACCCATATTTTTCATAAAAATAAATATATAAATTAAATTAAATTCAGAAAATTCATATTTTCTCCTCTAATGTCTTAATTGACATGTGAGTGAAGTGACATAAAAATTTTAAGTTTATTTGAACTTAATTTGATGAGTTATGAAATGAACATGCTTAAAAGGACATAAAGGTAATTAAAGAATTTTAACCCTAATTAATATTTAGGTTTAATCAAGGGGAGGGTAAAATATCTGATTTTAAAATTTTCATTAGATGATTGAAACCTAAGGAATTAAGGGGTAGACAGCCATTAATCATCTTAAAAATATTTAAATTAAATATTAATTAATGAAACAATTTGAGTTTTAAGAGAATAAGTTAAATTTTGGATTATTAAGATTAGGGGTATGATTTAAGAAGATATTAAATCTTTAATTTAAAAATATCCCTAAATGAATCACTTTAATAATATTCAACTCTTAATCAAACTAAAAAAAAGATAATTGAAATTAATAATTAAATAATTAAAAGGAAAATAAACCTTAATTAAATTAAAAGCTTAAAACATTAAGTGATTTGATAATCAAATTGAAATAAATTTAAAACAATAAAATTAATTTGAAATTACTTAAAAAATAAATCTAAAACAAATTTGAAACATTAAAGAAAACTAACCTTAAGACAATTCATAATTAAAAACATAAAAAATTAAACCAATTAAAATTGACCTAAAGTGTTACAATTAAGTCAAATTAAATTTAAATCATTAAAAGTTTAGTTAAAATTGAATAATCAAAACACCTCTTTCAATTCAAAAAATTTAAAACACTTAAGAGAAAATCAACTTGAATTCTGAAACTAAATTAAATCATCCTAAATCATCAATTCAACTTTAAATCAAAGCGGTTAAATTCTTTAACAAACTGATTTGCCCCCTAAAGGCTTTCATTATTATAACTCTTAAATAAAGCATCAAGTGAAATGTCACTTTACTCATCGGACAATCAAATGTCCAAGTTCACTGAGCAAGAGACAGAACTCAACTAAACTTTGGAAGATTAATTCACTAGTACAATAAAATTTATTTGAACTCAAAATAATCTCAGAAGTATTGAAATGATGTTTAGGACTCGTCCTAAGCACTTTCTCATTATGATGAGATGTTTTAGAAGAACAATTGAACTTAATTGTTCTTTGATGAAGAAAATCATCCTCAACAAAACACAAGAACCTAAACGTCGTAGGAATTGACTAGCTATAGGATTAGGACTTTCGTAGACAACCAAAACCTTCCCTTAGATTTACCTAAGTGTTTCTTGCAAATATATAAATGCTCTAACATGTGTTTTAAGTGTAGCTTGGAATGACGGGAAGACCCTCCAGGTACACTTTTATTTTATTGTAATTTACTTACTTGTACTGCACTTTATTTTTCTTGCATGTTAAATAAGATTGACACCCTGCATGAAAACTAAAACCTTTAGGGTAGCCACAAAACTGAAACCCAAAACTAAATTAAAAGTCACAAAAAGATAAAATTCACCGCCACAACATTCAAAATATAAAACAGCTCAAAATTTAATCATAAAAATAACACAAAACTACGACTACAACTAAATTAAAATGTCTCGTTGGATGATCGGGAGTACCTCGGATGATATAACCTACGTGTTGCTAACAGGATTTCCCACGGTCTAAATGAAAGTGTGGAAGTCATTCAATTGAGTTTAGCAAATTCATCTTGACTAAGTGAATTCGATAAAAATAACGGTACCGGAATGATGGAACCGTGGGATCTTAACTGGTGTTATTATAATCAACTTTAAGATTCCCCTAATAAAACATTAAAAATATTTGAACCTTAAGATTTCTCAAAACCAAAACACTTCTCTCATCTCTTGATTATCATTTTCTAAAACTAAACCTCTACAACGACAAGAAGCTTGGAGCATAGTGGGCAGCACAGCCATCGTCATCAGCAAAACTTGAATCTACATCAGCTAAACCTTTCCTAGTTTTAAATAACCAAGCCATAGGATTTCGAGGTAGTCTGCCTAGTGCAACAAAAATCCTCAGCTTTTCGTTAGGCATTTGCATAATCATATTGTGTAACTTAAACCCTAACCGGTCTTAGGATTCCGAGGTAGTCGTTCGGTACGACATAAGCCCTCACATCTTCGAGGCTATTTGTATGATCATATCAGACAAGTATAAGTCCTAATTAATTAAAATTGGCAGTATTACAAAATTAAATAAACTCTCAAATTGAAGCCAAACAATAGGATAGTTTGGGAAGTTGCCAAGATTCTTCTTGGATCATCAGCTTTTCCTACTTCTCTTCCTTTCGACTCCTGAAAATAACTGTTCCAAATTTGATCCATTCCCTATTGAAATCTCCAAAATTCAATCCTTTGAAAACCTTAAACTTTGAAATTCTTGAGAGCAAAACCATCGATCATTATCAAGAGTTTTCTTAAGTGATTTCCGTCATTTAAGATGTAATTAACTATAGGGGCTTGCCCTTATAGGGAACTTTAAGAACCCAGGTAATATAAACCCTGCTTAATTCATTTATATTAAGCAGGGAAACTTGTCGACTTATAAAAAATTGGTTCATAGACCAAGCGGATGTCACAAATCTTCTAGTTTATTTAATCGAGCCCCACCATCAAGCAGTGTGCTTATTCTTCAAGGTAGATACACGGTTTGTGGTGTGGTGCTCGTTTATATAAACTATTTGGGATGTGAGATCAGTTTGATTTCATATCTTAAAATTTTCAAACTTAAAAATTATTTTTAAAATCAAATTCTACTTTCCAAATTATTCAAAACTATATATACAATAAACTAAATTTAAAGTTCGCCGACAATTTCTGTAGGCGACCCCTTTTCAAAATACAGCTTAGCCTAAAAATAAAGTACAGTGCAGGTAAATGAATTGCAATAAAATAAAAGCATACCTGGAGGGTCTTCTCGTCATTCCAAGCTGCACTTGAACATATGTTAGGGCATTTAAATATTTGCAACAAGTACCTAGGTAAAGCTAAGGGAAGGTTCTGGTTGTCTACCAAAATCCTAATCCTATTGCTAGTCAATCCTTATGACGTCTAGGTTCTTGTGTTTTGTTTACGGATGATTTTCTTCACCAAAGAACAACTAAATTCAACTGTTCTTCTAAAACATCTTATCATATTGAGAAAGTTCTTATGACAAATCTTGAACATCTTTTCAATATTTCTGAGATTATTTCGAGTCTAAATGAATTTCATTGCACAGGTGAACTAATTATCCAAGAATTTAGTTAAGTTTTATTTCTTGCTCAATGAACTAGAATGTTTGATTATCCTATGAGTAACGTAACTTTTCACTTGACGCTTCATTTAAGAGTTATGATGATGAAAACCTTTGGGGGCAAATTAGCTTGTTGAAGAAATTAATCGCTCTTAATTTAAAATTGGAATTTATGATTTAAAGTGATTTGATTTAGTTATAAAATTTCAATTAATGATTTTAAGTTTGGATTAGTGTTCAAGTTGTTTTAATTCAATTAAATCTTTATGTTTAAATGACCTTAATATTTAAAATTAGATTTAATGTTTCAAATCTGCTTAGGTTGAAAAAGGTGTTTAAATTATTTTTTTCATTAAATTTTGATGACTTGATTTGGGTTAATTATAATACTTTAAGTTGATTTTAATTAGTTTGATTTTTATATTTTATTTATTATGAACTGTTTTGAGATTGATTTTTTTTGTAATATTTCAAATCTGTTTTAAATTTGTTTTCAAGTGATTTTAAATTAATTTTATTTTAATTTAATTTGATTATTAAACCACTTAATGTTTGAATTTTAATTTAATTAAGGGTTATTTTCCTTTTAATCATCTAATTATTAATTTCAATTATCATCTTAAGTTTAATTAAGAGTTAAATATTATTAAAGTGACTCATTTAGGGATTTTAAATTCAGGAATTGATATCTTCTAAAGTCGTATCCCTAACCTTAATAATCCAAATTTTAATTGTTCTTCCAAAGTTTAAATCACTTAATTAATTAAGGTTTACTTTAAATATTTTCATGATGATTAATAGGTTTCTACCCCTTAATTACTTAAGTTTCAATCACCCAAGGGGAAATTAAGACCAGATATTTTACCCTCCCTTTGATTAGACCTAAATATTAATTAGGGTTAAAATCCTTTAATTACCTTTATGCCCCTTTAGGCCTATTTATTTCATAACTCATCAAATTAAGCTCAAATGAACTTAAAATTTCTATGTCACTTCACTCATACGTCAATTAAGACACTAGAGGAGAAAATGTGATTTTTCTGAATTTAATTTAATTTATATATTTATTTTTGTGAGAAAATGAAGGTTTTCAATGAAAATTCAACAACGTGACCAAGGTGAGCTTTTTGTCCTTAGGAAAATTATGGGATGTCCCTACTGACCAAAGGATCACATGGACTAATTTTGGTAATTTTTTAAATTATATTTTATTTATTATAATTATTTTGAGTTTTGGGGTATTAATTAATTATAAAATAAAATTAAAGTTGGAAAATGAATTTTATATTTTTCATAAATCTCTCTGACCCCAAGGAACTCAGAGAAATAAATTTTATAATTTTCTAATTTTTCTTTGATTTATTAGAATTAATTTAGTGAAAATATTGGGAAATTCATTTTTTAATATTTAAAGATTGTCTTAAGCCTTTAAAATTCAATTTCTTAACCTAGAGACTTGGGAAAAATATTTGGTTTATTCCTAAGTGATTAGGAAGCAAAATATGACATTTTTATGATTTTTAATATTTTTGTGATTTTTTTTATTTTTTAATTTTAAAAATATTAAAAATATGATTAAAAATGAAAATTTTTAGATAATTCCAATTTTAATTTTCTTAGACTCCTCTGATATCAGAGAGCCCACAAAACCATTTTGGTGAATTTTTGAAGTGTATTTTGGGTTTTATGAATTTTTTAATTTTAAAAAATAGTCATACAACTTAAATAAATCATTTAATGGGTTAACTTATTTCCAATTAACTTGAAATTTTTATATGAGGTTCTCTACATCCTAAGTGACAGTGGAGAATTGTTTTCAAGTAATTTTGATGTGTGGTTAATCCTAATTAATTAAAACTCAGTTTTTAGGTCAATTAGGGTTATTCTTAAGAAATTAAATAAAACTATAATTTTCCTAGGGTCCTCTGGTCATAAGCTACCTCCCCTAATTTTCCTAGAAATTTCTAAGCAACATGCTAATTAGTGGAAATAAAACATCAAAACAAACACATAAACTTGGAAAATCAGTAACTTGCCATAGAGATGGCCTCTGGCCTTGGAAAATTTAGGGAATGTTCTCAAGAAAAGGGGCTACAAAAGCCCTATGGTCTCATGCCATGGTGAATTGTATGAATGCATGGAGAATTAAAACACTAAAATCAGTAAATAATTAATTAAAAATAAAATACTCATCAAAATAACTTAATTCTTTTTCCACATTGTTCTCCTCTGTTCATTGATTAAGAGGGTATTTTTATTTTATTTTTGTGATTTTTCTACACAAAGATATGAATTTTCTAAGTTCTGGGTATTTAAATAAATCAAAATACCCCTAATTTCCTACTTATCTGATGCGGCACCATGTCAAACTAGGCAGATCCGAAGCCCCACGCAGCGCGCTCTCACTCGACGCCGCCTTCCACCTCAGTGCCACGCAGCCCGCGGTTCATGTCCCATTCCCTGGTCCGACGCAATCTGGATCTTTCATTCGATACACACGCGAATGGACGACATCCGTTCATCGTCCCTGAGCGCCCTAACCCGAGAGACGTCCACACTAAAACCTTAAGATCTCCCTCATTTCTCCTCCAAATTTCGTGTTCTTATGCTCTATGGATTCATATTAACAAGACACACACATCTATATGGCTAACGCGCTATGAAATTGAGTCAAACAAAATGGAGAATTCACAGAAGCTCGAGAGGAAGAAGAGATCCATACTTTTGCTCTGAGAAGTGAAGCTTCAATCAGAGAGTTGTGGCACCTTCGATTGAACCCAAGGAAGTTCCAAATTAAGTCTCTGGCTCTGGTGAATTGCCTAGACCCGATTTCCACCAAGCCCGATTTCAAAGCTTGGGGATAGAGAGGATGACTGGCCTGGAGAGGGGGCTTTTACTGGGGAACTTCTTCTCTTGGTCTGGTGAAGGTGTAGAGTCAATTAATTTGGGGATTGGCTCACTGTGGTGAAGTGTCCTAGTTTTAGGCTTGAAATTGAACTCAGAAATTGAGCTCACAGAGGGGAAATTAGGGCTGGATTTCAGTGGGGATCAATTGCTCTATGCTAGGAGAAGGGTCTGGAATGATTTTGGAAGAGTTTTGTTATGGTTTTGTTCAGCACCTTATTTGGATGAAAGGTGGTGGGGTTTAAATAGACATGGCTGGAGGGCTTCCCAGGGGGGTTTGAAGGCTTGGATTAGCTGCTCAGGGCAAGGAAAGAACAGCTGCAGTGACCATTGGCCATGGGACAGCTCAACCAATTTAATTTGAATTTTTGAATCAAATGGGTGCTCTCATCCTGGTGTTTTTCGGCGGCTGGGGTGGTGGTCCGGCCAGGTCAGGTCACCATCTGACTCAGTGGGGTCAGGGGTTGAGTTTGGTGCAAGCAATGGGTATTGGCCATGTGTAAAGAGGTTTGATTTAAATGGTATGGGGAAGAGCTCATTTTGTGCTTAGTTTAGTCAACACATTGGAATGGGCTTGGTGCACCCTCCCATGACCTGGTTTTGGGCTGAGGGAATCATTTGGGTCAGCCAAGGGAAGGTGGTGAGGTCTCTATCCATGGTGATGTGGTTAAGCTTGGTTTAGAGTGTGACATGAATAAGGTTAAAAAGGATTAGTGAAAGATTAAGAAAGAGCCTCCTCCTTTTGCCATTAATGGCTTGGTGATGTGTAAAGGGGCTTCCAAGGCTTGCATGTGGCTTATGCATGGCTCCATGGTTCCATTTGGCTTAGGGATGGCTTGGCTTGGTTCCATGGAAGTGGGTTTTGACATTTTTGGCATTCTTGTGGAATTTTTCATGAGACTTAGTTTAGAAAAATTTGATAATGAATTTGAACTTAGGGAGTGATTTTAGATCAAAGGGATGATGAGGGGAAATTTCATGTGGGCTTTAGAGCCAATTTTGGGCTTCTGGATTTGATGAAAGATGGGCTTTTAAATGTCTTATGGAAGTGGGCTTTTTTGTTTCAAAATGAAATTTTGGATGAAAATTTTGTAAAATATTATGCCAAATAAATGTTGCATTTACTTTAGGGATGTGTTATGAAAATTTTAGAAAAGATTTGGTGTCATTTGGAGTTGGAATGGGTTTAATTTGGGTCTCTTTAATAATAGGGTCAAAGTGGGTCAAATTGGGAAAACTTGGGTTAAGGTTGGGCTAATGTTGGTTTTGATGTAAAACTAATGTTGTAAAATGTTTATGGAGGTGTAACAAAGAGTTCACAACTTTGGTTGGGTCTTAATTTTGGGATTTGGGCTTGTTTGGGTTCATGATTGGTTTAGGCCAATTTAGGGAATTTTGGCTTGGGTTAGGCTTAGGTAAAGTTTAAGTTCAAATTTAGGGCAAATCAAGTTAGTGTTTTGTTTGTGGGGGTGTTTGGAAGATTTTAGAAAAGATTTGGGGCTAATTGGAGTTGAGTTGGGTTGGTTTGGGCTAAGTTTAGGTCATTGGCCAAAATTGGGCTTTAAGCTTTAAATTGAAATTGGATCCACATGTTGATAAAATTGGGTTTAGATTTAGTTTAAATTGATATTAGGGATATTGAATTGAAGTTTAGAATTGAATTGGATCAAAATTGGGATCAATTGGATTGATTTGGTTTGACATTGGGTCCATTTAAGTTAAAAAGGATCAAATTGGGGGTTTTGGTAAAAGTGGGCTAAATTGACAAAATTGGTCTATGTTGTAGTTGAAACAAAATGAAATTGGGAATATTTGGGATTTTCTTGAATTTTCTGGGAATTTTTGGAATTTTTGGATTTTTAGGCTAAGAGGGCATTTTGGGTGTTTGGAGGGTATTTTTTGAAATTTTTTGGAAATTTTGGTGTCTTTGGCTATGGATGATCAATTTGAGTAGTGGGAAATGTTTAGGATTGATTTTTAGGAATTTTGGGTAATTTAGGAACTTTTGCAAATTTTGGGCAATTTCAAGGGCATTTAGTAGGTTTGGTGGGTTTAGGGCCCCGGGGGTCAAAAATTGAAATTTGGAAAAAATGAAGATTAATTAGGTGTGTATGAAATGAAACCATTTTGGTTGAGCCATGAAGGCATATTAAGCTCATAAGAGCCATGAGAGGACTCATCTTAGAAATTCACTATGTTGTTCCTAACCCTCTTAGCTAGGGGCTTAGGGGTTAAGGTCCATCCATATGAATTACCTACATGAATCAGGAAGCCAAATTGGGTATAGGTGTGGTTTTTAGGGTTTTACGATGTGTGTGAGAGTGTGGTGTGTGCAAGCTTACCCTCACCAGGACCAGACCATCCAGGGTAATCCTAAGGCCAAAGAGTCCTATAGGAAACTAATCCTTTAAACCTCCACATTTGATTTTAACCCTCCAAGTGGCTTAGGGGTTTACAATCAAACTTGTGGGGTTTGAAGGGAGCCAAGAAGTGTTTGAATTTCTAAGTGATGGGTCCTATTTCTAGTCCTCTAAGATAGTCAAGGAGAAGCCCTATGGCTAAATCCTAAGTACTAAAGAGAGAGAAGAGAAAAGACCTCATCAAAAATGAGGTCAACAAATGGACCCCCAATACGTGTGGTGTGCTAACCAAGCACACCGCGCGTATTGGCGTTGACCGAAGAGATCAACAAAACCAGCACAGGCGTCTAAGTGACACACTTAGAACGAAGCACAAAAAAATTTTCGCTGGGGAGTAACAGGTAAATCTCCAAGACTGAAGATTCCAGAACTCTCGCTAGGGAAAAGAAAAGGAGGTGAATTCCAGATCACAAGATCTGGAGAAATTTGATTTAGATTTCGCTTCATTTTCTATTTCAAGTCTTAATGTTGAGTTTGAATTTTCGATTCAAGTTTTAATTCCAGTTGCAATTTGACTTAATCGAAATTTTATTTTAAATTTAATTTGGGATTTAGATTTCAAGGTGAATTTCGCAGAGATTTCGGATTTGAAATGAGAATTGGAACCTAGGTTCCAACCTCGAGATTGCAAAGAGAACTGGAATTTAGGTACCAGTCTCGAAAGGGAGAACTGGAATTTGGTACCAGTCTCGAAAGAGAGAATTGAAATTTAGTATCAATCTCGGAAAGAGAGTCGGAATTTGGTACCGACCTCGAAAAAAGAGAATTGGAATTTGGTACCAGTCCCAAAAGAGAGAATTGAAATTTAGTATCGGAAAGAGAGTCGGAATTTGGTACCGACCTCGAAAGAAGAGAACTGAAATTTAGTACCAGTCTCGAAAGAGAGAATTGAAATTTTGTATCAATCTTGAAAGAGAGTCGAAATTTGGTACCGACCTCGAAAGGAGAGAACTGGAATTTGGTACCAGTCTCGAAAGAGAGAATTGAAATTTGGTATCAACCTCGAAAAGAGAGTCAGAATTTGGTACCCACCTCGAAAGGAGAGAACTGGAATTTAGTACCAGTCTCAAAAGAGAGAATTGAAATTTGGTATCAATCTCGAAAGAGAGTCAGAATTTGGTACCGACCTCGAAAGGAGAGAACTGGAATTTGGTACCAGTCTCGAAAGAGAGAATTGAAATTTTGTATCAATCTCGGAAAGAGAGTCGGAATTTGGTACCGACCTCGAAAGGAGAGAACTGGAATTTGGTACCAGTCTCGAAAGAAAGAATTGAAATTTGGTATCAATCTCGAAAGAGAGTCGGAATTTAGTACCGACCTCGAAAGGAAAGAACTGAAATTTGGTACCTGTCTCGAAAGAGAGAATTGAAATTTGGTATCAATCTCGAAAAGAGAGTCGGAATTTGGTACCGACCTCGAAAGGAGAGAACTGGAATTTGGTACCAGTCTCAAAAGAGAGAATTGAAATTTAGTATCAATCTCGAAAAGAGAGTCAGAATTTGGTACCGACCTCGAAAGGAGAGAACTGGAATTTGGTACCAGTCCCGAAAGAGAGAATTAAAATTTGATATCAATCTCAGAAAGAGAATCATAATTTGGTACCGACCTCGAAAGGAGAGAACTGGAATTTGGTACCAGTCTCGAAAGAGAGATTTGAATTTTGGTATCAACCTCGAAAAGAGAGTCAGAATTTGGTACCGACCTCAAAAGGAGAGAACTGGAATTTGGTACTAGTCTCGAAAGAGGGAATTGAAGTTTGGTATCAATCTCGGAAAGAGAGTCGGAATTTGGTACCGACCTCGAAAGGAGAGAACTGGAATTTGGTACCAGTCTCGAAAGAGAGAATTGAAATTTGGTATCAACCTCGAAAAGAGAGTTGGAATTTGGTACCAACCTCGAAAGGAGAGAACTGGAATTCGGTACCAGTCTCGAAAGAGAGAATTGAAATTGGTATCAATCTCAGAAAGAAAGGAATGAAATTTAGTATCAATCCCAGAAGTTTGTATTTGATTTGGTTTTGAAGATTTTGTGGAGATTTTAGTTTAGTGGAAAATTGGAATGAGACATGAAAGTGTTTCACATCCCCAAAGAGTCGATCAAGATTTGATTATTTGGCGAAGGATATGAATCCATGCCATCAGAACCAAATCGAAAATTTCCGTGGTTCTGTGTCAGTAGACTCAGTCGACCTTCTCAAAAGAGGGAAGGAAACGCGGAGAGTCAAAAAAGATTTGAGAACAGCCGAAGGCTGGGGATTTCAGATTCGGGGATTTGTTTTAGTTGTTTGTTGTGATATGATTTTAACTTGATTTTCAATTTAGAGTTCACGTTTATTTGGAGTTCGTTTTGACATTCAGATTTTTAAGAGAGTTCTCATTTATCTTCTATTCTTTTCATTCTTTGTTCTAAGTTCATTTAACTTAATGGCGTTTCCCAGTCAATTTTGCACAAAAAGAGGTGAAGGCAAAACATGACATGGTCATTTTCATTTCGATCTTGTCGAAAATACATCATACATCTTGATCCAAAACATGATGATATTTTCCTTGAGAACTCAGTATCTCATACAATCCATATAAATCCAAAACAGATTTTGCAAGATTCTTGCAAGCTTCTTTTAAAAACTTCTATCGAAATCCATGTCTGAATAGTGAGACACATGAATAACAACATCACCTTCCAAATCATCCTTGGTAGGAAATGTCGTTTGAATGTGCATTGGAGGTGTGCTATTTCCCATGTAACTCACAGCTCGTAGGGCCGGAGACTCTCTAACTCTGGATCTGGCTTAAAGTGGAAAGGCATTTTTCTGTCGTCCATCCTTCTGAAAGTGACAGAGATCCGCTCAACAGGCACTCCTGGGATGCAATGTTTTGCCGTGCCGGCTCCATTCCCTTTTAACACCAAGACGGAACCTACCGGTAATGGTATCTCCACCGGCCCTCGAAATTCTCTGGGGTCTGCTATCCGGAGGTCAGATCCGAACATAATGTTTCACTGGTTGATGAAAGACATTGTGCAGAAAGGTCTGACGAAGTCGTGACAGTCTATATGTGGCGGTATGCAATCGCCTTCTCTGTATATGTTAATGATGCAGCTGTTGGGTATGCAGTTTGCAGGCAATACCCTCCATGCCACCATCCTTCTTACCATTCTCTTGATAATTCTTGGCATTGGATCCACCTCACTACGACGGAGTATCCCTGGTGGATTTCCCTTTCTGTCTTGAGTGAAATTGTAGCAACACCCGCACTAGATTGTAACTCTTCCTTTTCCTCTCATCCATTTTCAAGGTTCCGAGTAGGTCTTCTCTCTTAAACGACCAGCTTGACCCATTTTCTTAAGTTCAACGACGCAGTCCATAATTTATTGCCGGTCGTAGTCTGAGAACACATCTGTATGCAGCTCAAGGCCCTCCAAGATGTTGAACCACTTGCCTTGGATTCTTTCAAAATATTCAAAAGTCTTCTTTTCAACATTCTGCAACCTTTCCAGCTCGTATTCTGGAATTATTTGCAACTGGCGAGGTCTCGTAATGTACTGTGGGATGTACGCTTCAACTCCAACATGCTCTCCTGCATGTCTCAGCTCCTCAGGGATAGTATCTATCGAGACATCCTACGGGGTTGCTTTCGCAACAAGACTCATCAAAACTGGTTCATCTGTCTGGCGTCGTGGCACCGATTCTGTTTCTGCTCTTCTTGGAATTTCTTTCATCTTTTCTGCTGATCTTGAAGTTGGTTTCCTCTTTTCTGGTTCCTAACAAACCGATCTCCTCGGAGTATTCGCACTGAAGGTAGCAACTGTCTCTTCATGTTGATCTGCTTCCAGCTTGGTCAGCATCTTGCGAATGCGACGATATTTGTTTCTTCGTTGGGTAGGAGTGAGAGTAGCTCTCCTTACTTCTCGAATTTCTGTGGGCATAGCACTGACAAGCCTGCCCTCTGCTGTAGCAACCACGGACATAACTTTCTTGTCTTCTCCTGTTGCATGAGCGATGTTTGCTTTTCTTTTCTTGTTGGTGGACTGCTGACTCGGGCCACCTAATTTCATCACTATCTGACTGTGGAACTCTTCCTGATCAATCGGGATCCAATCATTTTTTTCGTACTGTAGCCCGGCCGGTGTGAAATCAGAATCAATCTCAATCACGGCCCCATTCTTCATCCTCTTTTCATCGAGTGCTAGACTCACGCCATTCTTAAAGTTCAGAAACAACCGCCGTTCGGCATTTCCCTGCGAAAAATAAGGAAAGGATCAAGGGCTGTACTATGAACAAGAACAATAAGAAAATTTACTTATTAATGGAAAGCTTTTATTCGTTTCTTTCAAATTTTAATAAGAGTAGGAAAAGATGAGGAAAGATCATAAGTGAGCTGATTTAAAAGGAGGGATCAAAATTTTATCATTTCACATATTTTCTTTTTAACACATTTTTTGTTAATGATTTTTATCATCCATTTTTTTATGTTGGGTTCGAACCCAGTTACAAACGATTACTCTACCCGTGCTTCTAGGATTGAGACTTCATTTTTAAACTTCATCCTTCGAAACATCAGGTTGCGTAATACTTCTTCAAGTATTGTCCATTAATTGGAAGCATTGGTCATTCTCCATGACAATTCACAAGTTGGTAGGAACCTCCTGAGTATATTGTCTCAACCACGAACGACCCTTCCCATGTCGTTTCAATTTTACCTCCTATCTTGCGGTGTGAAAGAATAGGTCTTCTGAGATCTAGAACCAAGTCACCGACTTTGAATGTCCCGGGGAGGACCAATTTATCGTGGGCCTGGATCATCTTAGCTTGATACAGTTCCAAATTCTGCTGCGCTGAAAGTCTTTTCCCTTCCAAGCTTTCCAATTCTTCTAGTCGTAATTTGGCGTTCTCTTCTGTAGTAATCTTGTTTGCAACTGTAATTCTAAGTGACGAAAGCTGAACCTCTAAGGGTAAAACAGCCTCGGACCCGTACACTAGAGCGTAGGGTGTGGACTGAGTAGGAGTTCTGAAAGTCATCTTGTAGGCCCATAAGGCTTCTAACAACTTCTCGTGCCAATTTCTTTTGTTGTCATCCAAAGTTTTCTTTAGAATTTGGGCGAGAGTTTTATTAAAAGCCTCGACCAAGTCGTTTGCTCTTGGGTAGTAGATCGTTGAATAGCTCCAGTCGATCCCGTGTCTTCTGACAAAATTGTTGATCTTCATGCTCTTAAACGCGGACCCATTATCTGAGATAATTCTGCGCGGTATCCCAAAACGGTAGACAACTTAATTCTTGAAGAACTGTAGCACGTGATGCGCTTTTACTTCTTTGAGCAGTATAGCTTCTGCCCATTACGAAAAGTAATCTGTAGCTGCAAGAATGAAGCGATGTCCTCTTGAAGAAGGCAGTATTATTGGACCCACCATATCTGTGCCCCAACAATCGAATGGCCACGACGCAATTGTCGGATTTAGCACATTCAGAGGTTGATGTAAAACCACTCCATGCACTTGACACTGGTGATAACTCTTGGAAACTTTCATGCAGTCGGTCATCATCGAGGGCCAGTAGTACCATAGTCTCTTAATTTTTAATTTCATTTTTGGACCCGACTGATGAGCGCCACAAAGTCCTAAGTGTACTTCTTTAACGATTTCACGAGCCTCGGACCCGCTCAGGCACCTTAGCCACATCTGATCAAAAGACCTTCTGTATAACGTATTGTTTTCTAATGTGTATGACAAAGTTCTTTTCTTGATTTGATGGGCTAATGACTCATCATCTGGTAGGTGTCCTGTTTGCAGGTAGTTGTCGGCATATTTTTAGGTTTGTGTGTTGTATTTTGAAAAGGAGGTCGCCTACAGAAGTTGTCGGCAAATTTAATTTAAATATATATATAATTTGGAAAGTAGCATTTGATTTTGAAAATAATTTTTAAAATTTGAAGATTTTAAGATATGAAATCAAACTGATCTCACATCCCAAATAATTTATATAAACGAGCACCACATTACAAACCGTGTATCTATCCCGAAGAATAGACACACTGCTTGATGATGGGGCTCGATTAAATAAACTAGGAGATTTGTGACATCCGTTTGGTCTGCGAACCAATTTTATAATCCGACAAGTTCCCCTGCTTAATATAAATGAATTAAGCAGGGTTTATATTACCTGGGTTCTTAAAGTTCCCAATAAGGGCAAGCCCCTATAGTTAATTACATCTTAAATGACGTAAATCATTTAAGAAAACTCTCGATGATGATCAGTGGTTTTTCTCTCAAGAATTTCAAAGTTTAAGGTTTTCGAAGGGTTGGATTTTGGAAATTTCAATCGGGAATGGATCAAATTTGGAACGGTTTATTTCAGGAATCCAAAGGAAGAAAAGTAGGAGAAGCTGAGGATCCAAGAAGAATCTTGGCAACTTCCTAAACTATCCTATTGTTTGGCTTCAATTTGGGAGTTTATTTAAAGTTATAATCCTGCCAATTTTATTTATTTAGGACTTATATTTGTATGACATGATCATACAAATAACCTGGAAGATATGAGGGTTTATGTCGTACCGAACGACTACCTCGGAGTCCTAAGACCGGTTAGGGCTTAATTTACATGACATGATCATGCAAATGCCTAACGAAGAGTTGAGGATTTATGTTGCACTAGGCAAACTACCTCAAAGTCCTATGGCTTGGTTATTTAATTCTAAGAAAGTTTTGCTGAAGTAGATCCGAGTTTTGCTGATGATGATAGCCAAGCTGCCCACCATGCTCCGAGCTCCTTGTTGTTGCAGAGGTTTAGTTTTAGAAGTCATAAATCAGGAGATGAGAGAAGTGTTTTGATTTAGAGAAAATCTTAAAATCCAAGTGTTTTTTAATATTTTAAATAAAACAAATCTTAAAGTTGTTTAAACAGAACCGATTAAGATCCCACGGTTCCGTCATCCCGGCACCGTTATTTTCATCGAATTCACTTAGTCCAAATGAATTTGCTAAACTCAACTGAATGAGTTCCACACTTTCATTTAGACCGTGGGAAATCCCGTTAGCAACACGTGGGTTACATCATCCGAGGTATTCCCGATCATTCAACGAGTCATTTTAATTTAGTTGCAATTTTACTTTTGTTGATCTGTTTGTGATTAAATTTTGAGTTGTTTTATATTTTGGAATGTTGTGGCGGTGAATTTTATCTTTTAATGACTTTTAATTTAGTTTTGGTTTCAGTTCAGGGACTATCCTAATGGTTTTGGTTTTCATGCAACAGTCTTATTTATCATGCAAGAAAAAGTAAAGCACAATGCATGTAAGTAAATTGCAATAAAACAAAAGCGTACCTGGAGGGTCTTCCCGTCATTCCAAGCTACACTTAAAACACATGTTAGAGCATTTAAACATATTTTGCAAGAAATACCTAGGTAAAGCTAAGGGAAAGGGTTTTGGTTGTCTACCAAATTCCTAATCCTATAACTAGTCATCTCCTATGACGTCTAGGTTGTTGGGTTGGTTTAAGGATGATTTTCTTCATCAAAGAACAATTAAATTCAATTATTCTTCTAAAACATCCCGTCATATTGAGGAAGTGTTTAGGACGAGTCCTAAACATCATTTCAATACTTCTGGAATTATTTTGAGGCCAAGTAAATTTAGTTGCACAGATGAATTAATCATCCAGGAGTTTAGTTTAAGCTTTGTCTCTTGCTCAGTGAACTTGGGTATTTGATTACCTGATGAATGAAGGACATCTCACTTAATACTCTATTTAAGAGTTATAATAATTAACGCCTTTAAGGGCAAGTTGGTTTATTGAGAATTTTAATCATCCTTAATTTAAAGTTTGAGTTAATGGTTTAAAGTGTTTTAATTTAATTATGAGGTTTTAATTAATAATTTTTAAGTTTGGAATAGTGTTCAAATTATTTTAGATTTAATTTAAATCTTTACACTTTCAATTGTCTTAGTATTTCAGATTGATGTTCATGTTTTAAATTTACTTAGACAGAAAGAGATATTGAAATTATTGATATATTTTGATTTAACTCTTAATGATTTCATTTAGGTTTGTTGTTAAGTGATTTTAATTCAATTTAATTTTATTTAATTTGATTTTAATTTAATTTAATTTAATTTTAGTTTCAATATTTTTAATTTAATTTAATTTAATTGTTAAGGTGTTAATTTAATTTAATTTAAACTTTTACTTGACTTAATTTAATTTAATTTAATTTAACTCCAAGATTTTAAATTTGATTTTTAATTATTAGACCATTTAACATTTTAAGCTTTAATTCACTTAGGGTTATCTTCTTTTAATTTTTAATTTAATTTGTATTATTATTTTAATTTTTAATTAAGAACTAAATATTATTGAAGTGGCTTATTTAGGGATTTTTAAATTAAAGAATGAATATCCTCTTAATAATATCCCTATTTTAATAATCCAAATTTAAATATATTCTTTCCAAAATTCAAATTATTTAATTAATTAGTTTCATTTTGATATTTTCAAAGTGTTTAATGGGTTTCTACCCCTTTATTTCCCTATGTTTCAATCATCCAATAAAATTAAAATCAAATATTTTACCCTCCATTTTGATTAAACCTAAAGTTTTAATTAAGGGTTAAAATTTTTTTAATTACCTTTATGCCCTTTTAAGCTTATTTATTTCATAACTCACTAAATTGAGCTCAAATGAATTTGAAATTTTTATGTCACCTCACTTACATGTCAATTAAGACATTAGAGGAGAAAATGTGATTTTTCTGAATTTAATTTATTTATATAATTATTTTTAGTAGAAAATAGGGGTTTTCAAAGAAAATTCAACAACATAACCAAGGAAAGGTTTCTGTCCTTAAAACAATTATGGGATGTTCCTAATGACTAGAGGACCCCTTGGACCAATTTTTGTGATTTTTTTAATTATATTTTATTTATTATAATTATTTTAATTTTTAAAGTATTAGTTAATTTTAAAATAAAGTAAAAGTTGAAAAATAGATTATATATTTTTTCTAAATTTCTCTAACCTCAAGGAGTCCAGAGAAACAAAATTCATAATTTTCTAATCTTTCTTTAATTTATTAGAATTATTTTAGTGAAAAACGTTGAAAATTCATTTTTTTAATATTAAAAATTACATTAAGCCTTTAAAATTCAATATCTTATCCTAGGGACTTAGAAAAAATATTTGGTTTATTCCTACATGATTAGGAGTCAAAATGTGACATTTTTATGATTTTTAATATTTTTTGTGATTTTTATTATTTTTAATTATTAAAATATTAAAATATTGTGAAAAATCAACTTTTTTAGAAAATTCCAATTTTAATTTTCTTGAACTCCCTTGATATCAGAGAAGCTCCAAAACCATTTTTGTGAATTTTTGAAAGTATTTTTGGAGTTATGAATTTTTAAAGTTCCATTTTGTTTATCAGGCTTAATCAATCCATTTGGTGGGGTTAATCAAGTCCATTTGATTTCAAAATTTTATGTAAGGTTCCTCTGACCCTAAAGAGTAATGGAGAATTGTTTTCAAGTCAATTTGATTTGTGGTTAACCCTAATTAATTCAAGTTCAATTTTGGGAGTTTAGGCCAATTAGGGTTATCATTAATGAATTAACTCAAAATATATTTTTCATAGGGTCCCCTAGTCCTAAGAAATATTACCAAATTTTCCTAGAATTTATTTTACAACATGCTAATTATTAGAATTAAAATACCTAAAACAGTGATATGAACTTGAAAAATCAATAACTTTTCACAGAGATGGCCTCTGATCTTGAAAAATTCAGGGAATGTTCCCAAGATCAGAGGCTTCAAAAGCCTAATGGTCTCATGCCATGGTGAATTGTCTATACAAATGGAGAATCAAAACATTGGAAACAGTAAATAAATTATTAAGAATACAATACTCATCCAATTAACTTGATTTCTTTTCCACGTTATTCTCCTCTGTTCACTGAGCAAGAGGGTATTTTTATTTTATTTCGGTGATTTTTCTATACAAAGATATGAATTTTTGAAATTCTGGTATTTAAATAATTCAAAAATACCCTAATTTTCTACTTATCCGACTCTGCGCCGCGTCATCCTACGGCGGATCGAGAGCCCACGCGTCGCTCTGTGATTCGGCGCCACCATCTGACTCAGCGCTCTAGGGGCCCGCGGTTCACTTAACATTCCGCTGTCCGGCTTGATCTCGATCGTCCGCTCGATACACGCGCGATCCAACGGCTCCTAGTCATCGTCTACGACTGGTGTGCACCCGTGACCGTCCACACTCAAACCCTAATATCTCTCTTGATTCTCAATGGATTTTTGAGTTCTTATACTCTATCAATTCGTCTTGAAGAGACGAACACATCCATACAGTTTATAAGCTATGAAATGAACCCAAAAAAAATGGAGAATTGCTGGAAGCTTGGGAGGAAGAATGAGTTCATACCTTTGCTCAAGTAAGTGAAGCTTCGATCTGAGGGTTGTGTCACCTTTGATTGAGTTCAAGCAAGCTCCAGATGAAGCCCCTGGCTCTGGGGAATTGTCTAAGTATGAAAATGACCAAGGCCGATCACAAAGCTTGGAGGATGGAAGCAATGGCTGGCCTGGTGAGGAGGCTTTTACTGGGGAGCTTCTCCTCTTGGTCTGGTGAAGGTGTAGGGTCAATCAATTTGAAGATTGGCTCACTGTGGTGAAGTGTCTTGTTTTTTGGGTGGATTTTCAACTCAGAAATTGAGCTCTCTTAATGGGGATTAGGGCAAAAGAATACTGGGGATCAACTGCTCTAGGTTAGGAGAAGTTTTGGAGCAATTTTGGCAGAGTTTCCTTAAGGTCTGGTTCATCACCTTGTTTGGCCGAGAGGTGAGTAGGTTTAAATAGAGGTGGCTGGAGGGCTTCCCAGGGGGGTTTAATGGCTTGGATCAACTGCCTTGGCCAAGGGAAGAACAGCCACTGTGGCCATTAGGCATGGGACAGCTCAGCAAGTTCAAATTGAATTTTTGATTCAAATTAAGCCTCTCGACCTGGTGGTTTCTGGCGGCTGTGGTGGCTGGCCGGCCAGGCATGGGTCACCCTCAGGGTCAGGGAGGTCAGTGCTTGAGTTTGGTGCCAACAATTGGCTTTGGACATGTGTAAAGGAGTTGAATCAAAGTGGAAGGGGGAAGGGATCATTTTGGGCTTGGTTTGGTCAAAGGCATGGATTTGGGTTTGGTGCACCCACCAAAGCCTGAATTTAGGCTGAAAAGGTTCATTTGGGTCAGCCAAGACGAAATGGTATAGTCTCCATCAAGGATTAGGTGGCTAACTTGGTTTAGTGTGTATCATGGATGAGGTTAAAAAGGCTTAAGGAAGTCTTAAGAAAGGGGCCCCTCCATTTGCCATAAATGACATGGTGAAGTGTCAAAACTCTCATGGCTTCATATGGCTTGTAAATGGCTCACATTTGGCTTGGAAAAGGTTGGCTTGTTTCATGAAAAGGGATTTTAGAAATTTTTGGCATTTAGGGGTAATTTGGCATGTGGCTTGATTTGAAATGGCTTGATTATTGATTTAGGACTTAGGGATGATTTCAATTAAAGGTATGATGAGAAAAATTTGTCATGTGGGCCTTGGATTGATTTTGGGCTTTTTGAAATCATTTTGGATGGGCTTTTAAAGTGGTTTAAGGAAGTGGGCTTTTGGATTTAAAGTAAATTTAGGATGAAAATTTTGTAAAGGATTGTGCCAAATAAATGTTGCAATTGGTTTAGGCATGTGTCATGAGTGGTTTGGAACATGTTTAAAGTGATTTTGAATTGTATTGGGTTGAATTTAGGCTTTTTTTTGGTAAAGGGGCCAAGGTGGGTCAAATTGGGCTAACTTGGGCTAAGGTTGGGCTAATGTTGGATTTGATGTAAAATTAATTTTGGGAAATGTTTATGGGAGTGTTACAAAGAGTTTTCAATTTTGGTTGGGCTCTAATTTTGGGATTTGGGCCCATTTGGGTTAGGTTTGGGCTTAAATCAATTTAAGGAATTTTGGTTTTGGGTTAAGTTTGGGTGGGGTTTAGGTTCAAATTTTGGGCAAATCAAGTTAGTGTTTTGTTTATGGGGATGTTAGGAAGGCTTTAGAAAAGGTTTGGGGCCAATTGGAGTTGAATTGGGTTGGGTTTGGGCTAGGTTTAGGTCATGGGCCAAAATTGGGCCTTAGGCTTCAAATTGAAATTGGGCCCAAATTTCAATCAAATTGGAGTTCGATTTGGTCTAAATTGATATTGTGGATATTGAATTGAAGTTTAGAATTGAATTGGACCAAAATTGAGGTCAATTTGGGTGGTTTGGTTTGACATTGGGTTCACTTGGGTTAAATAAAGGGTCAAATTGGGGGTTTAGTAAAAGTGGGGTAAATTGGCAAAATTGACCCATGGTGTAGTTGAACAAAATGAAATTGGGAATATTTGGGATTCTCTGAGATTTTCTGGGAATTTTTATAATTTTTTGGATTTTTGGGGTAAGAGGGTATTTTGGTAATTTTGGGGGGGGTTCAGGGGGTATTTTTGGAAATTTTGGTATTTTTGGCCAAAGATGGTTAATTTAAGTGGTGGGGAGTGTTTAGGATTGATTTTGAGGGATCTTGGGTAATTTAGGCAATTTTGCAAATTTTGGGTCATTTCAAGCGTATTTAGTAGGTTTGGTGGGTCCGGGGCCCCAGGGGTCAAAATTTGAAATTTTGAAAAAAAAATTAAGATTGATCAAATGTAAGTGAAATGGGATCACTTTGGTTGAGCCATGAAGCCATATTAAGCCCATATGAGCCATGAGAGGACTCATTTGAGGCGTTCACTATGTTGTTCCTAACCCTCTTAGCCAGGGGCTTAGGGGTTAAGGACCATCCATAAGAATTACCTACATGAGTCAGGAGGTCAAGTTGGGTGAGAGTGTGGTTTTAGGACTTCGAATGTGTGTGAGAGTGTAGTGTATGTGCAAGTCAACCTTCACCAGAGCAGCCACCCAGGGTATTCCTAAGGCCAAAAAGTCCTATAAGGAACTCATCCTTTAAACCTCCACATTTGATTTCAACCCTCTAGAAGATTAGGGGTCTACAATCAAGCTTGTGGGGTTTGTAGGGAGTTAAGAAGTAGTTTGAATTTCTAAAGGGTGGTGGGTTCCATTTCTAGTCCTCTAAGATTAGTCAAAGGAATAGCCTAAGGCAAGATCCTAAGTACTAAAGAGAGAAGTAAAAGACCTCACCAAAAAGGAGGTCAACAGTAGTCTATTAATGGCTGCCGCCAATCTTCTGTATTTTCTGTTAATGCTGCAACTGTTTCTTCTTCTTTTTCTGACTAGTGCATTGCATCCATGTCGAGCCGTGATAGGACCTGTCGTCCCTGAACTGACATTTCAACTGACTCATCCTATAAGCAGGCAAATTCCTTTGTGAGGCAGGCTAATGCATCTGCAAGAGCGTTTTCTCTTTTGGGAATCTTGTAGATCATTACATTCAGAATCTGTTCCAACAATTTCATGGCATACTGAAAGTACTACTCGAGTCTTGGTTTCAGAATTCTGTACTGTCCTCGCGACTTGTTGAATGATCAGCTGTGAATCTCCATAGATGTTGATGTCAGTTATCCCTATATGAATGTTCAATTCCAGTCCGGTTATGAGGGCTTCGTATTCTGCTTCATTGTTCGTGCACGGTTCTGTTAAGTGGTAGGAATATCTTAACAACCCCCGCTCCGACGTTATAAATATTAGTATGATTCCTGCTTTACCGGGCACTATCATTTGCAGTTCTTTGTCCTTTCGTGCTGAAGATGCTCCGTCGAAGTACAGTTCCCAATGTTGATCATCGGAGTCTTCTAAGCTCATTATCTGCTCGTCTGGCAAGTCATCATTGACAGGCGATTCTGTCGGTAAAGGGTGTGCTGCGAGGAAGTCTGCTAGGACTTGCCCCTTTACGGCACGAAGAGGAAGGAAAGTTATATCGAATTGCAATAGTATCATCGACCACCTGGTAAGTCTGCCGGAAAGCGTCGGGCGAGTCATCAAATATTGCAATGGATTAAACTTCGAAATAAGGTTGACCTTATGAGAGAGCATGTAATGTCTGAGCTTTTAAGCGGTGAAGATAAGGGCTAAACAATGCTTCTCAATCGAGGGATACTTTACCTCCGTCGGAATTAGACGACAACTTAAGTAATAAAGAGCATTTTCTTTCCCCTCGTCATTGACCTGGGCTAGCAAGGCTCCTAGAGAGTCGTCTAAAGCCGCAGTAAAAAGTATCAACAGTCTTCCCGAGACTGGGGCTGCTAAGACAGGAGGTGTCATTAAATACTGCTTTATGTCCTCAAAGGCATGTTGACATTTGGAGTCCCACGTAAACTTGGCATCCTGCTTGAACAAAGCAGAAAAAGGTTGACACCTTCCTGACAAATTTGAAATAAAGCGTCGAAGATATGCCAACTTCTTTTGAAAGGATCATAGTTGTTTCAATGTTTTGGGAGGCGGCATTTCTAAGATAGCTCTAATCTTCTCCGGATTGATTTCAATTTTGCGATGTCGGACAACAAATCCTATAAATTTCCCGGAGGTAACGCCGAAGGCGCATTTCAAGGGATTCATCTTAAGATTAAATTGTCTTAATCGCTTGAAAACAATTCTCAAATCATACAAGTGATCTTCCTTCAATTTGCTCTTGATGACCACATCAATCACGTAGCATTCGACTTGGTTGTGAATGAGATCATCAAAAATCCTCATCATAGCTCTTTGGTAAGTTGCTCCTGCGTTCTTCAATCCAAAAGGCATCACTGTGTAGCAGTACACTCCGATTGGCGTTCTGAAGGCTGTGAGTTTCTCATCTTCCAGTGCCATCTTTATTTGATTGTATCCTGATGATCCATCCATGAAAGAGAAGACTTCATGTGTCGAAGTGATATCGATCATCAATTCTAGAATTGGTAGCGGGATTTCATCCTTTGGGCATGTTTTATTCAAGTCTCTGAAATCCACGCAGATTCTAATCTGACCATTCTTCTTTCTGATTTGTACCACATTGGCTAACCAAGTCGGGTATTGTTCTTCACGGAAAAATTTAGCGTCTATTATCTTCTTAACTTCAGCTATTTCTTGTTGTTAAATCTCTAGACGCGTTCTTCTCGGAGCTTATCTAACTGGAACGGCAGCGTGATCTACTCCTAGCCTGTGAAATGCAACCTCTGGAGCTAATCCCGGCATTTCATCATAACTCCAAGCAAAACAGTCCTTGAATTCCATTAGTAGCTTGATCATGTTTTCGTATTCTTCTTTATTGAGTAAGGAGCTAAAAAAGGTCAGCCTAGGCTCTTCACTAGTACCTAAGTTAACATCCATTAACTCGTCTATTGTAGATTTAATCTCTTCTTCAAATTCTGGTGGAGCATCTCCAATTGGTAGATCTTCGAGATCTTCTGAAGCTTCCAAGCAGTCTTCGTTAGGCTCGCAAGTGACAACCAAGCAAAATCTTGTATCATCAACTGATCCTACTGTGCCAGATCTGAGACCATGTTTTGAATTGGGCGGTCGACCGGTATTATTCCATAATTTTTTGAAGTACTGTGATTGATCTTTTGTCCATTGTTTAGGTAGAACACCACGCTGCATCAAATTCTGAACACAGGGAGAATACCACTCAAAAGGCAGTTTCATTAATTCAGATGAAGTAACATCTTCAAATTGTACATCATTTTCAATTTTAGAAGAAGAGGCACCACGGTAGAATTCGATCGGTTTAGTACCGCCATCATGCACTTCCTTGACCACCATACCCTCGACCTTATTAGAATGGATCGGGGTCAGGGTCATAGTATGCACATAGTGGTTAATCCTCTTGTACATTGATTTGTATCCTTCATTCTTTTCGTCTTCGAGAGAGATCTTGAACTGTGGTTTCTTTTGACTTATTGTAGCTGCTTCTCTCTTTGTTTCTTCTTCCTCGGAACTGTTCTCCCAATCAACATCGATGACTGGTTTCTTCTGTTGAACTGTTCCATTGTTTCTTCCACGACCTCGTCCCCCGTCTCGACCTCGGGTGCGAGTTCTGGAGAAACCTTCACCATCTCGCCATAAGGGAGTGGTGAGTAACTGTTGAACAAGAATTTCAGGTTCTTCGTCTTCTTGAACTTCTTTTGCTTCATTTGGTACGGTGTTTCTGGAGAAGACAGTTTTCTTCGGAGGCGCGTAATAGGCTGCATCTTCGTGGATTCTGATTTCATGCACGGAGAACGGTTGCAAATCACCTTTGATACACTATTCTCCTCCTTCATAATACTTTATGCACTGGTGCAGAGATGACAGTACCATCTGGTTCTCATGGATCCACGGCCGACCCAGTAGAGCGTTGAATGATGTCTCAGAATCAATTATATTGAATTTTGCGGTTATTTTTGCTAAATCGCTGGTCTTCATCAAAAGTGTTATCGATCCGAGAGCTCTTTCGCCTTTCTGGTTGAAGCCTCTTAATAACATCTTGTCTTCTTTGAGTTCGCGAGCACCAATTTCCAAATATGCTAGCATCCGAAGATTCATTATGTTGATTGATGCTCCCGGATCAACCAACACCCTGGAGAGCGTAAATTTTTCAATAGTGACTGAAATGTACAACGGTCAGTTGTGATCGACCGTTCCCGTAGCTAGCATCATTGTCCGTGAAGGTAACACATCGCTGTTCTTTTAACGAGCAAACCTCGTCTAAGGAATTATCGGCCATTTGAGCTAAGCGAATTTCTGGATTAAGTAAGGCCTTGATCAGAGTTTCCCTCATCTCCTTTGACAGGATCAGAGCGTCGTATATGCTCAGTTTGGCTGGTAGCTTCCTAAGATGGACTAGTACGTTATAGTCCACTTTATTACCCAGCTCTTTAGTCTCATCCCGAATGGGCAATTCGTCTGCTGGGGTTGGCTCTTTCTGAGCAACCACCTGCTTTACTTTATCCTTTGGACCCATTCTCGGAGGTAGAACTTTTCCGCTTCTTAAATTGACTTCTGTTATCTCTTCTGAATCTGGTGCTGGATTTGCTTGCATCTCCTCTTGAATCAGAACTACTGACTCTTTTGGAGTTTCTTCAGAATCTGATAACTCTAATTCTATTGTGATTGGAGTTCCTCGGAATTCACAAATGGAATCGTTGCTTGTTGAGCTTTCGTAGCCATCCTCGTGAACATCTTCTCCTTTGTCATGGTTGTCGAGGTTTAGTATGACTTGAGAATCGTTATTTATATCAAAATCGAGATCCGGATTGGGTCAATTGTCGCTAGTTATGTAATCGTTAGAAACAGTCAAAACGTAGCCAACGCCATAACTCTTATCATTATAAGATCCCACCGAGGCGAGCAAATAATCATACAGAGTCAGAGGTTCGAGGGATTTCTCCCCTGAATCAGAAACAACCATCCTAGGATAAGAAGCCCCTAGTCTACCCTTCGGAGCCTCAGTCTTCTTTTCTTCCACAATCTTCTCCTCCTTCTGGGGCGGTTCTTCAATCGCAAGCGTTAGTGCCGGCTCGACAGGTATCGAACTCTGAATTGAAGCATACACCGAAGCGATCTGGATGTGACCCAAAATTTTCTTTGAAGACTTTGTCCAGACAGTACTCCATCCATCGTCAGTCGTGTATGGGTCTATCGGAAAAATAGGATCCGTTGAAATAACATTAACAGAACCTCCTTTTTGCGGTTACTTCATGTATTCCTTCGGGATCGTTATGTTCCCTTTCCAGAGATTGTCCTCAAGCCAACTCTTGAAAGTGATGCAATCCTCTATCTTGTGTCCGATCATCCGGTGGTAGGGGCTGTAGTTTGGATGATCTTTCCTGTTGACTTCTTCTGGCCTCTTGGACTCTGGTAGTTAAAAATCTGGTGTCTTCATTAAATTGTGGAAAATTTTTGCTACTGCTTCAGTCTTGAATGGATATTACCTATTTAGAAGTTCTTTCATGGTACGCGATGGACGAGGTGATTGCTCATAATGCTGAGGCGACTGATAGCTTGGTCGAGGCTGTTGGTAGTTCTGTTGAGGTTGTTGGTATGTTCGTTGCGGTGGTTGATAGCTAGGCTGTGGTCGCTCCGGCTATATCTGCACTGGCTGCTTGCCTTTATCCACTACCGCGATGATTCCGGATTTCTTTTCGAATGCTTTCACAGGCTTCTGTTTATCGGTCTTGTCCACGAAACTTAGGTTCTTTGCCTCCTCTTGCAAACTCCCGGTCTTGCTAAGCAACTTCTCGAAAGTCTTAATTGTGAATCCTTTGGGGAGAAGTGTTATCGGGCCATGGATACTCTTCAACAGGATACCGACTGCATGCTATTCCTGAAGCTGAGGTTCACACTTCATGCTTAAGTTCCTCCATCGAAGTATGTAGTCCACCAAAGTTTCATTCAATTTTTGTTGCTCATCTAAATTATTACCTTCGAGTCATACTAGGGAAGTAACGAGAGAAAGAGCTGTGTTGAACCATTGCATTCAGCAAGGGAAGCTTATTAACATTGGAAGTATAATTTATGATATGTTTTAAACTATGCTAGATCAACCACTATTGCAGGTATGGGATTTCCTTCCTTGATTCATTCATTATGTGAACGATCTGGAGTGAAGTTTGAAACCTGGGAAGAGGTACTTCAACAATTAAGACCAATTACCAGTGCCAACGTTGGTGCTTACACTGTACATTCAGAGTTTGGTTCGAGAGGAGGATTTGGTAGGGCTTCTACTGCTTCTACTTCTGTTGCATCTACTTCTCGTGCTACTACTTCACATGCTTCATCATCTACAGATTCAATGACTAGTTTGTTAAAAAGAATTTTGGAAAAAGTGAGTCTTACTCGAGAACATTTGAAAGATATTGATGGTAAAGTGGATAATGTAGAAAGATATATTGTGAAACATGATGAGTATGAGGAGAGTTATCAGCAATATGTGGATAGACTGATTAGAGGAGATCATAGTGCAGAGATGCCCCTTCATCCATTCTACATACCTTATGTGTCATCTAGGGATTGGAACGAGCAGGATGATAATGATGATGAGGATGATGAGTAGATTAGTGTTATTTGTTTTCGTTGCAGTGTGGTTGTTGATGTACTGATGTGTGTTTTGTTTAGTATTTAGTTTGATCATTGTGTTGTGATGTGAACCTTGATAGTATGCAAACTGTAGTTTGTATTATTTTTCTGTTATGCATATTCTGATGTATTATTGTTGTTGTATTGATGTTTTATATGTTGCTTGGTGGTAGTGATGTGTAATAGTAAATGTTTTTATGTGTATGTTATGTCAGAGTTTTTAGTAGTGTGTACTTTAATTCAAAAACTGTTAGGAGATTATAAACCACTATTGGGAACTTCTGCTTAGGAAACTACATGTTTAAAATTTTTCAAATTCCACTATCATCTGTTATCTGTATCAGTGTGTTATTTTAGTTGGTGTGTATTTGTTTTGAAAACCTCCACTACTGTAGAAGTCTTTTTAATATTTTTACTTTTCTTTGTAAAAAAAATGTTTTGAAAAACTAAATTTGATTTCATTTTACTTCTGTTATTTAAATTATTATACTTGCATATTAGGATATTAAAAAATTCCTGCAAGCATGATATGTTAGTTTTTTTTCTCACCCATGTATCATTTCTTATGCTTAAATGTTTTTTCTTAACTAAAAATTAAAGTTTTGGGGGGGAATTTTAAAAACAAATATTTTCAAAAACCTAAATTTTATTTGATTCTCAAGAATACTTAAAATAAATCTTATTTTTGATTGAGAACAATTACGTACATGAAGTTATATTAGGGGAACAAAAATTTTGAATATAGAAATGAATAAAAGAATTTAGTTAAAATTTATAGTAATCATGAAAAACTTAAAGTTAAAATTTTCTTAATGAAGAGGTGTTAAATAAAGTTAAACTATCTTTAGTGAGAAGTTTTGTATTTTTGGATAAATAAAAGATTTTACTTTTATTCTTCAAAGCTTAAATTTCTTTTATTGAAGAATAATTTTCAAATACTATTATTATGATTTTTAAGTGAAAGATGTATATATGACCTTTATTTTAAATGGAAGGGTGGAATTCAAAATCATTAAAGGCCTGTCCAGTATAGTAATCCTTGCCTTATTAAAAAAAAAAGTGAAAAACAGTATATGAAAAGGGAGGAGAAGCTTGAGGATTTAAGGGCCTAATCAAAAATTGGTTTCATACCTAAAGTTTAAGATATAAGTTAAGAGAAAATCTAAAGCTTAAGGTTATAATGTAGTAAGTAAAACTATTTTCAAATAAAGATTTTTAAGTAAGAAAAATAAGTGTTTGAGTCCTATATTTTGAAGAATCTACAAATATTTCTAAATTAGATAGAAACTTATATTTGTCATTTTCCTTTACTTAAGAACTTTCTAAACTTTAAGTTGGTTTTAATTACTGAAATTTTTCCTAAATTGGACTATTCCATTTCTAGAACAAAATTTTGTTATCTTCCTAAGAAACTCATTACATAAATTGCATGCTAAAATGTTCTATGAGATTAACTGTTACTTGAGGACAAGTAACATTTTAAGTTTGGGGGATTTTTATACACCTAAAATATATAGTATTTTTATGCACATTTTTATACCTATTTTTAATGATATTGCACTTTAATGGAAGGTATTTTGTGTTTTTCTTACAGGTATGATGAAAATGGATGGTCATGATGAAAGGAACAAAATTGGATCAAATTTGAAGCAAAAAAAAGATGAAAAATGAAAATTTGGGCACTGGCGGCTAAGCGCTGTTGGGCCGACGCTTAGCCGCCACAGTTAAAAATCAAATTCTAAAGGAATTTGGCGCCAATTTCAAAAGGGATGGGATGCAACTCTTGGTGGTAACTTCCATAACTTCCTTTGGGTGGCAAGTTTGAATGAAGGGGTGCATTCTTTGGTGGATACATTGAATCTAGACACATTTGAAGAGACACCAAGGCACCTTTTGGTTTACTATTTAAAGAGAGTCTTAGGAAAGATTAAAGAGCTCTTCCTTTGCCTTTTGAAGGGCTCTTCCACTTGCATTTTGAAGAAAGTTTTTATATTATTTTACTTTTATTTTGCGAGAGTTTTTATTAAGAGTAGGAGTAGAGAGTAGAAACGAGAAAAGGGTCGGAGTGAAGTCTTCTTCTTCCCACTTCTTTTCTTTCTTTTAGTTTAGTTTCTATGGAAGTCTGAAGTTCATTCTAAGTCATCGGAGTTGGGAGATCCGCTCTGAGGAGTAGTTTAGTGAAGAGTTAAAGTTTCAGAGGAACTTCCTGAGTCTTGTGGAGAGAATTTTCAGATAAGTGTTTACTTTTGTTCTTACATTTAGTTTTTTTAATTAATACTTGTTTTTGTTTGTTGTTTTTCTTATGGTTTTTAATTTCAAATTAATGTGTTTTTATATTTTCTCAATGCATTCTGAGTAGTTTACTTTATCTTTTTCTTTCTTAAATAGAGAAGTAATTAATTTATGGAGAATTGTTGTGGAAAGTATAAATATTTAAAGTTGGAAGAAGTTGTGAAGATTGATTCTGAAAACTTTGTTTACTTCTTAATTTGGCCTATTAAGTTGTAGAATTTCTTGCTATTATGTAAGATCCAATGCGGTATTGTCTCATAAAAGTTAGTAAGAATCACTTGCAATTATATGGGTGAGAATTGTAGTCCATATAATTGAATGTAATATTAGAAGATATTTTTATGGAAGGGAGTAAAATTAGAGGATTTTAGAGTGACAGGCTAAAACCCCCTAATTTGGTTTGAAGTTTTGAGTTTTGCTATGAGAAGTTAGCCCCCAGTTGGTGGGAATCGAGGGAACTCTAGAGTGAGAGACTGGTATCTTCCCTGCCTAACCATGTTCAAAATGATAAAAATTTCAAATTAATCTATGTTCTTTATAGAACCAAGTAAGGGTAAAGAACACATTTGCTTCTATCTGTCACAACAAATTTAATAACTTCCACAACAATACTTTAATAATTACTACTTCATAAAAGGAAAGAAAAAGATATTCTAGTTAATAGTATTTTACATACAATGTTATTAGTCATTATAATTTTAATTTCTTGCTTAACATTTTATTAAGAAAATTTCAAAAGACAAATCAACTTTCAAAACTTTTCAAAATCAAGACATACTTTCAAAAGCCATAAAAAAGTAAAAAGATAATTTTCTTATTCCTTTAAAGATTTTCAAATTTTTCCTGTGGGTTCGATATCTCGAGGATTAATCAGAAAGTCCTATATTACATGATAAACGATACGTATACTTGTGTAGTATCCACATTATAAATCAAAATAATCAGCATATATATATATATACGACGGGATCAAGTTTTTAGTGTCGTTGCCAATTTTCATATCATATTTGTAAGTATAAATATCAAGTGGATCAGTCATGAGTTATCCAATGTGTTATTTTATTTTTAATGGGAAATATGGGTTGTTTCTAACCCATTTGATGTCACCCATGATGTCATAAAGGGCTTAGAATTCTTAAAAAATCAATTATTATGTCATAATTGATTTTAAAATGGTTAAATGTCATTTTACCCCCCGCCCTTTTAATTTAATTTCATTTTAATTAATTAAAATTAATTAATTAAATAAAAAGTTTGAAATTTTATTAATTAAATTATTGATTCTCAAAATTTTTAGAATTAATTATTTAATTAATTTCATGAAATTTTGATTAAAAAAATGGAATCTTGTCATATTTTATGATTTTTTAAATTTTATTTTTAATTTAATTAATTATGTCATTAATTAAAATATAAAAATTAAATTAATAGTTAATTAATTAATCAAAAATAATTTCAGATAATTATTTGATTAATTCCATTATTTTTAATTAAAATTGTGCATTTTATCATTTATATGGCTTTTAATTTACTTTTTCGTTTAAATAATTATGTCATTAATTAAAATATTAAAAATTAAATTATTGGTCAATGTGATTAATCAAAATAATTTTGAAATTAATTATTTAATTAATTTTGTCATTTTTTTCATTTTGGTGTATTTTGTCATTTTATGACTTTTAATTTAAGTTTTATTTTAATTAATTATGTCATTAATTATTATATTGAAAATTAAATTATTAGTCAATTTAATTAATCAAAATAATTTTGAAATTAATTATTTGATTAATTTTTTCATTTCTATTTCATTTTAATAATTTTTGTCATTTTTTCATCTTTTTTTATCATTTTTGTTCAAAATTGTGTGTTTTGACCAAAATTAATAAGTGTTGACCTTGGTTGACCAATGTTGACATAGGTTGACCTAAGTTAATATAAATTGGTCTATTTTAGTTTCAAGATGTTTAATGTGACTTTTTCAACCTTATCATGGTCGATTTGATCACAATATTTGTGATTTTGTCATTTTGGGTTCTAAATAGGTCATGTTGACCGAATTTAGGGTTTAGACTAATTCAAAGGTCAATGTCCTGAATTTTGAGTTAAAATTTTGTTAATTTTGATCAATGTCAATTTGATTATGTCAACATTTGTCTTTAAGGTCAATTTTGTGGTCAAGAAGATTTTGTCAAGGTTTTACCCTAACTCTTAGAGTTTATTGTTTTTAAGAGGTCAATGTAGGTAGACTTCGTTTCTCAAGCTGTTTGGTGAATGATTCTCACAAAAGTGAGGTCAACAATGCCTTGCGTATTCAGTCAGGTTTAGCAACTAAAAATAATAATGAGGCAGTCCATCCCCTGAAGCCAATAAGTAAACTAAATCTGAAAACCTATGAAGCTCATGTAGGATGGAAATGGAGTAAGAAAGCTAATGTATCTTCTTCTAGTCATGAGAGACCATGTACATCTAGGGAACCTACTTTGCATGATGTTATGGATAGTTAGAAAAGTTAAACACAAGAGTAGAGAGACTAGAAGCAAGGAATAAGATAAATGATGATTATCAAGTGCGGTGGTGAGAATATGATATAGCTTATCATGACGCACATATAAGATTTTTCAGGGGAGACACTAATGTTGTATTCCCTACATAGCCTGAGTACACTCCATACCAGCCTGATGAACCTGATGATGGTGGAGCTCCTGCGGATGATGATTGGTGGTTTAGTGTTTTTATTTTCATTACATTTTGTATTTGTTGATGTATTTGTGATGTACCTGAGACTCTGTGATTTGTATTTGTGATGTAATTTGTATTTGGATGTGTTTGTTGTGAAACTTATGTTGAATGGTGATGGATGTGATGTGATTGTATTTAGTCTATTAGTTTAATCTATGATTGTAATAGTTGGATGTTAATGTGTTATGTGTTTAGTTGGATTTCAAACTTCTTCCCTTGCAAATTTCTAACCAATATTTGTGTGTAGAACTACTCTTAATTATTTCAGGCCTACTGTTCTAATTTATGAAGAATACATACCTAAACTCAAAGGTATGAAAAGCCCAACCTATTAAGGTATCAGTTATATATATTTATATCTTTTCTTTCTACCCATGTTAATTGTATTAATATTCAATAATTTAATTTTGGAGGAGGGAATGAGTTAATTATTAGTTGTTCTCATTTAAAAGTATTTTCAAAATTAATAACATGATTTCCTGGGATATAGCTCAATTTCAGATAACTGTATTTTGATTTTAATTAAATACTTTAGTGGACTTGAATGAATGTATTTGTTAATGAAAAGTAATTTTTATGGCTAAGATATTTGGTATAAGAGAATAGAACTATAGTCAACTATTTAAAGTAAGAAAAATTGTATGTTTGAAGTACTAAGAATCCTAAAACTATATATGAAAGGAAAGGATTGAGACTCTATGATGAATCAATAATAAGCTAAAGAAATGCCTATAAGATAAAGGATTGTGGTAAGTTTCAAATTGAGGGTGAAAAGGGTGAAGTTCAAAATTATTAAAGACTATCCAGATATAGTAATCCTCACATGAAAAAAACAAAAATCAAAAGTAAAAAAAAAGAGACAAAGAAGAAAAATAAAAGAAAAAATGAGGAAAAGCTTAAGGAGATGACAAATCAAAAATTAACTTCACTTGGACCAACCTAAAGAGAAAATTTAATTAATTTCCTGAACTTATATGTATGGATAAGCATCTTTACTAGTAGTGTTCTCATAAAATTCTTTTCATGTAATACTTTTAAGTGCCTTAATAGAACAATCTACAGTCACTTTTGAAATGAATAGAAGGCTAGAAATCTTAGACTTGATTACTAGATAGCCTTACACCTGAAGAATTTACTTGAATTACTCAAAGATCTTTCTGAAAATTTTAATATTGTACTTGTCTAAGTCAAAATTATGGTATTCTAGAAAGAAAGTTCATTGCAGTGGATCATAATTTTATTTGTTAACTAAATTACTTGAGCATAAGTAATAGTTAAGTTTGGGAATCTTGATCCACTGAAAATTTGATAGCTTTTTTATGTCCATTTCATACCTATTTTGATGATATTGCACTTTAAAGAAAATTATTTTTCATGATTTCATGCAGGTACAATGATTTTAGGCCTTTGGAGCAAAAGGAAGTGAAAAGGAGCAAATTTGGAGCAAAATGGAGCAAAATGCATTTTATTGAACTAGCGCTGAATGGTGCTGTCACCAGCACCGGACCGCTCCAATTTATAGAGACTTTTGGACCAGAAGGCAGAAAATAGCACCTGACGGCGGCCTATCCTATGCCAGACCGTGCCCTATCCTGATTTTAAACTTGATTCAATGTATTTGGTCGGATTTTGGAGGGATGCTTGAAGAAACTCTTCGAAAATCAGTTATGACCGAGTTTAAACTATTTTGGAGCCATCTTTACGGAGGGGGAGAGAGTCTTGAGTGTGAGGGAGTGAAGAGTGAGTGTGTCTTTTCTTTTGTTTAGGAAATCTAGGGTTTGTGTGTTCTCTTCTAAGGAGTGTAGGAGGAGAGGAAAAGTGAGAGATTTCTTTTTCCTTACATATTTAAAGAGAGAATTGTATGTTGTTGTGAAGAAAGAAGTGGAGTCAAAGGAATTTCTTGAGATTCACTTGGGGAAGAGTTTTAGATAAGTTGTATTTTATTTACTCCGTTTGTATGACGTTGCTTTTATATATAAAATCCATGTTTTGGCATCCTTTCCTCATGAGTCTTGAGTAGATTTCTTTATCTTCCTCCTTTTCATGTTATGTGTTGATGTTGTGATATAGAAATGATGTGTCGATTTATTATGGAGAATTTGTGATGACCTTTTCACTTCGTACTTCATTTACTTTTTTATCTGACCAATTAAATTGTTAAAACTTGTTGGGAAACATATGTTCAAAAAGGATTATGAGTTCCACAACAAAAGTGAAGGTCACATTCAATTTCCATGAATGAGTGATGTAGTTCATGGGGGTTAAGTGCAAAAAAATTAGAAAATATATTTTGATGGGTGTAGAATTGGAGAGTTTAGAGTGACAAGCTGAAATCCCCAATTTTGTCCTAGGGTTTAGAAACCAAAGCGAGAGTTAGCCTTCAGGGGAAGGGAAGTGGGAGCTCTGGAGTGAGAGCCAGTATCCACCCAGCCTAACCACATATTTGGGGACTGAACTTAGGATTAGCCAATGTTCTTTATGCGCTTGGAAAAGGGTAAAGAATAGGAATGCTCTTATTTGGCACAATACATTTGCATCACTGATCTATGTCACTAAATCATCACATTATTATTGGAGAGGAGGAAGATTTTTTCTTACAATTAAACTTTTGTTATAAATTTAGTCTTGTGTTAGCTAACTTGCTAGAAAGTTAGAATGTACTTTGGTATAATTAGTAACTACAACTGTTTGTTTATTATTTAATATTAGTAAATACTTACAATCGTGTTGTGATTCAAGAAGTGATTTTTGTGCTACATTATAAAATTATTTGACTCCCTGTAGGATCGATAACCAGGACTTCACTAGAGCCCTGTATTACTTAAGCAATATGTATACTTGTGTTTAATTGCGTGACTCAATAGAAAACTAATTCAATATATAAATCTGAGTTCATAAATTCTTGCATATAAAAAAGTCGCACTAATACTCGACAATCTACTACCCCAAGGCAAATGGCTTGGCAGAAGCCTTCAACAAGACACTCGTTCAAATTCTAAAGAAGACGCTCGATAAAAACAAAAGAAGATGGCACGAGAAATTACTAGAAGCTTTGTGGGCTTACAGGATGACAGTCAGAACATCGACACAGTCTACACCTTATGCATATGTGTACAGGTCCGAGGCAGTTCTTTTGTTAGAAGTTCAGCTACTGTCGCTCCGGATCGCCGTCGCCAATCAAATTACAATAGATGAGAATGTCAAACTTTGACTGGTGGAATTAGAAATCTCGAATGGAAAAGATTGCTTGCACAGCAAAATTTGGAACTCTACCAAGTGAAGATGATTCAAGCCCATGATAAGTTGGTCTACCCGAGGTCGTTCAAAATCGGTGACCTTGTACTCATTCTCAGAAGGACTATCCTTGCACACCAAGATTGGTGGAAAATTTGAATCGACCTGGGAAGGACCATTCATTATGGAAAAGGTTTACTCTGAAGGATCGTACCAGCTGATGGACTCTCGAGGGAATAGACCCATGTTGCCAATAAATGGATGATATCTTAAGATGTACTACACGACATGAAGAATCTGAAGAAATATTTTCATTCCAATGTAGAATCGGACCAGCGTTTATGATTGGGTCCAAATCTTGTAATAAAATAAAGTTAAATGAAGTAAAGTAATTTTTTTCACCAAAATAAAACACGCTTGTTAGTTTCTAAATCTAAATCTTATAAAATCATATTAAATAAGATAATGGCATCAAAACAATTATAAAAATTATTAAAAATAAAAGATAATTATAATTTTGTTCTTATTCTTGTTCGTGCACAACACCACCCACTGACATTTCCCCCTTTTTACTTGTGTAGGAAGTGTTGGGTTGCGAGTTGGTGTTTGCTTCCAAATACGGCTTGGACCTCGTATCTTGAAAAGGAACACACAAAAGAAAACTACAGATATGAAGTCAATGAAGAAGATTGGTCGTAAAGAGACCAGAAAGACATCAGGATATTGAGGTACTGGAGGATTCATTAAATCACACCTCCTTGCCATGAGACATACTCAGATTCCGTGCATGATCACCACTCTGGAGGGTGGTCTAGTTGTCGCTTCAACCGATATAGCCCTCGATGCACCTTTGGCAAGTATAAGAGGAAGAAATGCAAACCACCGTAAGGGTTGCCTCCTGGAAAGGATGGAGAAGAGACAGGACCAGGAGCTAGCCACCGAGCTACCACCCATACCAGAAGAATTCTATGAACCAAAAATGAAAGAAACTGATGATAGTGCACCATGCACCGATACTGAGCCGGAGACTACAGAGGACCTCGTGCTGACATTACATCCGATGAAAGAAATCTTTATCCAGTGCTCAACATGCAACTCGAGTTTACCCCAACAGCCTTTAGACACGGGGGCATTTTTCAGAATGTCTAGAATGTCACGTTCTATAGCTAGAAGAGTATGGCACATTCGAGGCTTATGCAGCTGCCTCAAGGCTACTCAAGAGCAGAGAACATCCTGATGTAGAGCCATACGTACCACAGTTCCTCTTGCTGCCACCACCGCCGCGAGGAGTTCTGGACTACGTCATGGCAAAGATCAAAAGAGTTGGAAAGCAAGAATTTCAAAACTATGAAGAAGTTCAAGGGAATTTTTCAATATCCTAGAAGGACTCGAGTTATACACCGACATATTCTCGAAGAAAGATGAAGAAGGAATTATGTATTGCATCAACGCTCTTCATACTCTAGGCAGAGCGGGTCGCTTGAAGCCGAGAACATATAAAATTATTAAAAAATGTCATGATTCTGTTTTTGGGAGGTGTTGATAAAACTGCATATAAAATTCTATAATCAGGATTTTTATTAGCCTACAATTTTTAAGGATGTTAATGATTATATTAAAATTTTTGATCGATGTCAGCATGTAGGCAATATTTCTAGAAGAAATGAAATGCCCCTCAATTATATGTTGGAAGTTGAAATATTTGACGTTTGGGGATTAGATTTCATGAGATTATTTATACCATCTTTCAGAAATTTATACATATTGTTACCAGTAGACTATGTATCTAAATGGATAGAAGTTGTTGTTTTACCTCGATGTGATGCTCGAAGTGTTGCAAAGTTTTTAAGAAAGAACATATTTTGTAGATTTGGAATGCCAAGAGTAATCATAACTGATGGGGGAAGTCATTTTAAAAATGCAATTATGGAGAAATTAGTAAAGAAATATCATATCATCCATAAAATTTCTACTGCTTATCATCCTTAGATAAGCTGTTTGGTTGAATTATCAATCATGAATTTAAAAGAATTTTGGAAAAATCTGTTAATCCAAAAAAAAAGGATTGGTCAATCAAACTGGATTTTGCTTTGTGGGCTTATAGGATTGCATATAGGAATTCTATAGGAATGTCCCCATATAGGCTAATTTTGGGAAAGCTTGTCATTTACAAGTTGAACTTGAGCATAAAGCATATTGGACTATTAAAGAGTTCAATTATAATTTGAATGATGCTGGTGAGAAAAAATTATTACAATTAAATGAGCTTGTAGAGATAAGGAATGAATCATATGCAAGTGTTAAGTTATATAAAGAAAAAATGAAGATGTGGCATGATCGTAGGATTCTAAATAAAAATATTGAACTTGGATAACAAGTTTTACTATATAATGTTAGATAAAGATTATTTGCTGAAAAACTTAAGTCCAGGTGGATGGGTCCATTTATTGTAATAAATGTTTATCCCTATGGAGCTGCGGATATTAAAGATCCTAAAACTGAGAAAATATTCAAAGTAAATGGTCATAGAATGAAACCTTATTTCTCGGTGGACCAACTTAAACTTGATGAAAATATGATCTTGGTTCACCTAGAATAAGTACTGGTTATGTCGGGCTGACGACGTTAAACCAAGCGCTTTGTGAGAGGCAACCCATAGTTATTAGTGTGCTTTGCTTTAAGTTTGTTTTGTGTGTTTTGTTTGGTTTAAAGTAAGAATTATATGGTAGTATTTTAATTATATTATGTTAGTGGAGATTAATGAGATCATAATTGATAAATTGGATGAGTTAAAAAGAGTACTCGGACGTTTAGCAGATCCGTGCTAAAATGAGCACTGGCAGCTAAGCACCAACAGTTGGCGCATAGGCGCCGGAGTTATGAAAAATTTGAAAAATGAGTTTCTAGAAGCCATTATCATTGGGAAGTTGTATCAGACGTGATTTCATGGATATAGAATGTGGGAGAACGGTTATAAAGCATCTAAAGTCTATAAATAAGAGTCGGATTAATGGATATTCATCCCATTACAAATTTCCATCATAGAAACCTTAAAGAAGAGTTTAAGTTAGAAAAATGTCTTCTTGGGAGAGTAAAGTTAAGAAAAAAGAGGATGCAAACAAGAAGAAGTTTATTTGTGAGAGTGTGCAAGAGTTATATAATGGATTTCTAGCCGTTAGTAATCAAGATATATCTGAGAAGATTGCAAAGATCGAGGTTGATGTTGCATCAATCGAAGCAAAGGTAAATGAAACTAACACACATTTAGCACATATTTGATGACAATTAAAGATGCAATTTAGTCATATTAGTCATGTTGAAGAAGGAGATAAAGCATTGTTTTTGTAGAACAAGTGGATAGAAGAAGATTCAGTAAGATTTTTTAACCATCACCAGTTCTATCAAATCTGTACGCAAAATGGTTTAGATGGAACTCATGAAGGATATATTCCACCTAATGAAGAATGGAATTAAGTTCTTATGTTGTGTTAAGTTCTTATGTTGTGATAAGTGTTAGTCAATCGTGTTAAGAATTAGTGTAGTGTTTTATATTTTGTAGTGTGTTATAAATGTGTTTGTGTTTTAAATACTTGTTTTAGTGTTTTATTTAAATGTTTAAATATGAGTAGAAAATATGAGATCTTATTCAAAGATCTAGGATTAAAGACTTGTGGTTTATACTTGTAATTTGTATTGTTTTATTTAATAAAGAGTTTATGTTTGTGTGAAACTTATGTTGAATCAATTTTTAATTTATAAAACCATAATTTTGGAAATAATAAGATTATAAGGAAATGATATACTTATTAAAACGATTTAGGGGTTGATTAAGTGAGTGAAAATGAGTATTTTACAAAAAAATCAAAAACAGCAAAATCGCGGCTAAGCGCAAAGACCCCGCGCTTACGCGCCAAAGCTCCGTGGCTAAGCGCCATACTTTCGCGCATAGGCGCCGGTTTGTGAAAATTAGTTTTCAGGTTTTAAAAATCTAAAAAATCACAAATATTTCACCTCCATCTTCTTCTTCCTTCGGTGTTCGCGACTTAGAAAGTTAGGGCATCATCAACATTTGTGATTTTTTAGCCATTTCAAGTGGAAATTGCTAGATTTGATCTTCTTGAGGTAAGAGCACTACTCCTATGTAAATTTTTTTGATTTTCACCATATAGTTTGAGTGAATTTTGGAGAAATCCAAAAATCACTATTTCATGGTGAAAATTTTAGAAAAAGCTTAAGAAATTACTTGGGTTTAGTGGTTTATGCTTTTAAGAGTTGAGTTTAGTGATTTTGAGTTAAATGTGGAATTTATGGTAATTTTTATGCAAATATTAGAAGTGGCACCAAAGAGGAGCAAAGTGAGATCCACTTTCAAATCAGACAAGTTCGTTAGTTTGAAAGCTTAAGATCCTTACGTGCAAGCTTTACAGTTACGTAAACTGATCCATGAGCGAGGATTTGATAAGCCAGGCGTAGTGATAAAAGATATGATCGTTATACGCCTTTGGGATAGATTCTGTTGTTTCACGGTTGTTGCAGTTATTTTTGTTGTACAAGAGTTCTATGCAAATCTACCGGAGTCAGAAGAAAACTTTGTTTTGGTCCGAGGACAGTTGGTACATTTTACTCCCAAGGTAATAAACAAGTTTTACCTTCTACCGCCGAATACATTTTGTTTCTATTTGAACTATAATCCTACAGAGGAAGAATTGGATGAAATTATTTCTGGTTTGACTGTTGTAAGAGGATTATGGAAAATAACTAATTATAGAAGAGTTAACTTCCCTGCTTCAAAGTTGAATGTCACCTCTAAGGCCTGAAATTATTTCATATCATCCCAAGTTGCTTCCTACCAAAAATCTGAGTGAGGTAACAAGAGAAAGAGCTACTTTAATTTACTATATTCAGTAGAGGAAGGCGATCGATATTGGGAAGATTATTTATGATTGTATTCGAATGTCTGTTAGAGCTGCCACCACTGCAAGTATGGGATTTGCTTCCCTTATACATTCATTGTGTGAGCGAGCTAGTGTTAGATCTGAAAATTGGGAAGAGGTCCGTTAGCCTCTTAAGCCTATTTCTAGTGCAAATGTGAAAACATATGTTGAGCATTCACTTTTTAGCTGGAGAGGAGGATTCTCTAGAGCATCCAGTGCATATACTTTTGTTGCTTCTACATCTCGTGCTTCCACATCTCAGGCATCATCAGGTCAGTTTTCTGATTCACATATTGAACTTTTAAATAAAATGAAAGACAATATCAATTATATTGTGGATCGAGTTCATGATATAGAAGGTAAGGTAGATCATATTGGGGATTATCTTCAGAGACATATTTAATATGAGATGAACTATCATAGTTATATGAATAGATTGATCAGAGGTGACTATAGTGTTGTGTTACCCTCTCATCCACAATTTACTCATATGTGCCTACCCGTACCTGGATTGAAGGGGATGATGATGAGGAAGAAGATGAGGATTAGGATTTATAGTTTTTGTTGTGTTGTGTAATGTTTTATGAAGTGTGTTAGACTTTTTATTTTGTATGTGTTGTTTACTTACTATTTATGGTTGTTAAGTGGACTATTCTGTTGTAATGGTCACTGATGTAATAGTTGATGAGCTACTATAGTTTATTTTTATGTTATTTGTGGATGTTGTTTGTTTGCGTTATGTGATGTGAATGTTTATAGTTTTTTTGTGTACTAGATGTGTTAAAAAAAAAATAAAAAAAATTGGTAGTGTATTTTATTTGTTCGTTTAGAACTTATTCCAGAAACTGTTTCGGAAGGTTTAAAACACTATTAAAATCCACTATTTAAATTTCATGCTAAACTTTTCAATTTACTACTATATAATTTAGTTATGGATTTCTATTTAAGTATGTGTGAATTTTCTTTTATTTTCTCCACTACTTAAGAAGTCTTTTGAATTTCTATAAAATGAGAAGTTAAAAATTTGATTCAGTTTTTTTCATTCATGTTTTTAATTATTATATCTGCATATTTAGGATATAAAAATTTCTGCGAGCATGATACTTATAGTTTTCAATTCCTACCCATGTATCATTTTAACTATGCTTAAATGTTTTATCATAATAAAAACTTTAAAGTTTGGGGGGGGGATGAAAAACAATTTAAAAAAAAAACTTAAAATCTTATTTGTTGTTAAATTTGTTATGAATAAAATTAGGAATTGGATTGTAAAATAATTATATGAATGAAGTTATACTAGGAAAGTAAAATTTTGAATATAGAAATGAGTAAGAAAATTTATTTAAAATCTATAATAAGGATGAAAACTTTAAAGTTAAAAATTTCTTAGTGAAGAAATGATGAATATTTTGTAACTATTTTTAGTAGGAAAAGTTTTTTTTTGGATAAATAGAAGGATTAGACTTTTGTTTTTAATAATTAAGTTTCTTTTATTGAAAATAATTTTCAAAACTTTTATTATATTTTTAAGTAAAAGATATATATCTACCTTATGCTTTAGGAAATGAATGGTGGAATTTAAAATTATTAAAGGCCTATCTAGATATAGTAATCATTGCTCTATTAAAAAAATGAAAAATAGTATGTGAAAAGGAAGGACAAGCTTGAGGATTTAAGGGCCTAATCAAAAATAGGTTCCACACCTGATTTTTTTAGTGTATAAGATTTGAGAAAATCTTGAAGCTTATAAGTATAATATAGTTAGTATAATTATTTTTAGTAAAGATTTTTAAGTAAAGAAAATAAAATGCCTAAGCCCTATATTTTAAAAAATCTACGAGTATGTCTGAATAAGATAGGAACTAATATTTTTCATTGACCTTTATCTAAGAGATTTTTAAACTTTAAATTGGTCTCATTTACTAAAATTTTTTCTAAATTGGACTATTACATTTCTAGAACAAAATTTTAAAAACTCGTAAAGAAACTCATCCACATAATTTACTTGTATGATTTTTATATAATTAAAATGTCACTTGAGGACAAGTAACATTTCAATTTTTTGGGATTTTGATACACCTAAAATATATAGTATTTTTATACACATTTGTATACCTCTTCTTAATGATATTGCAATTTAATGGAAGGTATCTTGTGTATTTTTCTTGCAGGTATGATTAAATGGATAAATGTGATGAAATGAGTGAAAAGTATCAAAAATGGAGCAAAAATGAAGAAAGGTGCAAACTTGATCTGTGGCGGCTAAGCGTCCAGATGGTGCTTATGCCCTAGAGCCCCGCGGCTATGTACAAGATTTGGAACATACACATCAGAAGACTCGCGGCTAAGCGTCGGGACCTTACGCTTACGCGCGACAGTTACTAAAGATGAGTTATTTAATTTTTGGCGCTATTTTAAATTGGTATTTGAGGCATCTCTTGGTAAGAAGTGGGTAACTCCCTTATGTCGTCAAAATTAATTTAAATTAATCTTGAATGGATCCATCTTTTTGAGGATTCAATGAATTTGGACACAATTTTAAGAGATACGAAGGCACCTATTGGAAAAGTATAAAAAGAAGACTTGAAGATCAGAAAATGAAGAAACTTAGAGGAGTAGTTAGAGAGTAATTTAGAGTGTTTATTGTGTAGTGAGTTGTGGTTGTTGTAGAGTGTGTAGTTAGTGTAGGAAAGTTCTTTCATTAACTTACCACTCTACTTCACCATTTCTACTTAATTATAGATTTGTATTAGGATTAAATTAGAGAATTGGAGTCCTCAGAGTTGGGCACCATCCTCTAAGGAGTATTGTAAGGAAAAGCAAAGTTTTCAAAGGAACTTTAGGAGTTTGGTGGAGATGATTTACAAATAAGCCTTTATCTTTGTTATTACATTTGGTTTTTAATTAAGATTTCTTGTGTTTTCACTATGATTTCTACTTTTAAACCAAGTTGTGATTGTATTTTCTCCATGAATTCTGAGTAGCTTTCTTTATCTTTTTCCTAATATGATGAAGTAATAAAGTTATGGAAGTATGTTGTGTGAAGTATAGCATTTCAATGAAGAAGAAGTTGTGATGATTCAAAACCTTGCAGTTCATTTACTTCTTGATTTTACCAATTAAGATGTTAAAATATGTTGTGAGAACATGTAAGAACCGGTATGGTATTGTCTCAGTCAACAATTAGAAAGAATCACATGAGATTATATGGGTGAGAATGTAATCCATATGGTTGAGTGCAAATAAATAGGGAGATAGACTTTGATGGGTACAGAATTAGAGGACTTTAGAGTGACAGGTGGTGCGACTTTTTTAATTTGCAGAAATTTATGAACTCAGATTTATATTTACATTAATGTAGTTTTTTATTGAGTCACATAATTAAACGCAAGTATATGTATCGCTCAAGTAATATAGGGCTCTAGTGGAGTCCTGGATATCTAGCCCACTGAGAGGCAACTAATTTTATAGTGTAGCACAGAAATCACTTCTCGAATCACAACACAATTGCAATAATTATAATTCTTAAAATAGAGATAAACAATTTTAGTTACTACTTCTACCAAAGTACTTTCTAACCTTCTAGCAGGTTAAACTAACACAAGACTAAAGTTATAACAAAGTTCAGTTGTAAGAAAGAATTTTCCTCCTCTTCAATTATAATATGATAATTTTTGTTACATAGATCAATGATGCAAATGCATTGTGCCAAATAGTAGCATTTTTATTCTTTACCATTTTCCAAGAACATAAAGAACATTGGCTAATCCTAAGTTCAATCCCCAAATCCATGATTAGGCTGGGAGGATACTGGTTCTCCCTCCAGAGCTCCCACTTCCCTTCCCCTAAAGGGTAACTCTCGCTTTGGTTTCCAAACCCTAGAACCAAATTGAGGATTTCAGCCTGTCACTCTGAAATCTCCAATTATTCGTCCATCAAATTATATTTCCCTATATATTTGCACTAAACACCCCATGAGCTACGTCACTCATTCATGGACATTGAATGTGACCTTCACTTTTGTTGTGGAACTCATAATCCTTTCGGAACTAATGTTTCCCAACAAGTTTTAACAATTTAATTAGCCAGATCAAAAAGTAAACGAAGTACGAAGTAAAAAAGGTCATCACAAATTCTCCATAATAAATTGGCACATCATTTCCATATCACAACATCAACACATCACATGAAAAGGAGGAAGACAAAGAAATCTACTCAAGACTCATAAAGAAAACATGACAAAACATGAATTTTATATATAAAAGCAGCGTCATACTAACAGAGTAAAGAAAAGACAACTTATCTCAAACTCTTCCCAAGTGAATCTCAAGAAATTCCTTTGACACCTCTTCTTTCTTCACAACAACACACAATTCTCTCTTTAGATAAGTAAAGAGGAAGAAATCTCTCACTTTCCCTCTCCTCTTACACTCCTTAGAAAAGAACACACAAACCCTAGATTTCCTAAATAAACGAAAAGACACACTCCCTGTTCACTCTCCACACTCTAAACTCTTCTCCCCCTCACTAAATGTTGCTCCAAAGTAGTTTAAATCTGGCCATAACTGATTTCCTAAGAGTTTCATTAAGCATCCCTCCCAAATCTGGCCAAATACATTGAATCTAGTTTAAATTTGGGATATGGCGCGGTCCAGCGTAGGATAGGAAGGCGTCTGGCACTATTTTCCGCCTTTTGGGTCTAAAGTCTCTGTAAATTGGTGTGGTCTAACACTAGTGACAGCGTTGTTCAGAGCTCGTTCATTAAAATGTACTTTTTCCCCCATTTTACTCCAAATTTGCTCCTTTTCACTTCCTTTTGCTCTAAAGGCCTAAAATTATTGTACCTGCATGAAATCATGAAAAATATATTTCTTTAAGGTGCAATATCATAAAAAATAGGTATGAAATAGACATTAAAAAACTATCTAATTTTCAGTGGATCAAGGTCCCCCAAACTTAACTATTACTTGACCTCAAGTAATTTACGTTAGTACATAAAATAATGATCCACTGCAATGAACTTTCTTTCTAGAATACCATAATTTTGATTTAGATAAGTACAATAGTAAAATTTTCAGAAAGATCTTTGAATAATTCAAGTAAAGTCTACGGGTGTACGACTATCTAGTAATCAAGTCTAAGAGTCTAGCCTTCTATTCATTTCAAAAATGACTGTAGATTGTCCTATTAAGGCGCTTAAAAGAATTACATGAAAAGAATTTTATGAGAAAACTACTAATAAAGATGATAATCCATACATATAAGTTCAGGAAAGTAATTAAGTTTTTCCTTTTAGGTAGGTCCAAGTGAAGCCAATTTTTGATTAGGCATCTCCTCAAGCTTCTCCTCACTTTTCTTTCTTTTCTTTTTCTTCTTTTCTTCCTTCGTTCTTTTCTTTTCTTTTTCTTTTTTGCGTTTTTCAAGTGCGGATTACTATATCTGGATAGCCTTTAATAATTTGAACTTCACCCTTCTCACCCTAAATTTGAAACTTACCACAATCCTTTACCTTATAAGCATTTCTTTAGCTTATTACTGATTTATCATAGAGTCTCAATCCTTTTCTTTCATATAAAGTTTTAGGATTTTTAATACTCCAAACATACAGTTTTTCTTACTTTGAATAGTTGACTATAGTCCTATTCTCTTATACAAAATATCTTAGCTTACAAAATTACTTTTCATTACCAAATACTTTAATTCAATTTCACAAAATACTTAAATAAAATCAAAATACAGTTATCTGAAATTGAGTTCTATCACAGGAAATCATGTTAATAATTTTGAAAACACTTTTAAATGAGAACAATTAATAGTTAATTCTTTCCCTACCCCAAACTTAAATTTTTAAATATCAATATAATTAACATGGGAAGAAAGAAGATATAAATATATATAACTCATTCCTCAATATGTTGGTCTTTTTATACCTTTGAGTTTAGGAAGGTTTTTCTTCATAAATTAGAACAGTGGGCTTGAAATAATTAAAAGCACTTCTATACACAAATATGGGTTAGAAATTTGCAAGGGAAGAAGATTAAAAACATAAAACATCAATTGTGCACACAACATTAACATCCAACGGTTACTATCACAGATTAAACTAATAAACTAAACACATGGAAACTCTACTATCACATCGCATACATCACAATTCAACATAAAGTCTGCTACAAACACAACCAAATACAAATTACATCACAAATACAAATCAGGGAGAGTCTCAGGTACATCACATATACAAAATACAAATACAAAATAAAATGAAAATAAAACTACATAAACTACCAATCATCATCTGTTGGAGCTCCACCATCATCAGGTTCATCAGGCTGGTATGGAGTGTACTCAGGGTATGTAGGAAATATAGCACTAGTGTCTCCCCTGAAAAATCTCATCTGTGCATCATGATAAGCTATCTCATATTCTCGTCACCGAACTTGATAATCATCATTTATCTTATTCCTTGTTTCTAGCCCTTCTGTTATGGTGTTCAACCTTTCTAACTGATCTATACAATCATGCAAAGTAGGTTCCCTAGATGTAGATGGTCTCTCATAGCTAGAAGAAGGTTCATCGCTTTCTTACTCCATTTCCATCCTACATGGGATTCATAAGTTTTCAGATTTAGTTTACTAATGGGCTTCACGGGATGGACTACATCATCATTATCTTTAGTTGCTACACCTGACTAAACACACAAGGCATGAATCAGGCTGGGATGTCCCAGTCCACCTGTAGTCTCTATCGGTGCATTTTTGTGGTGTGGTGTTTTATTTTAGGAGTCACCTAGTAGAAACTGTCGGTTGCCGGAATTGAGATCCTGTCACCCGCTTCAAAAGGATAACATTTAATTTAATTTAGATGTAGATTTAATTTAGGGAACGAGTACAACTAAACTGATATCATATCCCTCTAAGTTCAAATAGCTGAGCATTGTACCTTAAACCACGCATTTATCCAGAAGAATAAGCATGTTGCTTAATGGCACGACTCAATTAAATGAACTAGAAAATTTATGACATCTGTTTGATCCGCGAAACCTGTATTTTGGCCGACAGATTTCCCTTATCTAATACAGATGAATTAGATAAGGTTTATATTAATGCTGGGTTCATTTATGTTTCCTATAAGGGAAAGCCCCTATAGTTAATTACATCTTAGATGACCGAAGTCACCTAACAAAACTCTCTATTTAGATTGGGAAATATAATTTTACAAATTGACTTTAAGAGGTTAAGGATTTTCAATGAAAGTGAGGTAATCAGAATCCAATAGGCGAGTGGTTTCAAGTTCTGGAATAGTTGTTGTAAGAACTCAAAGGAGGAAGAACTAGGAGAGGTCATTGATCCAAGAGTAAACCTTGGTGACTTCCCAATCTATCCTATTGTTTGGCTTAATTTAGGTAGAGAATATATTTTTTTATTTCATCTTGTCGATTTTAATTAATTAGGGCTTACAATCACTTGATGTCGATCAGGTGAATAACCTAGAAGATAGGAGGATTTGTGTCATATCGGATGACAACCTCAGAAACCTAAGGCGAGTTGGGGCTTATATTACACTAAGTGCGAAGGCCTAAAAGAAAATATGAGGGTTTATGCTGCACTAGGTAGACTACCTCGAAGTCCTATGGTTTGTTGTTTAATTCTAAAGAATAGTTTAGCTGAAGTAGACATGTTCTGCTGTTGAATATGGCAGTGCTGCCCACGGTGTATGCTCTTCGAGCTCCTTGTTGTTGCAGAATGCTTAGTTTAAGAAGTGACAATCAGGGGGGTGAGAGAAGTGTCATGTTCTAGAAGGCTTAAAATCGAGGTGGCTTAGTGTTTTAATTAAAATAAATGTTTAAGTTGATTATGGAAACACCGGTTAGAATCCCACGGTTCCCTCGTTCCAGCACCACCATTTTCGTCGATTAACTTAGTCCAAATGAATTTGCTAAACTCAACTGAATGAGTTCCACACTTTCATTTAGATCATGGGAAACCCCGTTAGCAATACGTAGGTTACCTCCTCTGAGGGATTCCCGGTCATCCAAGAGACATTTTAATTTAGTTGAAGTTGCAATTTTATTTTGGTTGGGGATTAAATTTTGAGTTATTTTATATTTCAAATGTTGTGAGGTAATTTTAATTTTCACAGGCAAGTATCAAGATTTGCAATAAAGTAAATGTACAGTAAAGCACAAAAGCAAAAGTGCAGTTGAGAAGAAACAGTAGTAGCGGTGTATGTATTAAAGTAAAATAGAAGTAGCAGATAAATAGTGCAAGTTTGTGCTGAGGTGTGTGTGAAAATGTAAAAGCATGTAGAAAAAGTTGAAACAAACGATTCATAGAAAATTTGATGGAAAGACATTAGAAACAAGGTCCGTAGAAAACTCAAAAAAAACTCGTAGAAAACTCGTAGGAAAACTCGTAGAAAACCATGAAGAAAGGACTACAAGTCCGGAAAGACCGTAAGCACGATGGCACGGAGGACTCAGAGCTATGCTATATATCTCGACCTTAGGTGATAGCTACAAGACCAACACCGTACAGAAGGCAGTCCTAACTCGACCTGAATAGTCAACCGCGGACCTTTGTAAATTTTTCATTCATTTCAATTTGGATTGCATGAAAGTGAAAATTTGTGGGTCAAAGGCTATTTTTTTGTAGAGGAAGTTCTATTTTAAAGTAGATATGTATATATGTATTTTTTTTGTAAAGTAATCCGATCCACATTTTGAGTATCCTAATCAAACTAGGACTACTAGCAACCTAAGGGTGTCATTGGCAGAAATCCTTAAGGATGGGCGAGTAGTATCGTAAATTCCTTCGTCTATCATAACCAGGGTCTCTCAGCCAGGAAATACTGCTCTAGAAATTTCTTGTATCCCTCTCTAATGCAATGTCATCGTTGTCCTCCCTAACCATCCTACTTACAGCCTTGCTTTATGGCCCCACATATAGCAAAAGGCTATATGTGTACACTTATGTCTCGTACATAAGCGGAAGACTCGGGTCAAGAAGCAAGAAGAAACAAAGGACTAGGGACAAGGAAAAGAAAGAGGAGATGATGATCCACCTAAAACAACGTCGTAAAGAAGATGGCTCGACTCTCAAAATAGAATGGAACAGAAAGCTTGATGTTCCACTAACTCAAGTCATTGGAAGCAGAAGGGGTGGGCAGGTGTAAGAGTAGAAGCAAGCTCCACATGTGGTGCAAAAGAGGCAGCCACGGAGCAAGAAAAAATTTAAAGGCAAACTTCTATGAATGAGTGTAAAGTGGGGATGACTTTTAGGCATCCAAAATAGGTGAACTGGACCTCTCCCTACATGGTGCAGAGAGGTGGCCACAAGATATGTAAATTACAGAAAACAAACCCCTCCAACAAGGTGCAAGGAGTAGCTGTAAAGGCACAAAATCAAGACGTGTAAATTCAAAACCAAAAGCCACAAAAGTGGGCCAAACATCCCATGTAGATGAAAAACCGAGCCCAACAAGGAAGGGTGGGAAAAAAAATGGTCAGCACAAGGACGCTAAAAAAATTTTTCACACCTGTAGTTTTTACAATTAAAGAAGTGCAACATGTACACATATAACAATGTATAATTTTCCCATCAATTCCAAGCTTTCCCACATTTGAAATGATGTAATAATGAAGCAACATAAGCATAAAGTGTCATAACAAGCATGTTAAACAAATAGAAAGTGCATTGAGGTAGTCTAGGGGGAATCAGTTTCAAAGCGAAAGGACACCAAATGTTAGCATGTAAAATTAAAGCAATTTGGAGATGAAACATCTTTCAAAATTTCTCTCTTTGAAGTGGCAAGCATATCACCTCCTCCCCTTCCTTCTTCTCTCTTGAAAAGCAACATATATGATGCTCACCAAAGTAAATTTTAAATGAGGACAGCAAAGAGAAGCTTTAAATCAACTTGCAAAAAGGCTACCAATGTAAATTTTCATGTACGGGCAGCAAAGGTAATCTTTTAATCAACTTGCAAAAAGGCTACCAATGTAAATTTTCATGTTGGGGCAGCAAAGAGTTAATCTAAACCAATCCCAAGACAGCATACAAGTGCGGATTTTTACATAAAGATTGTATGGGAATGATTTAAAACATCTCTTCAAAAATGTAAAAGTGCAGATTTTTACATAAGGATAGCATGGGAATGATTCAAAGTATCTCTACACAAATGTACAAGTGCAGATTTTTAGTTTAGGCAAGCATAGAAATGATCCAAAGCATCTCTACACAAGTGTATAAGTGCGGATTTTTAGTTTAAGCAACCATAGGAATGATCCAAAGCATCTCTATACAAGTGTATAAGTGCAAATTTTTAGTTTAAGCAACCATTGGAATGATCCAAAGCATCTCTACACAAGTGTATATATGCAAATTTTGAGTTTAACCAACCATAGGAATGATCCAAAGCATCTCCACACAAGTGTATAAGTGCAGATTTTTAGTTTAGGGAACATTTTTGTCATGGCATTTCTTCAAATGTGTAATAAACATAATCAAAACAAGTACCACAAGTATGTATGTAGCAATTCCCCTCTTCTCCAACAAACATTTGGTGCTAATAGCCACCTCAACAAGTCTCAAATGCATGTGAAATGTTGAACTCTTGGACGTAGCATGTAGGTGTTTTGAAAGTAAAGTGAAGTTTTGTGTAAAAAGATGAATTTCATGTATGGAATGAGGTGAAATGTGTGTAAAATCAAGGCCCAAGTGTCATATGTATGAAAACTTGGTGAAAGAAGTGAGAAACAAGCATGTATGGTCTCATTTGTGAGTGTTCAAAAAATAAGCATTTTGTAATCTGAATATTGCACAAATTTTCACCAAAACATTTTCATGCTAAACATGTAATACTAGGAGAAAGACAAAACAAGCATCACATCCTCCTTTTCCAAATCTCATCCAAGCTGCAAGTTAGAGAGAAAGCAAGTAGCAAAAAGGGCTCCAAGATTTAGACTTAAGTCATACCATCAACAAGATTCATAGCATGTATTCAAAACTGCCAAGCATGCAAACAATGTAAGCAAAAGAGGAGCATTGATACTTATACATGAAATCTCATCTCAACAAAACAACCAAACCACAAGGTGAAGGGGAAAGAGTTGAGCCAAGGGAACTCCAAAACAACCTCTAACCCATGCTGATAATAGAAACTAGAACATGCCAAATTTTATAAGTAAGGTGTAGTGAGCATAAAGAAGCAAGAATAGAGAAAGTATAGCACGTCACTCAACCTTTCTACCCAACCTTCTTCCCTTCTCTTTTTTTTTTCTTTTCTTTTCTCTCTTCTCATTTTATTTTCTTTTCTCACATTGCCTCTCTTTTATCAAAAGCAAAGCAAACCCCACATTTGTTAAGAGAAAGGCTAAGCAACATGCCATACTTCATTAAATACTCAATCATGCATTAAGGAGAGTAATAATGAAGAAAAGGAATGCCACCTATACATGCATACATCTCATGAAAGAATAAATCCCAAAGCTTCAAACAAAATACACTAAACATAGAGATCTTTTGTAACATAAAGTAGAGCATGTCAAGTTTTCCAAGCTAAGCCTACCTAACATAGAGAAGCATAATTAAAGAGAGGTTATGACCTTCCATATTGCATGAATATAAAGCTTTGAAACATAGTTACTAAAACATTTTTAAGTGTAATGAACTAATTACCTTAATAAAAGAGGAGGCACACCCTCCCAAACCATCATGAATAACTACCCCCATCTCCAAATTTTTGAAAAGAAGAGGCGCCCTTTACTTTATACTTTTAATGTAGGGTTCCTGAATTTTGAAAGAAGAGCACTTTGACACACCTAAAATATATATTGTTTTTATGCACATTTTATACATATTTTTGATGATATTTCACTTTAATGGAAGGTATTTTGTATTTTTCTTGAGGGTATGATGAAAATGATTAATTATGATGAAAGGAGCGAAAAAAGGATCAAATTTGGAGCAAAATTATGAAGTTTGAGAAATTTGGCCTTTGGCGCCTAAGAGCCAAAGTGCCGGCGCTTAAACGCCACAGTTAAAATCAAATTTTAATCAAAGTTGGCATCATTTTCAAGGGGTGTTTGAAGAAACTTTTGATGTTGACTTCCTTAACTTCCTTTGGGCAGAAAATGTGATTGAAGGGATGCATTTTTGGTGGATACATTGAATCTGGACATGATTTGAAGAGACACCAAGGCACCATTTGGAAAAATATAAAAATGAAGCCTCATAATTTGCGAGTGTGTTGTTGTTGTTGGAGTAGTTGTAGTTATTGTTTTGAAAGTGTGTTAAGAGTAAGGTTTCAGAGTTCTTCCTTTTTATAGTTATTAGTAGAGAGTAGAGAGTAAGAAAGAAAAAAGTGTTGGTGTAAAGCCTTCTTCTCTCCAATTTTCTTTCATCCTTGTATCTAGTTTTTATTGAAGTTTAAAGTTTTTATTAGAGTCATCAGAGTTGGGCGCCAACCTCTGTAGAGTTGTATTGTGGAAAGAAAAATTTTAAAGGAACTTTCAGAGTCTTGTGAAGCGGCTTTCAGATAAGTATTTATCTTTGTTTTTACACTTTGTTTTTAAGTAAGATTTTTGTGTTTTCATTATGGTTTATGCTTTCAAATCAAGTTGTGTTTGGGTTTTCTTCATGAAATTTGAGTAGTTTACTTTATCTTTTTCTTTCTTAGATGATGAAGTAATTAAATTATGGAAGTTGTTGTGGAAAGTACAAGTGTTTAATGCTGGAAGAAATTGTGATGATGCAATTCCTTGTACTTAATTTACTTCTTGATTTGGCCAATTAAGATGTTAAAATTTGTTGTGAGATTATGTAATATCCAATGTGGTATTGTCTCAAACAACAATTGGAAAGAATCACATATAATTATATGGGTGAGAATTGTTGTCCATATGATTGAATGCAAATATATAGGGAGATATGCTTTATTAGGGAGTAAAATTAGAGGACTTTAGAGTGACAGGCTAAAGCCCCCTAATTTGGTTTGTTATTTTAAATTTTGTTATGAGATGTTAGGCCCCAGGTGGAGTGAATAGAGAAAACTCTAGAGTGAGAGCTGGTATCTTCTCTACCTAACTCATCTACAAAATTTCAAAGTTTCAAATTAACTAATTTTCATTATAGAACCAAGTAAGGGTAAAGAATATAATTTCTCCTATTTGGCACAATACATTCAAATACTTCCACAACATAAATATCCTTAATTATTACTGATTCATTGAAGAAGGAAAAAGATATTTGATTCTTATAACTTTTATATCGTGTTTAGAGTATTGATAATTTTTATTTCCTGCTTAACGTTTTATTAAAAATATATCAAAACAACTTTTCAAAATTAATACCTTAAAACATACTTACGAAAATCAAATAAAAAAGTAAAAAGTTATTTTTCTTATTTCTTTAAAGTTTTAGACATTTTCCTGCGGGTTCGATATCTCGGGACTTTATCAAAAAGTCATATATTACTTGATAAACGATACATATACTTGCGTAGTATCCCATATTATAAATCATAAATTTCCTATCAAAATCGTAAGAATAAATATTCAGGGATCAAATTTTTGGCGACGTTGCTGGAAAATTGATTAAAATTTCATTTAAGGAAAATTAAGAAATATTTAAATTTTTTTTTACTTTACTTTGTTTTTGTTAGTGTGTTTTATTTTATTTTATTTAACGTTGTATGCATAGTTCAGGGTCTGAAGGACTTGTGCCTTACGATTCTGAATTAGAAAGAACAATCAGAAAAATCAAATAAATTAAAATTTCTGAAAAAGATAAAAACATTCAAGAAATGGAAAATCATGAAAATCAAAATGTTGACATCCATCAAAAATTTAGACCTTTAAGAGAATATGCTAACCCTTTACTAGATGAACTTCATGGTAGTATTCAACACCCTGTTGTAGCTACTAATTCCTTTGAGCTTAAACCTGTTATTATCCAAATGGTGTCTAAAAATCAGTTTGGGCGAGCACCAACTAAAGATCCTAATTTATATCTTGCCAACTTTTTAGAGTTATGTGCTACTTTTAAGTATGATAGTGTTTCGGATGATGCTATTAAACTTAGACTTTTTCCTTTCTCACTAAGGGATAAATCTAAGATAGGGTTAAATTTGTTAGCACCTGGATCTATCAGAACTTGGGATAAAAACCTTTCTATGGGTAAAAACCCTTGGTCCAAGAGGTGTGCAAGCTTTTTAGTCTATCATTGAGATGATAGAGATGAGGAATATGGCAGCGAAGAAGTGACAAGAGAATGAAAGAGGTGATAGCTTGATGTCATGGATGGGATGGGAGCAAGGGACGAAGAGCCAAGCCTTGCAGAGGAAGCAAAGGGAGCACAACATGGGGAGGGTTCGACCAAGGTGAAGAGGAGGGCTCGACCAAGCTGGTTTCGCGACTTAGGGAGATGAGGCGCGACAAGAAGGAGGAGGGGATGTCGGCTAGGCCTAGGTTAAGGAGAAAACTGAGAAAAACAATTTAATATTTAATTATTTAACCCAAACGTGCCGATTTTGGCACCGTTCGCTCGTGCGTCGAACCACAGTAAATTATATGTCCTTCCCAAGTAAATTTGACATTCTGGACCTAACGAGCAGTCCGTTTCGTGATCTGTGGTCGTTTGGGCAACCTCGGCGATGATCGGATCAAAAATGTCAAATTTGGGGCTTTTAACAAAATATGGTAAAATCGAAAAAATTGGGCTATGGTGTAGTTGAAGAAAATGAAATTGAAAATTTTTTGGAGGTTTTGAAAATTTTTGGGAATTTTTTGAATTTTTGGCTAAGGAGAGGTATTTTGGTAATTTTGGGGGTTTTTAGGGTAAGTGGTCAAAAAGCTAGATTAAAGGCTCAGGTAAGTACAAAATGAAAATTGGAGTCAAACGGGAGTGTCTGGGGCATTTCTGACCAATGCGAACGATTTTACGAACCCCGGAACGTTTTTCAAGTATCGGCTTCTTTGGTTGTGAGGGGCCCACTGATTGCTCGGAAGTATGACATGTTTATAGTCAAACTTCTTAGTGCGATGAGGGGAACGCTCTGGAATGATTTTTGGAGAGCTTGGGTGATTCTGGAAAGTTTTGGGTTTTGGGGCCCTTTTAGGGGCAATTTAGTAATTTGGGCCAATTTTGGAAATTTTGGTAAATTTGGGTAATTTTGTTCAATTTGTGTGGTGGGAGGTATTTTGGAATCATTTTTTGGAATTTTGGAAATTTATGGAGATTTTGGGAATTTTGTGGAGTTTTTGGGTTTAGGGGTATTTGGGTCATTTGGCAGGGTTTAAGGGCTAAGGGTTAAAATTGAAGAATTTGGTAGGATTTCTGAATTCAATTTGAGATATCAAATTCTTTAAGTTACGGATCAGAAGTGACTTTGTTTGGTCCTCAATATGTTGGTTCCAACCACCTCAGCCATAGAATTATGTCTTGTGGGACCACACACATGAATTTCCAAAGAGTTAAGGGATCAAAATGGGATGTGTTTGGTTTCAAATTATGAGTATAAAGTGTGATGTGTGAGTGTGTGAATGTAGGTGTGAATGTAGATGTGAATGTAAGTGTGTAAGTTTGAATGTGATTCAAACCTCCCAGGGTTTATCCTAAGGCCTGACTACCTATAGGAATCCCACCTGGACTTCCTTATGCTTGGTCTCTTCCACCCAAATGCTGAAAGTTCCAACTGAGGGAAACAAGCATGTGAACTTTCTATGTGGTGGGGTTCCATTGCTAGTCTTCTAAGAAAAGTTACCAAGAGAGTCCTATAGCTAGACCCTAGGCTATCTAAGAAGTAACTAGACCTCAACCAAAAGTGAGGTTAAAAAATGGACCCCCTATAGGTGTGGTGTGCGAGAAGAGCACATCACACCTATTGGTGTGGATCAACTGGGTCAACAAAACAAACACAACGGTATGAGTTAGAACTGAAGACAGGATGCAGAATCAAGTGAGAAAGTACCCGCTGAGGATTGAACCTCGTGAGGAAGGGAAACTCTGGCTAGGGAACATTGGGCGAAAACCTTCAAAATGCAGCAAAGAATTCACTCTTCCACATTCTAAAGGGGACCCAATTTGATTTGATTTGAGAACTTGAGTTTGGGTTTCAAGTTTTGAAATATTTTTTTGAATTAGGAATTTTAGTTTAAGTTTAAATTTGAGGTTTTAATTAAACAAATTTTTGATATTTAGGAAAGCTTATGAGTCGATGGATTGGTAAAATTTGAAAAGAAGTTAGGACTAAAATTTAGGTACTAGCCTTGAAATGTGGATAGGTAGTTGACGACAGACCTCAAAACTTGGAAATAATCAAATGACCTTGCATCAATCTCAAAAAATGGATGTCTCCTCACCTCATGGAGTAGTAAGGGTGATCAAAATTTAGGTACTGATCTCAAAAGGTAGATGTCTCCCTACCACGTGATGTAGTAAGGGTGATCAGAATCGGGGACTCTGAAGCCAAAAGGTAGATGTCTCTCTACCACGTGATGTAGTAAGAGTAATCGGAATTTAGGTACTGATCTTGAAAAAGTAGATGTCTCCCTACCACGTGGTGTATTAAGGGTAATCTAAATTTAGGTTCTGATCTCTAAAAGTAGATGTCTCCCTACCACATGGTGTAGTAAGGGTGATCAGAATTTAGGTACTGATTCCGATAGGTAGATGTCTCCTTACCACGTGACATAGTAAGGGTGATCAGAATCGGGGATTCTGAAGTCGAAAGGTATATGTCTCCCTACCACGTGATGTAGTAAGGGTAATTAGAATTTAGGTACTGATTTTGAAAGGTAGATGTCTCCCTACCACGTGGTGTAGTAAGGGTGATCAGAATCAGGGATTCTGAAGTCGAAAGGTAGATGTTTCCTAGCACGTGATGTAGTAAGGGTAATCAGAATTTATGTACTGATCCTGAAAGGTAGATGTCTCCCTACCACGTGATGTAGTAAGGGTAATCAAAATCGGGGATTCTAAAGTCGAAAGGTAGATGTCTCCTTACCACGTGATGTAGAAAGGGTGATCAGAATCGGGGATTCTGAAGTCGAAAGGTAGATTTCTCCCTACCACGTGATGTAGTAAGGGTGATCAGAATCAGAGATTCTGATGTCGAAAGTAGATGTCTCTCTACTAAATATGTAGTAAGGGTGATCAGAATCGAGGATTCTAAAGTCGAAAGGTAGATGTCTCCCTACCAAGTGATGTAGTAAGGGTGATCAGAATCAAGGATTCTGAAGTCGAAAGATAGATGTCTCCCTACCACGTGATGTAGTAAGGGTGATCAGAATCGGGGATTCTGAAGCCAAAAGGTAAAACATACCTCCTTACTACGCGGAGTAGCAAGGGTCAACAGAGTCAAGGACTCTGAGGCCGAAAAGATAGAACATAGTGTAGCTCATGTGAGGCTTGTGCATATTTGATATCTTCGTAGCATTCGTGAATTTTGATGTATGAGTTTGACATTTGTGGGAAGTGACATTGGGTAAAATGCAAGAATTTGTGGTGTGCTCTTTCTGGAACGAGGGAGATGAGTTAGAAGTTTTAGAATTTCGGGAAGAGTTAGGTTTTTTTATCTTTTTAACTTAGATGCTCGACATTGGATGCATGGGCTAAAAGAACCTCCACTGCCATGTTATGAAGGAGTGGTGGGAGATCGTTGAAGTGAAGTTATACAGTCTCGTCCTTACAATTTTTCTGAGTCTTCATCTTTACTTGTCATGACGCTTCTGGAGAACATTGTTTTCTTCGGCGGAGCATAGTAGGCGGTGTCTTCATGGATGCCCACTTCGTGTATCAAGAACGGTTGCAAGTCTCTGATCCATGAAAAAAATACTCATTTTTATGCCTTGATTTTTATTAAATTTTTAAGGATATTATGCTTTAATGAAAGGTATTTTTGTGTTTTTGGATATAGGTGATGAAAAAATGTTCAAGAAGGAAAAAAAGTGAAAAAGGAGCAAAATGGAGCAAAATGGAGCCAAAATGGAGCCAAAATGCAAAATTGTCAAAATTATTGGCCTGGCGCCTAGGCGCCAGAATCCGGTGCCTAAGCGCCAGGTCGATACGGGATCTGTCAAGATTTTTGACGAATTTTGGATGGTTATTTTGACGGTGTTAGCGGTTATTGGACCTTCTAGAAGACTGGCAGTTGTTCCTGGTTTATAGGACATGTGATACAATGTATTTGGACGCTTGGAAACGGTTTTAATCGCGAAGAGGTGTGATCCAAAGTGAAGAGGTGCGAAGAACTGGACTCAGAGTCTGGCGCCTAGGAGCCAGATTCCGGCGTCTAGGGCCAGACACACCTTCCAGAAGATTCATTGAATGTGAACACATTTTGAATAGGTGTCTTGAGGCAACCCTTGAAGCCTATAAATAGGAGGCTACTCCTTCAGAGAAAAACGCCCAACTTAGTCCCCCTATCTAGAGTCCCATCTAGAGAGAGAATTAGAGAGATACTTTAGGGTCACATTTTACTATCCTTCATGAATTAGTTAGTTATTTTATTTAGAGTTTGTATTGAGAGTTTAAAGAGTTGGTTCTTTTGAAGATTATTTGCTTGGAGTCAGAAGAATTCGTAGGTTCAGTAGGAGAAACACTTGAGATAAGTATTTGTAATTTTATTCGAAGTTTTATTATCATGTTTTGTTGTTTAAATTCAATGTGTTCTGAGTAGTTAGTTTACTTTCTCCTTTCAATTATGAAAAGATAAATAAAATAATATAAAATTCGTTGGAGAATTAGAAACTATTTATATTTTAAAACATTGTGATGATATTAATACCGGATCTTAATTTACTTATTTAAATTGGCCATTTAAATTGTTAAAATCAGTTGAAGAGTTTTGATACCTAGAAGGAGATGAATTCTTAACTAGTAGATATCACATGAATTCTTGGGTAGTCGAAGGCCTTGTGCGGGTTATTCAAGATGAAGTGCAAATAAATAGGAAGATATTATATAATGGGTGTAGAATTAATAAGTTTTTAGTGTGACAGACTAAATTCTTGTAATTTAGTTTATAGAGAAGGAAAGAGTCACTAGTAGGGCCGACCATAGCCACCTTTAGACATCTAGTAGTGTAGATTAACCCATTCTACTAACAATACATCTGGACCTGATCTATAGGCTAGCCAATGTTCTTTACACCTGGATCAAAGGGTAAAGAATATGAATGCTTCTATTTGGCACAATACCATAAATTTATATTCTCCACGAATATTATCATTATCTTAGAAAATCTTGGATTAATTGAAAGGAAGAAAGTTGTTGTCTTATTGCTATTTACATTAATTATTTCATTACTGCTTTATTATTGCATCTAATAATTTAAAAATATCAAATTTATAACTATAAAAGAAATACTTAAAAATAAAATTAAAATATTTAAAAATCCATAACTCACTCCTCGTGGGATCGATATCGGGGTCTTTGTTTCAAAGCCCTATATTACTTGATACGATACATATACTGCAGTAGTACCCCTAGTGTGTAAAATATTTTTGATAAAATTATAGTTATATACACTAGCTGCTATTATTATCTATTACATTTGAAAGCATTAATTATTATATTTGTCATTAGCGGATTGCGGGTCAAGTTTTTGGCACTCTTGCTGGGGATTGAATTTTTAGTACACATATATTTAGCATGGGTCAAGTTTTTGACGTCGTTGCCCGGGGAGGAGCGAAGGCAAATTTTTAGATTTTAAATATTTTTATTTTATTTTATTCATTTTCTTTTATTATCAAAAATATAAAATACCAAAAAAATAAAAAATTAAGAAAATATTAAAAAAATTTAATTTTTTAATTAGTAGAGATTTTATTTCTTGTTAATTTACTTTTTATGCGTAGTGCTGGATCTGAAGGATTATTACCTTTAGACTCTGAATTAGAAAGAACTATTAAAAGAATTAAAAAAGGAAAAAAAACTCAAAAAATCCAAAAGATGGCTAACTTACATAACAATTTACAAAATCCAATTGAAATTAATGAACAAAATGTTTACAAACCATTAAGGGATTATGCTAACCCTACAGTTCATGAACTTCATAGTAGTATTCAAAAACCTGTTGTAGATGCTAATTCTTTTGAGCTTAAACCATCAATCATTCAAATGTTTCAAAATAATCAATTTGTAGGAACACCAAATGAGGATTCAAATTTACACCTTGCTAGTTTTTTAGAACTTTGTGCTACCTTTAAATATAACAATGTTTCTGATGATGCTATTAGAATTAGACTCTTTCCTTTTTCTTTAAGAGATAAAGCAAAGATGTAGTTGAACTCATTAGCAACAGGTTCTATTAAAACATGGGCTGAAATGGCACAAAAATTCGTTGCTAAATATCTTCCTCCTTCTAAAACTACTAAATTAAGAAATGATATTACTTCATTTAGTCAATTTGATGAGGAGACAATTTATGAAACTTGGGAATGATTTAAAGAACTATTAAGAAAATGTCCTCATCATGCTTTACCTGATTGGTTAATTATTCAAACATTTTATAATGGTTTAATTGGATCACTAAAATCAATTATTGATGCTGCTGCTGGAGGTTCTTTAATGTCTAAATTATTTGAAGAAGCTTATACTTTAATTGAAGAAATGGCTAACAATAATTTTTAATGGCCTTCTGAAAGGATTAATCCTAAAAAGAATGTCAAGTATTCAAGATAACGAAGCCTTTTCTATCTTAGCTTCACAAGTAGCTGCAATATCTAAGAAATTAGATAATTTTGCTATCAACATATCACATAACAACTCATCTAATATTGAAGATTCTCAAACTATTGAAACTTTACAAGCTATTGCTAGTAAAAATAATCCGTATTCAAATTATTATAATCCTGGATGGAAAAATAACCCTAATTTTAACTGGAATAATCAACAACAACAATGGGGTAATAATCAATCCCATCCAACTGGAAATTGGAATAATCAAGTAAATTCAAATTATAAACCACCTGGATTTAATAATCAACAGAAAAAGTTATCAATAGAAGAATTAATTTTACAAATGAGTAATCAAATACAAAATCAAAATATTGCTATTCGTAATATTGAGAATCAAATGGGACAAATCGCTCATTTAATTAATTACAAACCTCCAGAAACACTTCCTAGTAATGTTGAAATTAATCCAAAAGAAACTGGAAAAGAACATGAACATGTTAAAGCTGTATAACTTAGAAGTAGAAAGGAATTAAAAGAAAGAATATAGAATGAAATTGAAAAAGAGATTGAGGTTGAAGAGATTGAAAAACCTAAAGAAACTCCTTCTCCTAATCAAGATCAAACTAATATTTCTATTAATGTGGAAGTTGAAAAACCACCACCACCTTTTCATCAAAGATTAAAATAGCGAAGCTTGATCATCAATTTTCTAAGTTCTTTGAAATTTTTAAGAAACTTACTATAAACATACCTTTTGCTGAAGCTTTGGAACAGATGCCAACTTATGCAAAATTTATGAAGGATATATTAAGTAAATTTGAAGCTTTTGAAATTGATGCATTAAGTGAAGAATGTAGTGCAATAATTCAAAAGAAATTACCTCAGAAACTTAAAGATCCTGGAAGTTTTACTATACTTGTGCTATTGGAGAAAAATTTTGTGGAAAAGCTTTATGTGATTTAGGAGCAAGTATTAATCTCATGCCATTTTCTATTTATCGAAGGTTGAATTTAGGAGAGATTACTCCCACCACTGTAACCCTTCAGTTAGCTGTTAGATCTATCACTTACCCTAAAGGAGTTATAGAGGATGTACTTGTTAAAGTAGATAAATTTATCTTCACTGTGGATTTCATTATACTTGATATGGATGAGATAAAGAAATACCAATTATTTTAAGGAGACCTTTTCTAGCTACCGGACGAGCTATGATTGATGTGCAAAAAGGAGAATTAACCATGAGAGTTAATGATCAAGAGATTAAATTCAATGTTCTTAAATCGATGAAGTATCCTGACAAAGAAAAATGCTATCGTATGGATATTTTTGATTTTATAATTGAAAAACACTATCGAGAAAAATGTAAAATCATTCCTGAAGAAGAAATTGAATTTTTAACTAATGAAAATGAAGAACTATAAGAAGAAGAATTACTTAAAGAAACTCATTATATTAAAGATAACTTGGTAACTTTAGACATAACTCAAAATGATATACTTTTACCCTCAATTAAAACAGCCCCTGAAATGGAATTAAAAATGTTACCTTCACATTTAAAGTATGCATTTCATGTAAATTCATTAACTCTATCTGTTATTATTTCTTCTGAGCTAAGTTTAGATCAAGAAGAAAAATTAATAGGAGTGTTAAAGAATTATAAGAAAGCTTTTGGTTGAACTATTGCTGATATAAGAGGAATAATCCCTTCCATTTGTATGCATAGAATTTTAATGGAAGAAAATTTTAAACCTACTATTGAACCGCAAAGAAGATTAAATCCTATCATGAAAGAGGTTGTTAAAAAAGAAATTTTAAAATGGTTAGATGCTGGAATTATTTATCCTATTTCGGATAGCCAGTAAGTAAGTCCTATTCATTGTGTTCCGAAGAAAGGAGGAGTAAGCATGCATCGTCAATGATAAAAATGAACTAATTCCTACAAGACAAGTTACTTGGATGGCAAATTTGCATTGATTATCGGAAGTTAAATGACGCCACTAGAAAGTATCATTTTCCTTTTGTCTTTCTTGGATCAAATGCTTGAAAAATTAGCTGGACACTCATATTTCTGTTTTCTGGATGGATATTCTGGTTATCATCAATTACTTATCGCTCCTGAGGACCAAGAGAAAACAACATTTACAAGTCCTTATGGAACATTTGCCTTTAGAAGAATGCCTTTTGGTTTATGTAATGCACCTGCAACTTTTCAAAGATGTATGATGTCAATATTTTGTGATTTAATTGACAAAGGAATTGAAGTATTCATGGACGATTCTTCAATTTTTGGAACTTCTTTTGAGTCTTGTTTGGAAAATATTTCCAAAGTTCTGAAAAGATGTGAAGAAACAAATTTAGTTCCTAACTGGGAAAAATGTCAATTTATGGTCACAGATTGTACTTGGTCACAAAGTTTCACAAAAAGGGATGGAAGTTGATCAAGCAAAAGTGAAAATTACTGTTGAACTGTAACCCCCAACTACTGTTACTGATGTGAGAAGTTTTCTGGGTCATGCTGGATTTTATAGAAGATATATAAAGGATTTTTCTAAAATTGCTAAACCTCTTTGTCATTTATTGGAAAAAGAAGCTAAAATTGAATTTAATGAAGACTGTGTTAAAGCTTTTAATATTTTAAAAAAAAAATTTATAATCGCACCTATAATTATTGCACCTAATTGGAATAAACCTTTTGAATTAATGTGTGATGCAAGTGATTTTGCAATTGGAGCTGTATTGGGACAAAAATATGAGAAAATTTTCAATGTTATATATTATGCTAGTAAAACTCTTACTGAAACTCAAAGAAATTACACTACTACTGAGAAAGAGCTTTTAGCTATAGTATATGTCTTTGATAAATTTTGACCTTATCTTCTTGGTACCAAATGCATAGTTCATACTGATCATTCCACTATTAATATTTAATGTTAAAAAAAGATGTTAGACCTAGACTAATAAGATGGGTTTTACTTCTATAAGAATTTGATTTTCAAATAGTGGATAGAAAAGGAACGGACAACCAAATTGCTGATCATTTATCTAGAATTAAGAATGATGTTATTACTGAGAAAATATAAATGAGAAATTTCTCGATGAACATTTGTATGTTATTCGAGGATGCCAAACACCTTGGTATGCAGATATAGTTAACTATTTAGTTAGCAATATTTTACCTTATGGATTGGATAACAAATTTATTAAGAAATTTAAAAATGATGCTAAATCTTATATTTGGGAAGATCCTTATTTATTTAAAATAGGAAGGGATTCTGTAATTCGTAGATGCATACCTTATGAAGAAACTTATGCTATTATTCAAAAATGTCATGATTTTGAATTTGGAGGACACTTTGGAATAGATAAAACTGCATTTAAAATTTTAAATTCAGGATTTTATTGGCCAACCTTATTTAAAGATGTGAGACATTATGTGAAAACATGTGATCGATGTCAAAGGATGGAAAATATATCCAAGAAAGATGAAATGCCTTTAAACTATATATTGGAAGTTGAAATTTTCGATATATAGGGTTTAGACTTTATGGGACCATTTCTACCATCATCTGGAAAAAATAATATTTTATGAGCGTTTGATTACGTTTCAAAGTGGATTGAAGCTGTAGCTTTACCTAGTTGTGATTCCAAAAGTGTTTCAAAATTTTTAAAGAAGATGATTTTTTCAAGATTTGGAATGCCTAAGGTAATTATCACAGATGTTGAAAGTCATTTTAGAAATATAAGAATTCAATCATTATTGGAAAAATTTGGAATCAAACACAGAATTGCAACTGCATATCACCCACAAACAAGTGGAATGGCTGAAGTATCAAACAGAGAAATTAAAAGAATTTTAGAGAAGATTGTTAATCCTAAAAGAACTGATTGGGTTGATAGACTTGATTCTGCATTATGGGCTTATAGAATAGCTTATAAGACACCAATCGGAATGTCACCTTATCGGTTAGTTTATGGTAAACATTGTCACTTACCTGTTGAACTTGAACATAAAGCTTATTGGGCGATAAAGGAGTTTAATTTTGATTTGAATACTGCATGAGAAAAATGATTATTGCAATTAAATGAGATGGATGAAATAAGAAATGAATCATATGAAAATGCAAGGATTTATAAAGAGAAAATGAAAATATTACATGATAAAAAGATTTCAGGAAAAATATTTGAGCCTCGACAAGAAGTATTATTATTTAATACTTGTTTAAGACTTTTTCCTGGAAAATTAAGATCAAAAGGGATAGGATCGTATATAATTGAAAAAGTATACCATTATGGAGCTGTAGATATTAAATAACCCAAAATGGGAAAAATTTTTAAAGTTAATGGATTAAGACTGAAGCCTTATTTGGGAGATATTAAAAAGATTTATAGAGAGGCTTATAAGTAGAGTCTACCTGATTAAAAACTTAATTAGATCGGGATGACGACGTTAAACCAAGTGCTTTGTGGGAGGCAACCCATAGTTATTCGTTGTTTTGTGTGTTTTTATATTTTTAATGTAAGGTTATGCCTCGGTCTTGTTTAATTTCATATTACTTTAGAAAATTTGATGCTAACAAGACTCTATTGACTTAAGCTGAAAATTATCTCGAAGTATATAAAGTTTAGACATTGGATCACTCTATTTCATATATGAGTAAAAAGGAGATCAAGCTAACCTTCATTATGATTGCTTATAATTTGTGTTACTGAGTCTATATTGATCTTACCATTCTAAATTACCTTTCTTGGAGAACGAAACTTTGAAATTTGACGTTAGGCGAAACAGAGTTGAACATGTTTCCAGCGCCTAGGTGCCAGATTTGGCGCCTAAGCGCCAGAGTAAACTATGTGTCGATGGGTCCGGCGCCTAGGAGCCAGATTTAGTGCCTAAGCGCCACAATTACCGAATCGTGTGAAAACCAAAAAGCTTCAGTTTTTCACACGATTTTCTCTTATAAATTACCTTATCTTCGTCCCCAATCCCTATGCAATCATTATTTCAACCCATACACTCCATTCTTGAGAAATTAGAGAGGATTTTGGAAGAAATGGAGAGGAGAAATCTTAGAGAAGAGGCTAGAGACAAGGTCTCAAAGGATCCTCAACCCTACTTCAATGGTTTCATCGCTGTAAGTTTGGAGAAAATTTCTAGTCGTCTAGATAAGTTTGAAGCAGAATTTAAAAGCATTGGAGACCACCTCCATGAGATGTATCTCAAATTGAACATCTGGAATGGTAGGCGAAACTTCAATTTGATCATCTAGCGGCTTATCAAGATGCTCAAGTGGAAATGTATGCGAAGAACAATTGGATCGACGAGAAAACGACTACGGATTTTCCGAGAGTGTTAGTATTCTTCCCCAGTAGGCCAAGCAATCTTCATTGTGAAGATAATGGGAATTAGATAGTGATATGGTGAGATTATGATTTATCTAGTGTGTCGTTGTATCGATTTATTGAATCGATTGTGTTTGTTTGTGTGTTTGCTTTCATGTTCAATGTGTGTTGTATTTGCTTTCAAATTTGTGTTGTTTGATCGTTGTTAGAACTTGAATCATGTTATGATACTTATCTGAATAGTATTAAGCCCGAAATTGAAAATCATGAATGGAATTAGAAGAAGTTTGATTTAAACTTGTATTTAATTGGTGGATTTAATTTTAAACTTTTAAAATTTTTGGAAAATATTTTGGAAGATGGAAACTGAGCAATACTCTTATATGAGTAATTAGAAGTTTAAATTATGAGTTTTAGTGGAAAATAAAATTTTTAAAGTGATTTTTTTGAAAGGCGAGTCTGGCGCCTAGTTACCCAAAAATCACCATTTAAACCCCCATTAGCCATTTTTGACGCCTAAGCTTCATCCCCTTCTTCTTTTTCACGAAAACCCACCTTCTAAATCCATTTTGAGGTCAAAACATCAAAATTTTGAGCCTGAAATCACTTGATTTCTTCATCTCAAGGTCAGATCTACACTCTATTCCATTTATTTTTTATTTTCACCATAGTTTTTCCTATTTTTGGCTAAAAACCGAAATTTTGAGAAAAATTTTGATTTTTAATGTTTCTCCATGAATTTATAAACTCATTTTAAGTTTCTTAAGCTTAAAAAGAGTTTAAATCTTTGATTCCTTAATTTATTTGTGTTTTCTTTCACGTTTAGATGGCACCGAAATCTAAGCGAGGAAAGGCACGAGAAAATTTTGATAGTAGCAAGTTCGCGACTGCAGCAGCGCATTTTCGATATCACGAATTTGCGACGTCTAGAAAATTTATCTTAGAGCGAAGCTTTTACAATCCCGGTGAAATGATCGAGAACACCATCATTGCGCACAACTGGCAACGATTCTGTTATTTCACCGTTGTTGCTGTTATTTCAGTCGTGCGCGAATTTTATGCTAACTTTTTGGATGCGGAAGACTACGAAGTCTTCGTCAGAGGTGTTGGATTAGGATTTACACCATAAAGGATCAATGTTTCTTATGGACTGCCAACTACCATCGAGTGCCACTATTCTGGATTATCTCCATCTGAGGGAGATCTTGAGATGATTATTGCTTATTTGACTGACGGTAGTGGAGCTTGGAAGATCTGGAACGATAAACGGGTAAATTTCAAATCTTCTAAGTTAAATGGTATTTCAAATGCATGGCATTACTTTATTTCTGCAAGACTTACACCTTCCAACCACCTGAGCGAAGTGACTAGAGATCGAGCTATCTTAAACTACTACATTCAGGAGAGGAAGCTAATAGATTTCGGCAGTATTATTTATGATTATGTGGAGTCTACTGCTAGATCCAGTACTTTTGTAGGACTAGGATTCTCATCCCTGATTTATACTTTATGTGTGAACAATGGAGTCACTGCTGATATTTCTGAGGAGATGTTGAAGTCTACCAAGCCAATTGAGCAGGAGAGTGTTAGTATCTATGATCGTCTTCGTGGGAAGAGATCTACAGCCCCTTCTACTTCTGCACCTACTCCAGGTAGAGCTTCCACTTCCAGACCTTCTACTTCTACTGCTGAGCCACCGTCTAGTTTTTGGGAATCGATGCATGATCAATTTCTGGAGCAGGAGAATGAGTTATTTCTAACTCACTCGCGAGTTGATACTATGGATAAGAAAATTGATCACTTATCTGATTACACCCAGAGGAAGAGTGAGTATGATGCTGAGTATTCAGAGTCTTTAGTTAGATTCTTGAAGGGTGAGCATGATATTCAGTTTCCCACCTATCCTAGATTTTCACCATATGTTGATCCTAAGGATGTGGAGTTTTCTTTTGGTAATGACGATGACGAGGCTACAGACAGTGATTAGTAGCCTGATTTACCTCTGAGATGTGCTAAGTCTGTTGTTAGTTTAGTTTTTTTGCTAGTACTGATTGTTGTTTTTTGTTTGCTAGTTTAGATTTGTTTATGAGACTTTGTATGAATTGTTTGATGTTGAGACTGTTTTAGATATTTAGTTGCAGACTGAAATTTGAATGAATTTGTGTTTATTTTTTTTTCAGCCTACTGTTTAGTATTCTAGAATAGTTATTAATGTTAATCTATTTCTGTTAGTTATGTAATTATTTAATTCAACTACTGCTATAAGAATATTTTGAGCCTGCTTACTTTTATATGCTTCATTATTTCTGTAATATTCATAAAAGCATGTGTAAAAGTAAATTATATTTCTTTCAAGAATTTTTTTACATGCTTATAAAATTCCTTTTTAAATTATACTTTTCTTTCTCTCATACTTTATTTTTTTTATGATATACCAAAATTTAAGTTTGGGGGAAGGGAAAATACATGCAAATTTAAATTTTATTTGTCCTTAATAAACTAATATTTTTTAAAAAAATCTTAACATAACATAAGGAATGAAGAATCTATTTAAGATCACTTAAATTTTTGAAATTATAAATAATTTAGTGGACATAACCAAAATTTTAATAACTTCGATTGATTTTAAGAATAGAATTATTTAACTTAAAGAAGAACAAGATTAAGAAATTTTTCTATTCATAATAGAAATAATTGAATTTTAGAAGTATTAAGAAATAAAAAATTATAACTTGAAAAAGAAAAGATTGAAAGTCTTTTTGAAATTCTATTCATGTTATAATAATTAAGTGAAAATGTAAAAGTTTGAAAATATAAGTTAAGGATAGTGAAGTTCAAAATCATTAGCAAGCTATCCAGATACAGTAATCCTCACTGTGAAAAAAAAAAAGAAAAAGAAAAGAGAAAAAAAGTGGAGAAGCTTAAGGATGTGTCTAATCAAAAATTGGCTTCACTTGAATTATCTTATATGAAGAAAACTAGTCACATACTTTACTTAATTTTTATGCATGAATCTTTATTTAGGAAAGATTTTTCATGAAAATCTTTTTCTTGTAAATAATTTATGTGATCTTAATATAATAAACTTCTATTATTTTCGAAATGAATGAAAAATTTTTGAAGTCTTATGATTTGGTAGTTGAATATTCTTTAAATTCTTAAAATTAAACTTAGTTAGTGAAATTTGGTTAATGATTTACTAAAGCCTTTATAAGATCAAAAATTACAAGGAGTCTTAAATATTTATATTTCATTCCAAATGTTATACATTTTATATAGTAAAAAAAGTTACTTGAGGACAAGTAATGTTTAAGTTTTGGGGATTTTGATCCATGTAAAAAATACTCATTTTTATGCCTTGATTTTTATCAAATTTTTAAGGATATTATGCTTTAATGAAAGGTATTTTTGTGTTTTTGGATATAGGTGATGAAAAAATGTTCAAGAAGGAAAAAAAGTGAAAAAGGAGCAAAAAGGAGCAAAAAGGAGCAAAAATAGAGCCAAAATGCAAAATTGTCAAAATTATTGGTCTGGCGCCTAGGCGCCAGAATCCGGCGCCTAAGCGCCAGGTCAATACGAGATTTGTCAATATTTTTGACAACTTTTGAACAGTTATTTTGATGGTGTTAGCGGTTATTAGACCTTCTAGAAGACTGGTAGTTGTTCCTGGTTTATAGGACATGTGATACAATGTATTTGGACGCTTGGAAATGGTTTTAATCGCGAAGAGGTGCGATCCAAAGTGAAGAGGTGCGAAGAACTGGATGCAGAGTCCGCGCCAGCGCTACGGCGCCCAGACACACCTTCTAGAAGATTCATTGAATGTGGACACATTTTGAAGAGGTGCCTTGAGGCAACCCTTGAAGCCTATAAATAGGAGGCTACTCCTTCAGAGAAAAACGCCCAACTTAGTCCCCCTATCTAGAGCCCCATCTAGAGAGAGAATTAGAGAGATACTTTAGGGCCACATTTTACTATCCTTCATAAATTAGTTAGTTATATTATTTAGAGTTTGTATTGAGAGTTTAAAGAGTTGGTGCTTTTGAAGATTATTTGCTTGGAGTGAGAAGAATTCAAAGGTTCAACAGGAGAAACACTTGAGATAAGTATTTGTAATTTTATTCAAAGTTTTATTATCATGTTTTGTTGTTTAAATTCAATGTGTTCTGAGTAGTTAGTTTACTTTCTCCTTTCAATTATGAAAAGATAAATAAAATAATATAAAATTCGTTGGAGAATTAGAAAATATTTATATTTTAAAACATTGTGATGATATTAATACTAAATCTTAATTTACTATTTAAATTGGCCATTTAAATTGTTAAAATCTGTTGAAGAGTTTTGATACCTAGAAGGAGATGAATTCTTAACTAGTAGATATCACATGAATCCTTGGGTAGTCGAAGGCCTTGTGCGGGTTATTCAAGATGAAGCGCAAATAAATAGGAAGATATTATATAATGGGCGTAGAATTGATAAGTATTTAGAGTGACAGACTAAATTCTTGTAATTTGGTTTATAGAGAAGGAAAGGGTCACTAGTAGGGCCGACCATAGCCACCCTTGGACATCTAGTAGTGTGAGCCTAGATTAACCCATTCTACTAACAATACATCCGGACTTGATCTATAGAGCTAGCCAATGTTCTTTACATCCGGATCGAAAGGGTAAAGAATATGAATGCTTCTATTTGGCACAATACCATAAATTTATATTCTCCGCGAATATTATCATTATCTTAGAAAATCTTAGATTTATTGAAAGGAAGAAAGTTGTTGTCTTATTGTTATTTACATTAATTATTTCATCACTGCTTTATTATTGCATCTAGTAAATTAAAAATATCAAATTTATAACTATAAAAGAAATACTTAAAAATAAAATTAAAATATTTAAAAATCCATAACTCGCTCCTCATGGGATCGATACTGAGGTCTTTGTTTCAAAGCCCTATATTACTTAATACGATACGTATACTTGCGTAGTACCCCTAGTGTGTAAAATATTTTCGATAAAATTATATTTATATACACTAGCTGCTATTATTATCTATTACATTTGAAAGCATTAATTATTATGTTTGTCATCAGCGGATTGCGGGTCAGGTTTTTGGCACCGTTGCCGAAGATTGAATTTTTAGTACGCATATATTTAGTGTGGGTCAGTCTCCTTTAATGCAATGCTCTTATCCAACCTTGTAGTATTTTATGCATTGATGTAGGGATGACGGGACCATGTTGTACTCATGAAGCCACAATCGACCAAGTAGAGTATTGAACGAAGTCTCTGCATCGATGATATGGAATTTTACAGTTTTTACTAGATCTCCAACTTTCATCTACAAAGTAATTGATCCTAGGGCTCTTTCTCCTTTCTGATTAAAGCCTCTTAGCATCATCTTATCCATAGAAATCTCTCGCGCATCGATATCCAAATATGCTAACATTTGTAGGCTCATTATATTGAGCGATGCTCCTGGGTCGACCAATACACTGGAGAGCAAATATTTGCCAATATTTACTGAGATGTAGAGCGAGTGGTTGTGATAAGTGGTACTAAGTAGCAAATCATCGTCGGTGAAAGTCACACCAGCTCGTTCTCTCAAAGTATAGACTCCATCCTAGGATGAGCTAGCCAAGTGAGATAAGCAAATTTCTGGATCGAGCAAAGCCCTAAAAAAATTTTCTCTCATCTCCTTTAACAGGATCAAAGCGTCGTAAATGCTTAGTTTGGCTAGCAACTTCCTAAGATGTGCTAATACATTGTAATCCACTTGACTTGGGTTTCTGATTTCTTCTCAAATTTGTGTTTCTGTTGTCACTGGCAATGGTCCTTTTTGAGTAATTATTTACTTTCCCTTCTCTACCGAAGTTATTCTTGGAGGTAATTCTTTACCACTTCCGAGATTCACCTCTGTTATCTCCTCATCTTCTAGACCCAGAGGTTCTTCCAGTGTTGTCGTTAGTTCGCCTTATGTCAACTTTGCGTCTGAAGAGTCTGAATTGAGCGAAATTCCTTTGCATTTGAGGACTGACTCCTCGCTTCTCAAACTTTCATAGCTGATGTAGTCGATGTCTTCTTCTTCATTGATGTTCTTGTCAAAAGTTAGTGTGATTTAAGGATCGGTTTGGGAATCAAAATCTGAGTTAGATTGGTCATGGCTAGGTATGTCATCAGTAGAGACAACCAAAACATAACCGAAATTAAAATCATTAGATTCAAAAGAGCCCGGAGGGGCGTAGAGATAATGGTACAACGTCATAGATTCGAGGGGTTTAATTCGTGAATCTAAGACAACCAATCTAATAGGGGCAGTCTCTATTCTACCCTTCATGTCATCATCTTTAGTTCCTCTCATGATCTCTTTCTTCTTTGTCCTTTACGGTCGCGACGGCGCTCCTATCGCAGTCTTCATCTTTGGCTAAGCTGGCGGCAGACTCTGGGTGGCAACTTGTTTTGAATCTGGCTGAATCTGATCCAAAACTCTCTTAAGATCATTCCAAGTCGTGCTCCATCCTTCTTCACTGGTGTATGGATCTAACTGAGAGAACGGCTTGGTCGAAACCATATTTATAGAACCTCTCGCATGTTCTTTTAAATATTCTTTCGGGATTGTGATGTTTTCTTCTTTGTAATTCTTCTCGAGCCAATCCTTGAAGTTGAAACAACCTTTTATTGTATGTCCCAACTACCTGTGGTATAGGCAGTAGTCGGGCTGATCCTTTTTATCGACTTCTTCTAGTTTCTTTGGCTCCACTAATCCAAATTCTAGTTTCTTAAACTGATTCTTAAACATCTTTGGTACGGCGTCGTCTTTGAAGGAGTAGTTTCTGTTGAATCGTTCCACTATTGTCTAACTTCGTCTGATGTCTGTCTGGTATGGCCTCTGCTGGGAGGATTGCTACCTAGGTTGACTGTACTAAGGACTGTACTACTGCAACGAACGAGGCTGATCAAATTGCTGGGTGTAGGGAAGCCGAGCATACTGTGGGGTTTAACTATACTACTGACCGTACTATGGCGGAGGTTGACTATACTGTGGTGGAGGCTGACTGTATTGTGGTGGATGCTGACTGTATTGTGGCGGAGGCGGAAAGTATTGAGGTTGTTGTTCTTGCTGCATCCTCATTGGCTGCTTCCCTTTATCCACCGTCGCCACTACACGTGATCTCTTCTCGAAGGCTTTGACTAGTCTTGATTTCTCTATTTTCTCTGAAGGCTCCATGTGCTTAAGTTCTTCTTGCAAACTGCTCGCCTTACTATGTAGCTTTTTGAAGGATTTAATGATCAAACCTTTAAGCATGAAAGCTACCTGACCGTGGATACTCTTGAGTAGTATCTCGATCGCATGTTGTTCATGTAGTTGAGGATCGCATTTCATGCTAAGGTTTCTCCATCTAAGTATGTAATCAACCAAGGAATAGTGGGGCTTCTGTCACTCCACTACGAGATCTCCAATGGTGATGTGATGATGCGCGCCGGCAAACCTCATGACGAACAAGTTTTCCATTTCTGTGAACGTCTTTACTGACCCATTAGGCAATTTTGCATACGAGTCAAAAGCTATTCCTGACAAATTGCTAACAAATTGATGGAAAAGTAGTGCATCGCTTCCTCCTATATTGCAACAACTGGCTCTGAAATGGGCGATGTGCTGGCAGGGGTTTCTGGTACCATCAAATGTATTGAAGGTCGAGGATACGAAGCCTGTAGGATAGGGTACGACATCAAACTCCTTTGGGTAGGGTCTACCCTTCGAAATTGATGCACCTTACTTGGACTAGGCTAAGACCTCTCGAACCTTCTCCTCGATCATCTGATCAACATTTTTCTCTAGCAAATTAGAAGCTGGGTCTTTCTTCTGTTGTTCTTCTCCACTAGCGGAGGCGACTTCTCTTATTTTATCTATAATGTGTACAATTTATGGTTTATTGACTTCCAGAGATGCTGTGGTCGTGACTGCGTCTGTCCATGTACTGTGGCCATTGTTATCATGGCCGCAGTCATTTCTTCCACTCGTTTCTCCAAATGAAGTATCTGTTAATCCCGGTTCTGGATGGCCCTTTGGTATTCCTCTGCGGTGTTCTCCTTGGTAGGAAGAGCTTCACGCTCAGCTGAAGTGCCCCTAGTTTCTACCATGTTGATCTCCATAAATTCATCCATGTGGTCTGACAAATAAAAATCCTCATCATTGACATTTAGTCCTCGTTCTTTTGCTAGTTCTGTAATGTCCTCACCGAGTTTCTGGACTTTATCTTCTATAATCTTTCCTTTCATTGACTGGAGATCTAACGATCTTTCTATCATTGATTTTAAGGCAACTGTGGTAGTGGCGACGGGAATATATGACTCATGATCCATATTATGGCTGGCAGACTTCTCGGATTACACTGGTGCGGCAACATTCAGTATCCACACCTTTCTTTTAAAACCTGATGTCTTAAGGTAGGGTGCCTCGGTGGGGACATTAGAGTGAGGAAAAGAGGTGTGCTCCCTAGGGTGTAGGCTATGTGTTGTAGCAGGTGGTATTCTCGGACCCAATCGAGACTTGACTAGCCTATGTCTGACGGGTGCTTGAGCGGTAGCAACTGTATCTCTACTGGCGGTAGTGGTAATGTCTTCTCCCAAACAGCACCTCACTGGGACACGAACGATCCACTGAAAATTGGATTGTTTTTTAATGTCTATTTCATACCTATTTTTGATGATATTGCATTATAAAAGAAGGTATTTTGTATGTTTTTTATTTTTTGGTACAAGAAATGGCTTTTGAAGAAAAAGAAGCAAAAATGGTACAATTTGGAGTAAAAACGAACAAAAACGCATAATTTGGCCTGTCACATTTTGATAAGTCTTTCTTTGCTTAATCTCTTTTACATTTCTTTCATATGTTTAAATACGATTACACTTTAAAAAAAGGTTTTTTTAATGTTTATTTTGTAGGGCTATCCATTACGAACGTAACGCAACTGAAATGAGGCAAATCAGAGTTGAAACGGAGTCAAACATAGTGAAATGGTGGAGCTGCGCAGACTAGCACCGGACAGCATTAGGGAGAACGCCAGACCGTGCTAGAAGACAGATGAAAATGAGATTTGAGCGAAAAACAGAGCCGAACGGCGCCCGATAGGGCACCCGCACATGTTGGGTGTGATTTTTGACAGTTTTGGTGCATTTTTGGGCCGTTATTGGTCATATACGTCGAATCTGGATGCTTTTTGGAAGGTTTCTTCAAGCACCTCTTGGGAAATTCGTCCCAACACTATTTTAAAGGAATTTGAAGCTAAAAAGATAAAGAGGAATGTTAGGAAAAACATGGAGAATGCTAAGAGATCTTAGCATAGGAGTAGAAATGTAGATTTCTATCTTTTTGGAGAGATTGGTGAGGGGATTTTGAGAGAAATTGTAAGGGTTGTACTAGCATTGCATGGATTAGCAGGAGACTTTGTGGGAGAGATCTTCTTCTTTCTTTCAAGGGGAAAAATATAACTATTGTGTTATTCATTATCTTATGTATTTGTAAACAGTTATTTTGAGGATTTGCTTTGAAATGAGATTTTTTGTCGTGTTTTCTTCGTGCTTTGTGATGTCTTTCTTTTACTCATTCTTCTTCTTAGGAAATAGTGGCATAAGAAGATCATGTCATTATTTTCTTTTTATTTTTCTTTTGCAATGCGTAGGATTCATGTTTAGGATATTGAGATGCATGCTAGAAGAAGTTTTAATTATAAATGTGATGGTTTTATTTGCACTTCATTTACATTACAATTAGGGCCTGTTGTATTATTAAAATTTATTGTAATTGCATTGATCCAAGAGGGCGGTGTAATTCTCAACAAAGTGGAACCACATTCAAATTCCATGGATAGTGAAGTTCATGAGGGTTGAGTGCAAATAAATAGGGAAATATACTTTGATGGGCGTAGAATTTGATATTTTAGGGTGACAGACTAAAATCCTCAATTCGATCCTAGTGTTTAGAAACTAAAGCGAGAGTTAGCCTTCAGGCGAAGGGAAGTGGGAGCTCTGGAGTGAGAGCCAGTATTCTCCCAGCCTAACCACGGATTTGGGGACTAAACCTAGGATTAGCTAAAGTTCTTTATGCACTCGAAAGAGGGTAAAGAATAGGATTACTCATGTTTCGCACATATAATATTTAATACATCTCATTCCTTTATATTATCCAATTCACTACATAAGAATTGTAGATTTTATTATCTCAAAATTCACCAAACTAATTCATCCAGAAAGGTTATCTTTAGAAGTAATATTTGCATTTAGGAATAATTATTATCCTTACATATAGTCATCTGTATTTAGGTGTAGTTGGTAGATAAAACACCACTTATATCAACCCTCCAATCTAAAGTTTAATAGTAGTAGACTAGAATTTGATGAAGATCTTTTATCTCGCTTCCCTATGGGATCGATAAAAAGGACTCCACTAGAGCACTGTATTACTTGAGTGATATGTATACTTACATTTGAAATTGTGACTTTAAAAAATCATTATAAATATAAAAATCTGGGGGTTCATGAATTCTTGCATATATAAAAGTGGCATCAATTTTTTGGCGTCCATGCTAGGAAAACTTTGGTAAGAATTTTAAGAGAATTTTAGTTGAAATAATTAGGCTTAGAATTAGTTTAGCTGAAGTAGACATGTTCTACTGTTGAAGATAGTCATGCTGCCCACGGTGTATGCTCCGAGCTCCTTGTTGTAGCATAACGTTTTGTTTAAGAAGTGACAATTAGGGGGCTGAGATAAGTGTCATGTTCTGGAAGGTTTAAAATTGAGGTGGCTTAGTGTTTTAATTAAAGCAAATGTTTAATTTGATTATGGAGATACCGGTTAGGATCCCACGGTTCCCTCGTTCCGGCACCACCATTTTTGTCGGATTCACTTAGTCCAAATGAATTTTCTAAACTCAACTGAATGAGTTCCACACTTTCATTTAGACCGTGGAAAACCCCGTTAGCAACACGTAGGTTACCTCCTTCGAGGGATTCCCGATCATTCAAGAGACGTTTTAATTAAGTTGAATTTGTAAGTTTATTTTGGTTGGTGATTAAATTTTGAGTTATTTTATATTTTGAATGTTGTGAGGTAATTTTAATTTTCATTGGTAAGTATCATGATTTGCAATAAAATAAATGTACAGTAAAGCACAAAAGGTAAAGTGCAGTAGAGAAGAAACAGTGGTAGCAGTGTATGTAGTAAAGTAAAATAGCAGTAGCAGGTAAATAGTGCAAGTATGTGCTGAGGTGTGTGTGAAAATGTAAAAGCATGTAGGAAAAGCCGAAACAAACGATTCTTAGAAAATTTGATGGAAAGACATCGAAAATAAGGTCCGTAGAAAACTCGGGAAAAACACATAGAAAACTCGTAGGAAAACTCGTAGAAAACCATGAAGAACGAACTACAAGTCCGAAAAGACCGTAAGCACGATGGCACGGAGGACTCGGAGCTATGCTATATATTCCGACCTTAGGTGATAGCTACTAGACCAATACCCTATAGAAGGCAGTCCTAACTCAACCTGAATAGTTAACCGTGGACCTTTGTAAATTTTTCATTCATTTAAATTTGGATTGCATGCAAGTGAAAATTTGTGGGTGAGAGGCTATTTTTGTCGTAGAGGAAGTTTTATTTTAAAGTAGATATGTATATATGTATTTTTTGTGAAGTAATCTGATCCACAAGTTGACTATCCTAATCGAACTGGGACTACGAGCAACCTAAGGGTGTCATGGGCAGAAATCCCCAAAGATGGACGAGTAGTATCGTAAATTCCGTCGTCTACCCTCTCCAGGGTCTCTGAGTCAGGAAATACTACTCTAGAAATTTTTCGTATCCCTCTCTAATGCAATGTCATCGTCGTCCTCCCAAACCATCCTACTTACAACCTTGCTTGATGGTCCTACATACAGCAAAAGGCTATATGTGTACACTTATGTCTTGTATATAAGTGTAAGACTCGGGTCAAGAAGTAAGAAGAAACAAAGGACTAGGGACAAGGAAAAGAAAGAGGAGATGATGATCCACCTAAAACAACGTCGTAAAGAAGATGGGTTGACTCTCAAAATAGAATGGAACAGATGGCTCGATGTTCCGCTGACTCAAGTCATTGGAAGCAGAAGGGGTGGGCTGGTGTAAGAGTAGAAGCAAGCTCCACATGTGGTGCAAAAGAGGCAGCCACGGATCAAGAAAACACGTAAAGGCAAACCTCTACGAATGACTGTAAAGGGGGGATGACTGTAAGGCATCCAAAATAGGTGAACCGGACCTCGCCTAACATGGTGTAGAGAGGTGGCCACAAGATATGTAAAGTACGGAAAACAAGCCCCTCCAACATGGTGAAAGGGGTAGTTGTAAAGGCACAAAATCGAGACGTGTAAAGTCAAAACCAAAAGGCACAAAAGAGGGCCAAACAGCCCATGTAGATGAAAAACCGAGCCGAACAAGGAAGGGTGGGAAAAAAAAAAGGGTAGCACAAGGGCGCTAAAAAACTTTTTCACACCTGCAGTTTTCATAATCAAAGAAGTGCAACATGTACACATATAACAATGTATAATTTTCTCATCAATTCCAAGCTTTCCCACATTCGCAATGATGTAATAATGAAGCAACATAAGCATAAAGTGCCATAACAAGCATGTTAAACAAATAGAAAGTGCATTGAGGTAGTAGTGTAGGGGGAATCAGTTTGAAAGTGAAAGGACACCCAACATTAGCATGTAAAATTAAAGTAATTTGGAGATGAAACATCTTTCAAAATCTCTCTCTTTGAAGTGGCAAGCATATCACCTCCTCCCCTTCCTTGTTTCTCTTGAAAAGCAACACAAATGATGCTCACCAAAGTAAATTTTAAATGAGAGCAGCAAAGAGAAGCTTTAAATCAACTTGCAAAAAGGCTACCAATGTAAATTTTCATGTAGGGGCAGCAAAGAAAAGCTTTAAATCTAATTGCAAAAGGCTACCAATGTAAATTTTCATGTAGGGTCAGCAAAGAGTTGATCTAAACCGATCCCAAGACAGCATACAAGTGCAGGTTTTTACATAAAGATAGCATGGGAATGATTTAAAACATCTCTACACAAATATACAAGTGTAGATTTTAACATAAGGATAGCATGGGAATGATTCAAAGCATCTCTACACAAATGTACAAGTGCAGATTTTTAGTTTAAGTAACCATCGGAATGATCCAAAGTATCTCTACACAAGTGTATAAGTGCAGATTTTTTGTTTAAGCAACCATATGAATGATCCAAAGTATCTCTACACAAGTGTATAAGTGCAGATTTTTAGTTTAAGCAACCATTGGAATGATCCAATGCATCTCTACACAAGTGTATAGGTGCAGATTTTGAGTTTAAGCAACCATTAGAATGATCCAAAGCATCTCTACACAAGTGTATAAGTGTAGATTTTTAGTTTAGGCAACATATATGTGATGGCATTCCTTCAAATTTATAATAAACATAATCAAAACAAGTACCACAAGTATGTATGTAGCAATTCCTCTCTTCTCCAACAAATAATTGGTGCTAATAGCCACCTCCACAAGTCTCAAATGCATGTGAAATGTCGAACTCTTGGATGTAGTATGTAGGTGTTTTGAAAGTAAAGTGAAGTGTTGTGTAAAAAGATGAATTTCATGTATGGAATGAGGTGAAATGTGTGTAAAATCAAGGCCCAAGAGTCATATGTATGAATACTTGGTGAAAGAAGTGAGAAACAAGCAAGTATGGTCTCATTTGTGAGTATTCAAAAGGTAAGCATTTTGTAATCCGAATTTTGTACAAAATTTCACCAAGCCATTTTCATGCTAAGCATGTAATATTAGGAGAAAGACAAAACAAGCATCACATCCTCCCTTTACAAATCTCATCCAAGCTGCAAGTTAGAGAGTAAGAATGTAGCTAAAAGGGCTCCAAGATTTAAACTTAAGCCATACCATCAACAAGATTCATAGCATGTATTCCAAACTTCCAAGCATGCAAACAATGTAAGCAAAAGAGGAGCACTGACACTTATACGTGAAATATCATCTCAACAAAACGACCAAACCACAAGGTGGAGGGGAAAGAGTGGAGCCAAGGGAACTCCAAAACAACCTCTAACCCATGCTAACAATAGATACTAGAACATGCCAAATTTCATAAGTAAGGTGTAGTGAGCATAAAGAAGCAAGAATAGAGAAAGTATAGCACGTCACTCAACCTTTCTACCCAACCTTCTTCCCTTCTCTTTTCTTTTTTTTCCTTCTCTCTCTTCTCATTTTCTTTTCTTTTCTCACATTGCCTCTCTTTTCTCAAAAGCAAAGCAAACCCCACCTTTGTTAAGAGAAAGGCTAAGCAACATGCCACACTTCATTAAATACTCAATCATGCATTAAAGAGAGTAATAGTGAAGAAAAGGAATGCCACCTATACATGCATACATCTCATGAAGGAGTAAAGCTCAAAGCTTCAAGCAAAATACAGTAAACATAGAGATGTTTTGTAACACAAAGTAGAGCATGTCAAGTTTTCCAAGCTAAGCCTATCCAACATAGAGAAGCACAATTAAAGAGAGGCTATAACCTTCCACATTGCATGAACATGAAGCTTTGAAACATGGCTACCAAAAGATTTTTCAGTGTGATGAACTAATTAACATAAAGAAAATAGGAGGCAATCCCTCCTAAACCATCATGAATAACCACCCCCATCTCTAAATTTTTAAAAAGAAGCGACACCCTTTACTTTAAGCTTTTAAAGTAGGGTTCCGAAATTTTGAAAGAAGAGCACTCACACCTCTTATTATTTGCAAATAAAAAGATCACTCAAACATTTCAGATTTTGTGAAGAGAGCACTTAAATATTTTAGATTTTGTAAAATTACCACAAGAAACTTTCAATTTTTTGCAAAACATAAGGGTAGAGGCTTCCAATCCATTCTGCATAACAACCATTTCAAAATATGGTGCTACAACCTCTCATTCCTTTGCAAACGCTAAATAGCTCTTTCTCTTTCTATAAGATAGCAAAGCACAAACCAATAGATATAACTTTGTAAATTACAAGCTTTCAAGTATCATATGTGTGAAATCAAAACAACACATTTAAATCCCAAGGCCTCAAGCAACAAGTGAAGTGACAAAACCACAATCTTAAGGTGATAGAGAGCTTACCCCCCCCCCCCACATTTAAACATGTAATCAATATAGTATGATGCCAAAATCAAAGCAATGTTTAAGTGAGCAAGATATAAGCAAATAAAGCATGTAGGTAGCTCTACGCCATCTAATTAGTAAGCATGCACTTTCATCCTACTAAGGCCAATATTAAACATATAGGTAATGATGAACTTAAAGAAAAAGTTGCAAGTACATGAGTATAGCAAAACCATAACAAGCATTCCTCCTAATTCTCAAGCCCAAATGAAACCGGGCTAATTACTTGATGCACAAAGAGAAGCACTAATGCATAGAGTTTCCAAAATTTTGAAAACCCCTCAAGCTCTCTTGCCACCATGCATACAAATGTAAAAATGAAACATAAAAAACTCCACCTTTATGAAATTTCATGCTTATATTACCTTCACATGAAATCAAAATAACACATTTAAATCCCAAGGCCTCAAGCAACAAGTGAAGTGACAAAACCACAATCTTAAGGTGATAGAGAGCTTACCCCCCCCCCCACATTTAAACATGTAATCAATATAGTATGATGCCAAAATCAAAGCAATGTTTAAGTGAGCAAGATATAAGCAAATAAAGCATGTAGGTAGCTCCACGCCATCTAATTAGTAAGCATGCACTTTCATCCTACTAAGGCCAATATTAAACATATAGGTAATGATGAACTTAAAGAAAAATTGCAAGTACATGAGTATAGCAAAACCGTAACAAGCATTCCTCCTAATTCTCAAGCCCAAATGAAACCTAGGCTAATTACTTGATGCACAAAGAGAAGCACTAATGCATAGAGTTTCCAAAATTTTGAAAACCCCTCAAGCTCTCTTGCCACCATGCATACAAATGTAAAAATGAAACATAAAAAACTCCACCTTTATGAAATTTCATGCTTATATTACCTTCACATGATATGATACCATTAGGAATAAAAAGCATAACCATTAAATTTCATGAATCGACAAAAGGGGCAAAGGCACTAGCAAGCTCACCCATTTCTCCACCAATGTATTAAGCAAAATCCAAACTTTCCCTTCATCATTTTCTTTTAAAAGAAACTTGTAGCACATGATATGAGGAAAAATATATATATATATAGCCAAGCCAACAATTAAGCCATAGAATGAATCAGTCTCAACATCAAATATCAAACAACCAAAGAAGTTAAGGAGCAAAGGAAGTTACCACTTGATATGAGGCAGCAAAGAAAGGCAAAAACAAGCTTAGAAGAAATTTGGGCAGCACCTCCCCCTTCCTCTATGAAGTTCGGCCAACCATGGATGGCTCTAAATGGGAGAGCCATTTTATAAAGAAAAGAGGAAAAAGAAGAGCAAGAAGAAGCCACCAAACCTTTCTATGAGTAAAAACCCTTGGTCCAAGAGGTGTGCAAGATTTTTGGGCTACCATTGAGGTGATAGAGATGAGGAATATGGCAGCCAAGAAGTGATAAGAGAATGGAAGAGGTGATAGCTTGATGCCATGGATGGGATGGAAGCAATGGAAGAAGAGTCATGCCTTGAAGAGGAAGCAAAGGAGGCACACCATGGGGAGGGTTCGGCCAAGGTGAAGAAGATGGCTCGACCAAGCTGGTTTTGCAACTTAGGGAGGTGAGGCGCGATAAGAAGGAGGAGGGGGCGTCGGCTAGGGCTAGGTCAGGGAGAAACGAAAAAAAAACACTTTAATATTTAATTATTTAACCCAAACGCGTCGATTTTGGTATTTTTCGCTCGTGCATCGAACCAAAACAAAGTATATGTCCTTCCCAAGTAAATTCGACATTCTGGATGTAACGGCGTAGTCCGTTTCAAGATCCGGGGACATTTGGGCAACCTCGTCGATGATCGGGTCAAAATGGTCAAATTTAGGGCTATGATGAAATCAGGTTAAATTAAGAAAATTATGCTATGGTGTAGTTGATGAAAATGAAATTGGAAATTTTTCAGAGGTTTTTTAAATTTTTTAGAATTTTTTGAATTTTTGGATAAGCAGGGTATTTTGGTAATTTTGGGGGTTTTTGGGGTAAGTCAAAAAGCTAGATTAAAGGCTCAGGAAAGTACAAAATGAAAATTAGAGTCAAATGGGAGTATCTGGGGGCATTTCTGACCAATGCGGATAATTTTACGAACCTCGGAACGTTTTTCAAGTATCAGCTTCTTTGGTTGTGAGAGGCCCACTGTTTAGTTTGAAGTATGGCCTGTTTATAGTCAAACTTCTCAGTACGACAAGGAAAATGCTCTGGAATGCTTTTTGGAGAGCTTGGGTGATTCTGGAAATTTTTGGGTTTTGGGGCCCTTTTCAAGGGCAATTTGGTATTTTGGCCAATTTGGGGAAATTTTTGAAATTTTGGTAAAATATGATAATTTTGTCAATTTGAGTGATGAGAAGTATTTCTGAATGATTTTTGGGAATTTTGGCAATTTAGGGAGATTTTAGGAATTTTGTGGAGTTTTTGAGTTTAGGGGTATTTGGGTTATTTGGCGGGGTTTAGGGGCTAAGGGTCAAAATTGGAGAATTTGGTAGGATTTTGGAATTCAATTTGGGATGTCAACTTATTTAAGTTACGGATCAGAAGTGACATTCTTTGGTTCTCCATATGTTGGTTCTAACCACCTCAGCCATAGACTTAAGGTCTGGTGGGACCACACACTTGAGTTTCCAAAGAGTTAAGGGATTAAAATGGGATGTGTTTGGTTTAAAATTGTGAGTATAAAGTGTGATGTGTAAGTGTATGAATGTAGGTGAGAATGTAGATGTGAATGTAAGTGTGTAAGTCAACACAAAAAAATACATTAATAAATTCATAACTATTTTTAATGAAATTACACTTTAAAGAAAGGTATTTTCTTTATTTTACTACGGGAATGAAGATTTATAAGTGAATAAAGCAAAAAGCATGAAAAGGAGCGAATTTGGATCAAAAAGGAATAAATTCATGCAAATTGAATTAAGTCGCCGACGGCAAGATCAAGGCCGCTGACAGCGAGATCGTGAGGAGAATTTCTGAAGGAATTATAACTATCTCGCCAACAGCGAGCCCGAGCCCACCGACAACGAGATCGCGTGGTTTGAAGACCTTCTAGAAGCTCCGCTGGACACTTTTTGAACCTGGACACTTTTTGAAGAGGTGTTAAAGCATCCCTTGGACCTTTGCCTACCTCTATAAATAGAGGCCGAATTCTAGTGTCTAGGTGTGTCTATTTTAGAGAGTCTGAGTCTCTTTTTGGTGTCTTAAGTGAGTCTGTTGTTAGTCATTAGTGAGTTTCTTTAGTTTATTTGAGTGCTATTTAGAAGTTTGCTGTACTAGAAGGAAAAGTCAAAGGAACTTCAAGGAGTCTGCTTGGGGAGGAAATTAAGATAAGTATCTTTGTTTATTGTTGTTAACTTTAAATGAAATCCATGCTTTATTTTATTCTCATGCACTCTGAGTAGTTTTCTTAGTCTTTCTCCTTGTTTATGAAAATTATACGGATTAATGAAATTAAATAGAAGTACCTAATATATTAAAATAAATTGTGATAATTTTTACTTAAAACTTAATTTACTTTCAATCTGGCCAATTGAGTAGTTAAAATATGTTGAATTATCAACTACAGTAAAAATTACATCCAATATTCAGGAAGTCAAAAACCTTGGAAGGAGGGTGCAAATAGATAGGGAAATATTATATATCGGACGTAGAATTGGACATTTTAGTGTGACGGACTAAAATATTCAATTCGGTCCTATTGTTTGAGAGCTGAAGTGTAGATGTTAGCCCTCAAGTGAGGGGAACGTGGGAGCTCTGAAGTGGCAGCCGGTATCCTCCCAGCTGCACGCAGCATTCGGTAATCAAACATAGGATTAGTCGATGTTCTTTGCACTGGACCAAAGGGTAAAGAATAGGAATGCTCCTATTTGTCACAATACAATTTAAGAATTCTATTTAAATTCATCATTCACTTAATTTTCTAAAAACAAGGAGAAGGATACTTTTTCTGAATTATTTAAATCACTTTATTTCAAGCATTAGTTTACTTTAGTTTGCTATAGTTACTTTAAATTTCCGTTTACTATATTAGTAAGTAATTCCTTTAAATTTAGTCGATAACAAATCTGTTAAAAACTTCCTGTGGGATCGATAACCAGGACTCCACTGAAGCCCTGTATTACTTGATACGATACGTATACTTGCGTAGAATCCACATTATACATTTCATCATTAAAATCATGTATATATATTTAAAGCGGGATCAAGTTTTAGGTGTCGTTGCTATAAACATAAATTGCAAACATATTAAAAGTGGGTCAAGTTTTTGGCGCCGTTGCAGGGGAAGTAAAGAAATTATTTACTAGAGTAACGAATTATTTTATTTTATAAAATTGTATGTGAAAATTTGGAAACGAAAATTTAATACCTTACGATTCAGAATTAGAGCGTACAATTAAAAGAATTAGAAAACAAAAGAGAGAAATTATAAATTTAACACAAATGGCAAATATTCCTGAAAATGAAAATATCAATCAACCAAGACCATTACGAGATTATGACAACCCTACATTAGATGAAATTCATTTAACTATTCAAAACCCTGATGTAGCTGCTAATTCATTTGAACTTAAACTTGCAATTATCCAAATGGTACAAAATAATCAATTTAGTGGTTCACCTACTGAAGATCCTAATTTACATCTTGCTAGTTTTTTAGAACTATGTGCTACTTTTAAATATGAAGGAGTATCTAACGATGCTATTAAACTTAGACTTTTTCCTTTTTCTTTAAGGGATAAGGCTAAAATGTGGTTAAATTCGTTAGCACTCTGGATCTATTAAAACTTGGGGAGAATTATCACAAAAATTTCTATCCAAATATTTTCCACCATCTAAAGCTGCTAAGCTTAGAAATGATATAACTTCTTTTAGTCGGTTTGATGGAGAGTCAATATATGAAGCTTGGGAGAGATTTAAAGAACTTCTTAGGAAATGCCCACATCATGCGTTACAGATTGGTTAATTATCCAAACTTTCTATAATGGATTAGTAGGATCTTTAAGATCAATCATCGATGCTTTGTCTTGGAGGATCATTAATGTCAAAACCATTTGATGAAGCCTATGCACTAATCGAAGAAATGGCAACCAATAATTTTCAATAGCCTGCTGATAGAATGAATCCGAAAAAAATAGCTAGTATTCATGAAAATGATGCAATATCTATGTTAGCTTCGCAAATCGCTGCTATATCTAAAAAATTAGATCATTTTGGAATGAATTACTCTCCAACTATATCAGAAGAAAATTCATCTGAACAACTTATAGAATCCCAATCTCAATATGAAACTATTAATGCAATTAATAACAGACCCAATAATCCTTATGCAAATTATTATAATCCTGGATGGAAAAATCATCCTAATTTTAATTGGAATAATAACACAACTAATCAATCATGGATGAATAATATGACACAACAATTAGGAAATCCATCTAATCAAGGAAATCCTAATTATAAATCTAATTATCCACCTGGATTTAATAACCCACAATTTAAAGATAAGAAATTATCTATAGAAGAATTAATATTAAATATGGGTCAACATTTACAAAATCAAGGAAATCAATTACAAATACAAGGAAACCAATTACAAAATCAAGGAACAATTATCAAAAATATTGAAACTCAACTTGGACATATCGCTACTGCACTTAATAATAGAATACCTGGAACATTTCCTAGTAATGTGGAAATAAATCCCAAGACAAAGGAAATGAACAAATTAAAGCGATACAATTACGAAGTGGAAAAGAATTAGAACCTCGAATTCAGAAAGAACTTGAAAGTCAAAAAGAGGAAGTGGAAATTGAAAAGGAAAAGAATCAACAAGATTCAAACTTAGAAAATCCTTTAATACCTATGAAAATTTCTGTTGAAAAACCTCCACCACCATTTCCTCAACGACTAATTCAACATAAAAAAGACAAACAATTTGCTAAATTCCTTGAAATTTTGAAGAAATTAACGATAAATATTCCTTTCGTAGAAGCTTTAGAACAGATGCCAAACTATGTAAAATTCATGAAAGATATTCTAAATAAAAAAAGAAAATTTATCGATAATGAAATGGTCGCACTTAGTGAAGAGTGTAGTGTTATTATTCAGAAAAAACTTCCTGAAAAATTAAAAGATCCTGGTAGTTTCACTATACCTGCGCTATTGGAGAAAAATTCTATGGAAAAGCTTTGTGTGACTTAGGAGCAAGCATCAATCTAATGCCTCTATCAATTTTTAAGAGATTAGGATTGGGAGAAATTTCACCTACTTCAGTAACTCTTCAGTTAGCGGATCGTTCTATTACATATCCTAAGGGAGTTATTGAAGATGTATTAGTAAAAGTGGACAAATTTATCTTCCCTGTAGATTTTATTGTTCTAGATATGGAAGAAGATAAAGAAATTCCTATCATTTTAGGAAGACCATTTTTAGCCACTGGAAAAGCTATGATTGATGTTCAGAAAGGAGAATTAACTATGAGAGTAAATGACCAAAAAGTAACTTTTAATATTGCTAAATCAATGAAATACCCTGCGCTAGAAAAAGATGATGAGTGTTTTCGAATGGAAGTACTCGATCATTTACAAAAAGAACATTTTAAGGAATATTATGAAGAAAAATTAGAAAAAGAAAATATTGAATTAATTGAAAAATCTGAGATAAATGAAGAACTAGATTATATTCAGGAGAAATTTGAATTTTTGGATAACACAAAAAATACTGAAAAAAATATAGTTCCATCAATTATTAAACCTCCTGAACTTGAGTTAAAAATGTTACCTAATCATTTAAAGTATGCTTACTTAGGTAATTCTTCAACTCTACCAGTTATTATTTCATCTGAATTAAATGAATCTCAAGAACAAAAACTTTTAGATACATTAAAAAAATATAAGAAAATTTTTGGTTGGACTTTAGCGAGATATTAAAGGAATTAGTCCTTCAATTTGTATGCACGGAATTATTTTAGATAATGAACATAAACCTAAAGCGGATCCACAAAGGAGATTAAATCCAATAATGAAAGAAGTATTCAAGAAAGAAATTTTAAAATGGTTAGATAATGGTATTATATATCCTATTTTTGACAGTGTTTGGGTAAGCCCAATCCACTGTGTACCTAAGAAAGGAGGAGTGACCGTCAAAGCAAATGAAAATAATGATCTTATCCCTATAAGACAAGTCACTGGATGGCGAATTTGTATTGATTATAGAAAATTAAACACAGCCACTAGGAAAGATCACTTCCCTTTACCATTTCTAGACCAGATGTTAGATAGATTAGCCGGACATAAATATTTTTGTTTCTTAGATGGATATACCGGTTATCATCAAATACAAATTGCTCCAGAGGATCAAGATAAAACTACATTTACTAGTCCTTATGGAACTTTCGCTTTTCGAAGAATGCCTTTTGGATTATGTAATGCACCTGCAACATTCCAAAGATGTATGATGTCTATATTTAGTAAATTAATTGATAATGGAATAGAAGTATTTATGGATGATTTCTCTGTATTTGGAACAACATTTGACACATGCTTAAATCATCTTGAAAAAGTATTTGAAGTATGTGAGAAAACTAATTTAGTTCTTAATTGGGAGAAATGTCGATTTATGGTTACGAGCGGCATTGTATTAGGGCATAAAATTTCGGAAAAGGCATGGAAGTAGACCACTGCAAAAATTCAAGTTATAGCTAAATTACCACCTCCAACTACGGTGAAAGGGGTAAGAAGTTTTCTTGGACATGCTTGGATTCTACGGACGTTATATTAAAGATTTTTCAAAAATTACTAAACCTCTATGCCAACTTCTTGAAAAGGACAAGAAATTTGAATTTACAATCGAATGCTGAATGCTTTCGAATTATTAAAAGATAAATTAATTACAACACCTATAATAGTTTCACCTAATTGGGAGAAACCATTTGAGCTTATGTGTGATGCTAGTGATTATGCTATAGGAGCGAGTTCTTGGGCAAAGATATGATAAGATTTTCAAAGTTATATATTATGCTAGTAAAACTCTAAATGATGCTTGAAATAAATTATACGATTACTTGAAAGAGAATTATTAGCGAGTTGTATATGCTTTTAATAAATTTCGGCATTATCTAATAGGAACTAAATGTATTGTACATACTGATCACTCTGCTATAAAATATTTAATGCAAAGAAAGATTCTAAACCAAGATTAATCAGATGGATATTATTACTGCAAGAATTTGATTTTGAGATCATTAACAAAAAGGAACCGATAATCAAATTGCAGATCATTTATCAAGATTAGAAAATCATGAATTATCTGATACTGATAATGAAATTTTAGACAGTTTTCCTGATGAACAACTTTATAATATTAATGATTGGAGAATACCTTGGTATGCTGATATAGTAAATTATATTGTAAGTGACATTTTACCACCTATGTTAACTTTGCAACAACGAAAAAAATTCATTCACGATACTAAAACATACTTTTGGGATGAAACATACTTATATAAGCAATGTAAGGATCTAATCATTAGAAGATGCGTGCCTTATGAAGAAACTGAACCAATTATTCAAAAATGTCATGACTACGATTTTGGAGGACATTTTGGGACAGATAAAACTGCATATAAAATTCTACAATCTGGATTCTACTGGCCTAGTACTATTTAGAGATGTATATAGATATATAAAAACACTGCGATAAATGCCAAAGAGTAGGAAACATATCAAGGAAAAATGAAATGCCTACGAATTTTATATTAGAAGTTGAAATTTTTGATGTTTGGGGATTAGATTTCATGGGACCTTTTATTCCTTCATTTGGAAACTCATATATATTAGTAGTTGTTGATTATGTTTCCAAATGGATTGAAGCACAAGCTTTACCTAGGTGTGATGCTAAAAGTGTTTCAAAATTTTTAATGAAAAATATTTTTACTAGATTTGGAATGCCGAGAGTGATTATCACTGACGGAGGAACTCATTTTAGAAACAAATATATTCACAAACTAGTAGAAAAATATAATATTATGCATAAGATATCAACTGCTTATCATCCACAAACAAGTGGATTAGCTGAAGTTTCTAATCGAGAGATTAAGCGTATATTAGAAAAATCTGTAAACCCTAATAGATTAGGCTGGTCTATAAGACTAGATACTGCATTATGGGCATATAGAACTGCTTATAAAACTCCGATTGGAATGACTCCTTACAGGCTTATATATGGAAAAACTTGCCACTTACCGAGTTGAATTAGAACATAAAGCATATTGGGCGATTAAAGAATTTAATTATAATATGAAAGAAGCTGGTGAGAAGAGATTGTTGCAATTAAATGAATTGGAAGAATTAAGAAACGAATCATATGATAATGATAGGATTTATAAAGAAAGGATGAAATTATGGCATGATCGGAAGATTAATCGAGAGAAATTTTGAACCGGGACAAGAAGTTTTGCTATATAATACTAGATTGAAATTATTCCTGGGAAATTGAAATCTCGATGGTTAGGACCTTTCACCATAACTCAAATATTTTCATATGGAACTATAGAAATTGAAGATCCAAAAACAGGACATAGATTTAAAGTAAACGGACATAGATTAAAACCATATTTCGAAGGTAGAAGACCAAATTTTAAAGAGGTTTTAATGCTTAGTCAACCTGAACACTAACTAAATTAGGTCGGGCTGACGACGTTAAACCAAGCGCTTTATGGGAGGCAACCCATAGTAGTCTTTTATTTTAATTATCTACAAATTAGTGAGTCTATATTATTAAAACAAATCTTACTACTCGAATTTTTTATTAGAATCATCACAAAGTTGAACCTATATGATGAGATCAGAAAATATTCGGACCAGAGCGAAATTGGGCGATTTTTACGAATCTCGCCGACAGCGAGCCCGAGCCCGCTGACAGCGAGATCGTGCGCATGACTTGAGTCAGTTTTATAACTAAGTCGCCGACGGCGAGAACTTCCGCCGACGGCGAGGCAGTTGAAATTTTGGTTTCTTAAAGATTTTTCGTGCGGTTTTGGACGGATCTAGGCCATTTCTTCGTAAGAAATTATCCCAAATCCGATTTTACACCATTTTCTTCCTTAGGAACGACTAGAGACCAATCCTTTCAATCCGAAATGGCCACCAAATTCTTAGAAACCACAAAAGCGAAGTTTTCAACCGAAGAAAATTCGTCGATTCGGAGGCGCGAGCGTATCTTCAACAAAGGCTTGATGAAGAAAAGACTTATTAAAGAAAGAGGATTTGTCGACGAGAGGAATAGAGAATTCCACTACAAAAATCGAAGAAATGATCGCACGGCGGCATTGGGAGGTATTTTGTTATACGACATCCGTCTGTAGTTATACCGGTAGTTAAAGAGTTTTACTCTAATTTACATGCGATCAACAATGGAAATGTCTACGTCAGAGGAAGATGGGTAACATTTACTCCTTCGAGGGTAAATGAATTGTTTTCATAGAGAATACCTCTGTTTGTCATTATTCCGACTTTGTGCCTTCAAGATACAATATGAACGAGATCTATAGATACTCGACAGACGAACACTGATGATTGGGAGTTACGCGAAGACGGGTATGTCGGTTTTATGCATCACTTCTTAACCCTGTCTCGAAGCATTGGCATTTCTTTATATCATCAAAATTATTACCTACTATGAGGGTAAATAAAGTTTCAAAGGAATGCGCTATTTTAAACTATTGTATTCAAATTGGATTACCTATCGATGTTGGATCAATAATAGTAAAGTATGCATTGGGATTGATTGTGCATGGGTCAGTGCATGGACTTGGACACCCATCGACTATATTTGCTTTATGCGATCGGTACCAAGTTTCTTATGAGGCTTGGGAAAAAGTACTTTTACCATGGAAACCACTTGGATCCTACTTGATATGTTTCCAACTTTGGATAACAATGATGAGATTACCATTATTTACGACGAGCATCACAGAACAATCCTTTAGCAAGGCCCCTTACTTGATAAAACTAATTTCATTCGAAGAAGATTAAAGGATTGGAGAAAGAATTGCAAAATGTGATGAATTCCATCGACAATATCTCTGATATGTTTGATCACATTGATTGGAGAATGAAGGAGCACTTTGATCATGCTGGACATCTGGAGGCCAGTTTTATTCATCTACTAAGACAGAAAGGATGGATTAATGAAGAATCTACTGCAGAATTCCCTTTCAGGCCTTTCTACAATTTATTTGTGCACTGCGTCGCATAGGGAATATCAGAGAAGATATTAGTTCGGACACTGAAGAGTAGGAAAGATTTCTATGTTTATGTCATATATTTGTATATATATGTGTTGATTTGGATTTAGGTTTTATTATGAGTCGAACTTTGATTTGATCATCTCAGATTTGATGAGATTTTATGTAATTGTTATGTCTCAGCATTTAGAGTGTTGTGGTGTGGATTGCGATGCTTAAGTTTTATGGATTTGAACATTTAAGTTAAGTATGTGTTAAGTTGTTAGTGTGAAATTTGTAAGTTTCATGGATTTCATATATAAAGTTATATTGTTTGTGTTGTGTGAACTTTTTGTGAGTATAAGTATCTAATCTTCGTATTATTATTAAATTAAGTGATCGGAAGATTGATTAAGGGCAATTCGAGGTTGAAAATGATTGACGAATTTCAAAAATTTAAAATTTTTGGGATCTCGCCGACGGCGAGAATTATCTCGCCGACAGCGAGAAAACCCGCGACAGCGAGACCGAGCTCGCCGACGGCGAATTTTTCCCGAAACTTTTGCCTTATGAAATTAATTAGCTCGCCGACGGCGAGAAAAATCTCGCCGACAGCGAGATCGCGAAAAGACCTATATTTGACCGGTCAACCGACACTATTCATCATCCCTTCCTCAAAACTTCGAAAAAACCGACCTAGGGCTTGAGAGATCTCGGATTTGAGGCGATTTCAACACTTTTTGACACCGGATTTCATCTTCCCTTGGTAAGAGCTTCACTCATATGCAAAAATTTTTGATTTTCACCATGGATTTCTTCTACATTGGAGAATTTTGAAAAATTTCGAAATGTGGAGAAAATACTTGGAAGAATTTCATAGAAATTGATTTAAATGGATTTTAGATGTTGTAGGAAGCCTTCTTAGTAATATTTTGGAGTTTAGTTAAGATTTTTGCAAATTTCACAGATCGAGAAATGGCTCCACGACAAAAGCGACGGATAGATTATGACGAAACCCGATTCATTAATGCAAGAGCACAAACTCGATATTTTCAAAACATACAAGCAAGAAAATGCATTCAAGATCGAGTTTTCAAGAATCCAGGAGGAGAAGTTGAGCGAATCATTAAGGAGCGAGGATGGGAAAATTTCTGTTTCGTGACCAACAAAGCAGCTGTAGAAGTAGTAAAGGAATTTTATGCAAATTTAACACGAGTGAAGATGCACGGTTAAGGTTAGAGGATTTTTTGTAGAATTCAACGTCTGCTAGAATAAACGCTTATTATGAAGTACGAGACACCTACACCGGCGAGTATGAAACTTTTGGAACTATGGAAGGACCATTTGGAAGAGGTGATCGACTTTCTCGACTGATGGGAAAGGAGTGCGGAAGATAAAGCGGCGGGAACGGGTAAACTTCCCTCTTTCTATGCTAAATGCAACATCTAAAGCCTGGCATTATTTTATTTGTTCTACTTTGTTACCTACCTACCACCATAGTGAGGTAACAAGAGATAGAAGCGATTCGAATTTACGTATTCGGAACCGGAAGAGTATTAATGTGGGAAATGTTATTTATAAAAATATATTAGCCACCTCTAGAAATGAAAGTGGAGGAGGACTAGGACATCCTGGTCTTATCTATGCACTATGCCAATTATGCAGGGTAGAGGCAAGAGATGATGAGGAATGGATTGAACCTATGAAACCCCTTACTCGAGGCTAATATAAAGAAATATGAATCCCACGAAGGATGGAGATGCGGGACGAGGGATTATGTACCTTCTTCGAGTAGAGATATACCCTCTACTAGTTATGATCCACCCCCTCGGTACACCACTCCTACCCTTCAAGATCGATGAATGAATTAACCACGAGTAGAAAGAGTTTTGAGTTATTTGGAGAAAATATGGAAAGAAGATTTGAGCATATAGACCAAAGGATCGGAGGCTTGGAAAGAAGACACGATTATGATAGCGAATATCTCCAGCGACATTCAGAGTACGAAATTGCATACTATGAGGCTGAACGTCGATATAGGAGTGGTGATTTAGATGTTGTCTTTCCTGAGTGCCCCCGTTATTCACAGTACCAGCCTGCTCAGCCTTCTCAGCCTGGAGATCAGGGAGATGACATAGCTTGGGATTTTGATGCAGAAGATTAGAGCTTTTGTTAGTTTGTTTAGTTTGTTTAGATTTGTTGTTATTTTGGGAAACTTTATTATTTTGGATGTAATTATTCTGTACTTTCTAGAGACTATGGATGTTGGTATGTTTGCTTATGTTATGATGTTAGACTTCTTGTGTGTTAAATTAGTTTGCAAATTTTTATATATATATAGGATGTTAGTTTAAGTTTTTATAAGTTATGAATGTTAACATTGTTTAGATTGTTTTAATATGTTTTAAAATAAATTAGTTAATTGTATGTGTAGTAATAGATTAAGTTTTCAATTGTTATGTTTGATACTTATTTTAAAATTTCATCCCTGCACTTTCTTTTAAATACTATATGTGGAAGAATACTAACAGTACAGAGTTACGTAAGTAATGAAAAAGCTCGCAAAAATTTCAAAGAAAAGAAATACCTAAAGCTCGAAAGGTATGATGAATTTTACTATATACTTTCCCTTTTTCACTATTTAGTATAGATAGAAAAATTTAAGTTTGGGGGAAGGTAAAAATACAAATTTAATTATTAAAATTGTTCTCGATTTCTATTTTCAAAAATTATTATTAAATGATTTTCTATAGTAGTTTTTCAATTCAATAAACATGAATTACTTTATTTAATTATTATAGAAAGTTAAAGAAAATGTTTCTAGTAATTCAATTAATTAATGGAATAAGATATTTGGTTAAAAGGAATAAGAATATAGTAAACTATTTAAAGTAAGGAAAACTATATTCTTAAAAATTGAAAATTCTTAAGTATTTAAGTGAAAAAGAAAGGATAGAAACTCAATGAAGTAAAAGCTATGAAATATATATAAGCAAGGAAATATTTTAAGTTTCAAATTTAGGAAGAGAAATTGAAGTTCAAAATTATTAACGAAGTTATCCAGGATACGGTAATCCTCACTTGAAAAAGAAAAAGAAAAAGAAGGATTGAAAATCAATCCAAAAGGAAAAAGAAAAGAAAAGAAAAGAAAAACATAAAGTGAGGAGAAGCTTGAGGAGATGCCTTATCAAAAATTGGCTTCAATGAAATCAACCTAAAGGGTAAAACTTAATTATATTTCTAAACTTATATTTATGGATTAGTATTTTACTAAATAGTGTTTTCTTGAACTTCCTATCATCTAAATATCTTAAGTAATTTACTATTTTAAATATAGTCATTCCTGAAATAAATAGAAAGCTAGAAATCTTAGACCTGATAACTAAATAATCTTATATCTATAAAGTTAATTTAATTACTCAGAAATATTTATATTTAACTTTATTATAATGTTATTTAAATTTAATTCATAGTATATCTGAATTGAAAAATTCTATTATAGAAATCATTATTTTTATTTAGTATTAAAATTACTTGAGGACAAGTAATAATTAAGTTTGGAGGATTTTGATCACAGAAAAATACATTAAGAAATTCATATCTATTTTTGATGAAATTGCACTTTAAAGAAAGGTATTTTCTTTATTTTACTGCATGAATGAAGATTTATAAGTGATTAAAGCAAAAAGCATGAAATGGAGCGAATTTGGATCAAAAAGGAAGAAATTCATGCAAATTGAACTAAGTCGCCGACGGCGAGATCGAGGCCGCCGACGGCGAGATCGTGAGGAGAATTTATGAAGGAATTATAACTACCTCGCCGACAGCGAGCCTGAGCCCGCCGACGAGATCGCGCGGTTTGAAGACCTTCTAGAAGCCCCGTCGACGGCGAGGTCGTTTCCCGCCGACGGTGAGACAGTTCAAAATGCAAATACTTTGAACCTGGACACTTTTGAAGAGGTGTTTAAGCACCCCTTGGACCTTTGCCTACCTCTATAAATAGAGGCCGAATTCTAGTGTCTAGGTGTGTCTATTTTAGAGAGTCTGAGTCTCTTTTTGGTGTCTTAAGTGAGTCTGTTGTTAGTCATTAGTGAGTTTCTTTAGTTTATTTGAGTGTTATTTAGAAGTTTGTTGTACTAGAAGGAAAAGTCGAAAGGAACTTCGAGGAGTACGCAGGGAGGAAATTAAGATAAGTATTTTTGTTTATTATTGTTAACTTTAAATGAAATCCATGCTTTATTTTATTCCCATGCATTGTGAGTAGTTTTCTTAGTCTTTCTCCTTGTTTATGAAAATTATACGGATTGATGAAATTAAATAGAAGTACCTAATATATTAAAATAAATTGTGATAATTTTTACTTAAAACTTAATTTACTTTCAATCTGGCAAATTGAGTAGTTAAAATATGTTGAATTATCAACTATAGTAAAAATTACATCCAATATTCGGGAAGTCGAAAAGCCTTGGAAGGCGGGTGCAAATAGATAGGGAAATATTAATATATCGGACGTAGAATTGGACATTTTAGTGTGATAGACTAAAATATTCAATTCGGTCCTCTGTGTTTGAGAGCTGAAGTGTAGATGTTAGCCCTCGGGTGAGGGGAACGTGGGAGCTACGAAGTGGCGGCCGGTATCCTCCCGACCTAGCCGCGATTCGATAATCAAACATAGGATTAGTCGATGTTCTTTGCACTGGACCAAAGGGTAAAGAATAGGAATGCTCCTATTTGTCACAATACAATTTAAGAATTCTATTTAAATTCATCATTCACTTAATTTTCTAAAAACAAGGAGAAGGATACTTTTTATGAATTATTTAAATCACTTTATTTCAAGCATTAGTTTACTTTAGTTTGCTATAGTTACTTTAAATTTTCGTTTACTATATTAGTAAGTAATTCCTTTAAATATAGCTGATAACAAATCTGTTAAAAACTTCCCTGTGGGATCGATAACCAGGACTCCACTAGAGCCCTGTATTACTTGATATGATACGTATACTTGCGTAGAATCCACATTATACATTTCATCATTAAAATCATATATATATATTTAAAGCGGGATCAAGTTTTCGGTGCCGTTGCTATAAACATAAATTGCAAACATATTAAAAGTGGGTCAGTAAGTATGAATGTGCTTCAAACCTCCCAGGGTTTATCCTAAGGCCTAACCACCTATAGGAATCCCACCTGGACTTCCTTATGCTTGGTCTCTTCCTCCCAAACGTTGGAGGTTAGGCCTTAAGCATATGAAAGTTCCAAGTGAGGGAAAAAAGCTTGTAGAATTTCTATGTGGTTGGGTTCCATTGCTAGTCTTCTAAGAAAAGTCACCAAGAGAGTTCTATGTCTAGACCCTAGGCTATCTAAGAAGAAACTAGACCTTAACCAAAAGTGAGGTCAACAGTCTCTCCTTTTGAACTTGTCAAAATACTCTTATGAATAATATCCTCAATATTGATATTCTTCATATTCTGAATACAGTAATTCAATACAGCTCTATCTATAATAACATCGCTTTGATGGCTGGTAGGTAGAAGTCTTGCAGAAATGAAATAGTGCTAGGCTTTCGATACAGGATTCAAAGTAGAAAGGGAGAAATTAACTTTTTGTTTCTATTTAATCTTCCATTCCCCTTTTCTGTCAGTCAATAGTTCATAATCGTATCCAATGCTTCATTAGTAACAGGAAAATTTTAGTATTCACATAAAAAGGGTTCTCTCAATTGATAGAATGTATTGATGCGGGCAGAGGTAAATTCTACCATTTGTTCTCTAACCAGGATATATTCACTCTCAGAGTAATACAAATTTGCATAAAACTCTCTCATAATCACCAGCATCGCTTCAACAGTAAAATAACAAAAAATTTCTCATTTACGATTTGCAATAAGTTCTTCAATCACACCTCCAGGATTTTCAAAGGCTTTCTCTTGAATACACTTCTTATTGTGAAGAAATGTATTGAAGCGGGAATAAGCCTTGAAATTCACAAACTTATTCTCATCATAATAAATTTTATCTTCCCCTTAACCATTCTTGGAGCCATTTATCTAAAAATATCAAATTTATACAAATCAATTTCAAAATTGCAATGTAAGGGACTCCAAGGTAAATTTAAATAGATAAGAACTCCAATACCATGAAAAATCTCCAAATTTTTTTCTAAAAACCTCAAAGTTCAAATCTTCCTAATGTAGGAGATTTTCACGGTCAAAATCCAAAAAATTTAGGTTAAAGTGTAGCTTTTACCAATAGAAGATAAAATCTGAACTTTTCCAGCCATGAAATCGCTTCAAACCCTAATGCAAGTGAGCCCCGGGTGTGAAAATGAGCCTTGGCTGGAGGTAGAAGATGATGGTTTGAGCAAAAATGGCAAACCCCGGGGTTAAATCATGAAATTTTGGAGTTTAGGGCCTTTTTCTAGTTGAGCTCTACTGGCACTGGTGACAGCACCGATCTTTTTGGCTTTATAGCGTCGTGCAGCGCTGGTGACAGTGTCGATCGACGCCAATTCAAAAACTGGGCTTCTGACTTTATTTTGTAATTTCGATCCTTTCAAGCTCGTTCTGATGTCTAATTAGTCCAATTAAGCATTGAATAACATACTAAAGCTATGGCAAACGATATTTCTAAACACAAACAACACAAAACATCACTTTGATATATAAAATTCAAATTACAAACACATACAAATAACATTAAACGCTACATATCATCAAGCCATAAAATTATAAAATTCAACATCGCTCACAACCATAACACAATAACGCTGAAAACTAAACAAGAAAGTAAGTCCAAATATAATATCCAAGCAAAGTAATCAGTTCAAATATATAAACACAGAAATACAATAATCAAGTCTTCATTCTTCCTTAGAACTATCATCAACTCTTAATTCTTCAATTGATTGAGTGTGAACGAAGAGATTGTAGAATGGACAAAACTAGAATTCTTCAGTATAATCCTCCTCAATCCATCCTTTCCTTCTCATCAACTGTATCATACTTCCTTCAAGGTACTCAGAATGATCAAAGTGCTCATTCATTCTCTAATCCAGATGATCAAAGAAGTTAGATAGATTGTTGATTGCATTCATCAGGTGTTGAACTTCTTTCTCCAATTTCTTAATTTTCTTCAAGATGATCTGTGAACTTTCAAGAAAGTAAGGAGGAATAAGTGTTGACCTCTGAGATGGTTGATCTTCAATGATACTTATGTCATTCATATCACAAACTGCCTGGTTACTATGTTCATCTGTTGGGTCCATAGGCTTCCAAGGTAGAAGTACTCTTTCTCAATTCTCATATGGCACTTGTGATTGACTGCAGAGGAGAAATATGGTAGAAAGATGTCCAAGCCCATACTTTAATCCATGAACGATCAATCCTAAAAAATATTTAATAATTATTTAACCAACATCAATAGGCATCTTCATTTGAATACAATAGCTCAAGATAGAACACTCCTTAGTTACTTTACTGATTTCATAGTTGGGAGCAATTTTGTACATATGAAATAATGTAAGTGTTTCGACGTAGGATTTAACAGTGTGGTCGAAAAACTTACATACCTTTTATCTCTTATCTCCCATCCATCACTTTCATCCATCAATTATTTGTATATATCATTCATGTTGTCTTTTGTTGGGATAAAGTTTGCATAGTGGTCGATCGGCACATTCTCAATAATATATAAATCATTAATCTTTGTAGGAGTAAATGTGACAAAGCTACCACGCACATAAACTTATCCTTGGTAGATTCCATGAAGATTAGCATAGAACTCCTTCACAACCAGGTCAACTATGGTGGTAGTAGTATAACATAGCACTGCCCAACGTCTCTGAATAATGATTTCATCAATTCGAGTAGTAGGAGAATTCATACCTCGATTCATGATACACCTAAAATATATAGTATTTTTATGAACATTTGTATACCTATTTTTGATGATATTGCACTTTAATGGAAGGTATTTTGTGTTTTTCTTGAAGGTATGATGAAAATGAGTGATTATAATGAAAGGAACACAATTAGATCAAATTTGAAGCAAAAAAATGAAAAAATGAAAAATTGGACACTGGCGGCTAAGCACTGCCTGGTCGCCGCTTAGGCGCCACAGTTATAAATATTAAATTTAATCAAATTTGGAGCCATCTCTAAGGGGTGTTTGAGGCAACTTTTGATGGTAACTCTCGGCATATTTTTAGGTTTTAATTTAAATATATATAATTTAGAAAGTAGCATTTGATTTTGAAAATAATTTTAAGTTTGAAAATTTTAAGATATGAAATCAAACCGATCTCACATCCCGAATAGTTTATATAAACGAGCACCACACCACAAACCATGTATCTATCCCGAAGAATAGACACGCTGCTTGATGATGGGGCTCGATTAAATAAACTAGAAGATTTGTGACATCCGTTTGGTCTGCAAACCAATTTTATAAGCCGACAAGTTCCCCTGCTTAATATAAAGAAATTAAGCAGGGTTTATATTACCTAGGTTCTTAAAGTTCCCTATAAGGGCAAGCCCCTATAGTTAATTACATCTTAAATGACGGGAATCATTTAAGAAAACTCTCGATAATGATCAGTGGTTTTGCTCTCAAGAATTTCAAAGTTTAAGGTTTTCAAAGGGTTGGATTTTGGAAATTTCAATAGGGATTAGTACAAATTTGAAACAATTTACTTCAGGAGTCCAAAGGAAGAGAAGTAGGAGAAGCTGAGGATCCAAGAAGAATCTTGGCAACTTTCCAAATTATCCTATTGTTTGGCTTCAATTTAAGAGTTTATTTAATATTGTAATCCTGCCAATTTTAGTTAATTAAGACTTATATTTGTATGATATAATCACACAAATAGCCTCGAAGATATGAGGGTTTATGTCGTACCAAACGACTACCTCGGAATCTTAAGACCGGTTAGGACTTAATTTGCATAATATGATTATGCAAATGCCTAACAAAAAGGTTGAGGATTTATGTTGCACTAGCCAAACTACCTCGAAATCCTATGGCTTGGTTGTTTAATTCTAAGAATGGTTTTGTTGAAGTAGATTTGAGTTTTGCTGAAGAAGATGGTCATACTGCCTACCATGCTCCAAGCTCCTTGCCATTGCAGAGGTTTAGTTTTAGAAAATGATAATCAAGAGATGAGAGAAGTGTTTTGGTTTAGAGAAATCTTAAAGTCCAAATGTCTTTAATGTTTTAATTACAACAAATCTTAAAGTTGATTAAATAGAACCGATTAAGATCCCACAATTCCGTCATCCCGACACCGTTATTTTCATCGAATTCACTTAGTCCAGATGAATTTAATAAACTAAGCTGAATGAGTTGCACACTTTCATTTAGACTGTGGGAAATCCCGTTAGCAACACGTGGGTTACATCATCCAAGGTATTCCCGATCATTCAACAAGACATTTTAATTTAGTTAAAGTTGTGGATTTGTTGTTCTGTTTATGATTAAATTTTGAGTTGTTTTATATTTTAGATGTTGTGGTGGTGAATTTTATCTTGTGTGACTTTTAATTTAGTTTTGGTTTCAGTTTTGTGGCTATCTTAAAGGTTTCAGTTTTCATGCAACAATCTTGTTTATCATGCGCGCGGTGCAAGTAAATAAGTTGCAATAAAGTAAATTTCAATAATGTAAAAGCGTACCTGGAGGGTCTTCTTGTCATTCCAAGCTGCACTTAAAACACATGTTAGAACATTTAAATATTTGCAACAAGTACCTAAGTAAAGCTAAGGGAAAGGTTTTGGTTTTCTACCAAGATCCTAATCCTACTGCTAGTCAGTTCCTATGATGTCTAGGTTCTTTATATTTTGTGGATGATTTTCTTCACCAAAGAACAATTAAGTTCAATTATTCTTCTTAAAACACCTCATTGCATTGAGGAAGTGCTTAGAACGGGTTCTAAACATCTTTACAATACTTCTGAAGATTATTTCGAGTCTAAATGAACTTTTATTGTAGAGATGAATCAATCATCCAGAAATTTTTAGTTAAGTTTTAACTCTTGCTCAGTGAACTTAGGACATTTGATTATCCCATGAATGAAGTGACACCTCACTTGATGCTCCATTTAAGAGTTATAATGATAAAAGTCTTTAGGGGCAAATCAATTTATTAAGAATTTAAATGATTTTAAATTGGAATTAATGTTTTAAGGTGATTTAATTTAGTTATGAAATTTTAATAAATTTAAGTTTGGAATAGTGTTCAAGTTGTTTTATTCCTAAGTGCTTTAAACTATTTGAATTGAAAGAGGAGTTTAAATTATTTAATTTAGACTTTAATGATTTAATTTTAATTAAATTGCAATATTCTAGATTAACCTTTAATTGGTTTGATTTTTTTAATTAATATTTATTTTTTGAAATTAATTTTGATGTTTCAAGTTTGTTTTAAATTTGCTTTCAAGTGATTTTTGAAATTAATTTTTTTTAATGTTTTAAATTTATTTCAATTTAATTATCAAGTTATTTAATGTTTTTAAGTTTTAATTTAATTAAGGGTTATCTTTTCTTTATTATTAATTTATTAATTTCAATTATCATCTTAAGTTTAATTCAGAGTTAAATATAATTAAAGTGATTCATTTGGGGATTTTAGTTTAAGTAATTACAGTCTCTCTAAATTATATCCCCATTTTAATAATCTAAATTTTTTAATCATTCTTCCAAAATTCAAATTATTTAATTAATTAAGGTTTCATTTTTTTTGGTTTATTAAAAGTGATCAATGAGTTCCTACCCTTTTATTTTCCAAAGTTTCAATCATCTAAGAAAGAATTAAGATCAAACATTTTACCCCCCATTTTGATCAAACCTAAAGTTTTAATTAGGGGTTAAAATTCTTAATTATTAATATGCCCTTTTAAGCTTAATTATTTCATAACTTACCAAATTGAGCTCAAATGAGCATGAAATTTTTTATGTCACTTTACTCACAAGTCAATTAAGACATTAGAGGAGAAAATGTGATTTTTCTTTTTTTAATTTAATTTATATATTTATTTTAATAGAAAATAGGGATTTTCAATGGAAATTCAACAACATGACCAAGGTAAGGTTTCTGTCCTTAAGAAAATTATGGGATGTTCCTAATGACCAGAGGACCACTTGGACCAATTTTGGTGATTTTTTGGATTATATTTTATTTATTATTATTATTTTGAATTTGGAGTATTAATCAATTATAAAATAAAATTAAAGTTAAAAAATAGATTTTATATTTTTCTTAAATCTCTTTGACCTCAAGAAGTCTAGAGAAACAAATTTTATAATTTTCTGATTTTTCTTTGATTTATTAGAACTAATTTAGTGAAAATGTTGGAAAATTCATTTTTTAATTCAAAAAATTGTTTTAGGGCTTTTAAAATTTAATATCTTATCCTAGGGACTTGGGAAAAATATTTGGTTTGTTCCTAAGTGATTAGGAGGTGAAATGTGACATTTTAATGATTTTTAATATTTTTGTGATTTTTATTATTTTTTAATTATTAAAATATTAAAATAAGGTGGAAAATAAAGATTTTTGAAAAATTCCAATTTTAATTTTCTTAGACTCTTATATTACTAGAGAAGTTCCAAAACTAATTTGGTCAATTTTTAAAATGTATTTTTGCAGTTATGAATTTTTAAAGTTTAATTTCACTCATGTGACCTAATTAATCCATTTAGTAAGGTTAAACATTTCCAATTGATTTCAAATTTTTATGTGAGGTCCCTCTAATCCTAAAGATCAATGGAGAATTATTTTCAAGTTCTTTTGATGTGTGGTTAACCCTAATTAATTAAAGTTTAGTTTTGAGTAATTAGGCTAATTAGGGTTATTCTTAATGAATTAACTCAAAACATAATTATCCTAGGGTCCTCTGGTCCTAAGAAACTTCCCCAAATTTTCCTAGAAATTTTTAAGCAAAATACTAATTAATGGAATTAAAATACCAAAAACAGTGACATAAACATGAAAAATACATAACTTGCCATAGAGATAGCCTCTGACCTTGAGAAATTCAGGGAATGTTCCCAAGATCAGAGGGTTCAAAAGCCCTATGGTCTCATGTCATGGTGAATTTTCTATGCAAATGGAGAATTAAAATACTGAAATGAGTAAATAATTAATTAAAAATAAAATACTCATCAAATTAACTCAATTCTTTTTCCACATTATTCTCCTCTGTTCATTGAGCAAGAGGGTATTTTTATTTTATTTTTGTGATTTTTCTACACAAAGATATGGATTTTCTAAGTTTCAGGCATTTAATTAAATCATAAATTCCATATTTTCCTACTTATCCGACTCAACGCCACGGCAAATTTAGCGTCTCCGAAGCTCCACGCGGCGCGCTCCCATTCATCGCCGCATCCGACTCAGCGCCACGCGACCCGCGGTTCACGTATTGTTCCCTGGTCCGACGCAATCTGAGCCATCCAGTCAATACACGCTCGATCCAACGGTGGCTGGTCGTCGTCTCCGACTGGTGTGCACCCGTGACCGTCCACACTCAAACCCTAATATCTCCCTCGTTTCTCAATGGATTTTCGTGTTCTTATACTCTATGGATTCGTCTTGAAGAGACAAACACATCCATATGGTTTACATGATATGAAATTAACTCAAACGAAATGGAGAATCACTGGAAGCTCGGGTTAAAGAGAAGTCTCCATACCTTGGTTCAGGAGGTGAGGCCTCAACTGAATGTGCTCGGCACATTCATTGGAGCTAGAGGAACTTGGGAATGAAGCCTCTGGCCCTGTCGAATTGTCTAGGTGCAACTTCCACCAAGCCCGATTTCAGACTTTGGAGGTCAGAGCAATTGGGTGGCCTGGAGAGTGGGCTTTCACTGGGGAACTCCTTCTCTTGGTCCTATGCAGGTGTGGGTGAGTTTAATTTGATTTTGGTGGAGGTTTGAGAGATGTCCTGTTCTGGCCTGAGAATTGAGCTCCAAAATTGAGCTCAATCAATAGGATTTAGGGCAGGAGAACAGTGGGGATGGATTGCTCTTGGCTAGGGGAAGCTCTGTGAGGAGTTTGGAGGGATTCTATGAAGGTTTAATTCAGCCAACCTTTTGGTCGAGAGGGGGTGGCTAGTTTAAATAGCCATAGCCAGGGCTTCCCAGGGGCAATTGATGGCTGGGATCAGCTGCCTAGGGGAGGAGATGAAGAGCTATGGTGGCCATTGGGTTGCGACAACTCAGCCAATTCAATTTGGATTTTTGAATCAAATTAGCCTTCTCGGCCTGGTAGTTTCCGGCGACTGGGGTGGTGGTCCGGCCAGGGTCAGGTCACCCTTAGGGTCAGGGAGGTTAGGGCTTGATGTTTGTGAGTTCAATTGGCTGATGCCATGTGTAAAGGGATTGACTCAAATGGAATGTGGAAAGTGGCTCTTTTGGGTTTTAAATGGGTCAAGTCATGGTTTAGGCTAGGTGCACCTCCCCAAGGCTTGACTTTGGGCTGAGGGAGAATCATTTGGGTCAGCTAGGAAGGGGTGGTGAAGTCCCCATCCAAGGTGATGTGGCTAAGCTTGGTTTAGAGTGTGACATGAATGGGGTTAAAAAGCTTAATGAAGGATTAAGAAAGAGGCCCCTCCATTTGCCACAAATGACATGGTGAGGTGTAAAGTGACTCCCATGGCTTGCATATGGCTTATGCATGGCTTCATGGCTTCATTTGGCTTGGGAAAAGATTTGGTCAATTTCATGGAAGAGGATTTTATGAATTGTGGCATTTTGGTGGAAATTTTGATGAAGCTTGATTTGGAATGGTTTAATGATGATTTTGAAACTTACGGGTGATATCAATTAAAGGTATGATGAAAAGAAATTGCCATGTGGGCTTTAGAGCCAATTTTGGGATTTTGGATTTGGTGAAAATGGGCTTTTAGAATGGTTTAAGAAAGTGGGCCTTTAGGTTTGAAAACAAATTGGTGGATGGAAATTTTGAGAAGGATTGGGCCAAAAAAATGTTGGGTTTAGTTTAGGAATGTGTCATGAGTGATTTGAAGCAAATTTGAGGTGAATTGGAGTTGAATTGGGTTTGATTTGGGGACTTATTTGGTAAAGGGGCCAAAGTGGGTCAAATTGGGCTAACTTGCGCTAAGGTTGGGCTAATGTTAGATTTGATGTAAAATTAATGTTAAGAAATGTTTATGGGAGTGTTACAAAGAGTTTTCAACTTTTGTTGGGCTTTGATTTTGGGATTTGGGCCTATTTGGGTTCATGGTGGGTTTAGGCCAAAATTGGGGATTTTTTGTTTGGGTTAGGTTTGGGTGGAGTTTAGGTTCAAATTTGGGGCAAATCAAGTTATTGTTTTGTTTATGGGGATGTTAGGAAGGTTTAGAAAAAGATTTGAGGCTAATTGGAGTTGAATTGGGTTGGTTTGGGCTAAGTTTAGGTTATGGGCCAAAATTGAGCCTTAGGCTTCAAATTGAAATTGGATCCAAATGTTCATCAAATTGGGCTTGGATTTGGTCTAAATTGATATTAGGGATATGGAATTGAAGTTTAGAATTGAATTGGATCAACATTGAGGTTAATTGGAGTGGTTTGGTTTGACATTGGGTTCACTTGGGTTAAAAATGGGTCATATTGGGGGGTTTAGTAAAAGTGCGCTAAATTGACAAAATTGGCTTATAGTGTAGTTGAACAAAATGAAATTGGGAATATTTAGGATTTTCTGGAATTTTCTAGGGATTTTCTGAATTTTTTGAATTTTTGGGTTAAAAGGTATTTGGAGGGTATTGGGGGGTATTTTTGGAAATTTTGGTATATTTGGCTAAGGATGATCAATTTGAATGGTGGCAAATATTTAGGACTGGTTTTGAAGAATTTTGGGTAATTTAAGTGATTTTGTAAATTTTGGGTAGTTTCAAGGGCATTTGGTAGGTTTGGCGTGTAGGGCCCCCGGGGTCAAAAATTGAAATTTTTGAAAAATAAATATTGATCAAGTTTGAGTAGAATGGAATCACTTTGGTTGAGCCATAAAGCCATATTAAGCTCACAAGAGCCATGAGAGGACTCATTTGAGGCATTCACTATGTTGTTCCTAACCCTCTTAGCTAAGGGCCTAGGGGTTAAGGTCCATCCATATGAATTACCTACATGAGTCAGGAAGTCAAGCTAGGTATGAATGGTTTTAGGATTTGGAATGTGTGTGAAAGTGTAATGTGTGCGAGTCAACCCTCACTGCGACCGAGCCACCCGGAGGTAGTCCTAAGGCCAAAGAGTCCTATAGGGAACTCTTCCTTTAAACCTCCACATTTGATCTTAACCCTCTAAGTGACTTAGGGGTTTACAATCAAACTTATGGGGTTTGCGGGGAATTAAGAGGAGTTTGAATTTCTAAGTGGTGGGTTCCATTTCTAGTCCTCTAAGATAGTCAAAGGGAAAGCTTAAGGCTAGATCCTAAGTACTAAGGAGAGAGAAGATAAAAGACCTCATCAAAAATGAGGTCAACAGTAACCTCCTTAACTTTCTTTTGGAGGTAGAAGTGATCTATGGGATGCAAGGTTTGGTTGATACGTTGAATCGGGACACAATTTGAAGAGACACCAAGGAACCTTTTGGTTTTTATTAAAATTATGTCATGTAATTTCCATGGGAGTCTTGAAGAAGGAGAGTCTTTTTAGAGTTATTACAAAGTTGAGAGAGTGTGTGAGGGAGAGAAATTAGTAGGATTTAAAGTAGAGAGTAAGAAAGGAGAAAGGGGTTGGAGTGAAGCCTTCTTCCCATCAATTCTCTTCCTTCCTTTTATTTATTTTTTATTGAAGTCTGAAGTCTGTTTCTGAGTCATCAGAGTTGGGCGACCCACTCTGAGGAGTGTTTTAGTGGAAATTCAAGTTTCAAAGGAACTTCCGGAGTCTTGTGGAGAGGATTTTCAGATAAGTGTTTACTTCTGTTTTTATATTTAGTTTTTAATTAAAACTTGTTGTGCTTTCATTATGATTTCTATTTTCAAATCAATGTGTGCTTGTGTTTTCTCCATGAGTTCTGAGTAGTTTTCTTTATCTTTTTCTTTCTTAAATGAAGAAGTAATTATGTAGGATTGTTGTGGAATGTATAAGTCTTTAAAGTTGGAATAAGTTGTGAAGATTTAACTCCATGAACTTAATTTACTTCTTAATTTGGCCAGTTAAGATGTTAAAATTTGTTGTGAGATTATGTAAGATCCAATGTGGTATTGTCTCAAACAACAATCGGTAAAAATCACGTGCAATTATATGGGTGAGAAATGTAGTCCATATAATTGAATGAAAATATATTAGGAGATATGTTTTTAATGGGGAGTAAAATTAGAGGACTTTAGAGTGACAGACTAAAGCCCCCAAATTTGTTTTGATATTTTAAATTTTATTATGAGAAGTTAGCCCCCAGGTGGAGGGAATCCAGGGAACTCTAAAGTGAGAGCTAGAATATTCCCTGTCTAACCATTTTCAAAATTTTAAAGTTTCAAATTAACCAATGTTGTTTATAGAACCAAGTAAAGGTAAAGAATAAATTTGCTCCTATTTTTCACAACACATTTAAATACTTTCGCGATAATACTTTCATAATTATTAGTGCTTTATAAGAGAAAGAAAAAGATATTTTTTTTTTGAATGTTTTATATCGTGTTTTGAAGTTCTGATAATTTTCATTTCCTGCTTAGCTTTTTATCAAAAATACCAAAAACAACTTTCAAACTTTACAAATCAAAACATACTTTCAAAAGTCATTTAAAAAGTAAAAAATATAATTTTTAAATTCTTTAAAAAGTTTTTACATTTCCCCGTGGGTTCGATATCCCGGGGCTTAATCAGAAAGTCATATATTACTTAATAAACGATACGTATACTTGCGTAGTATCCCATATTATAAAATCATAATTTTCATATCTAAATCGTAAGCACATATATTTGTCGAGGATCAAGTTTTTGGTGTCGTTGCCAGGGAAATTAATTAAAACAACATTTTTAAAGAAATTTAAGAAAAATTTAAATTTTTTACTTTTTTTATTTTTGTTAGTGTGTTGTGTTTTGTTTTATTTTATTGTTGTATGAGTAATTCAGATTCTATGGGACTTGTGCCTTACGATTATGAATTAGAAATAACTATCAGAAAAATCAAAAAAATTAAAAATATATAAAAAGATAAAAATATTCAAGAAATGGCGAATCATCAAAATCAAAATGTTGGCATCCATCAAGAATTCAAATCTCTAAGAGATTATGCTAACCCTACAGTAAATGAACTTCATGGTAGTATTAACCACCCTGTTGTAGCTGCTAATTCCTTTGAGCTTAAACCTGCTATTATTCAAATGGTGTCTAATAATTAGTTTAGGGGATCAACAATTAAAAATCCTAATTTGCATCTTGCTAAATTTCTAGAGTTGTGTGCAACTTTTAAATATGATGGTGTTTCGGATGATGCTATTAGGCTCAAAATTTTTCCTTTCTCACTAAAGGATAAAGCTAAGATATGGTTAAATTTGTTAGCACATGGATCTATCAGAACTTGGGGTGATTTAGCACAAAAATTCCTTGCTAAACATTTTCCACCATCGAAGACTGCAAAGTTGAGAAATGGTATTACATCTTTTTTTCTGTTTGAAGGTGAATCAATATATGAAGCACGGAAAAGATTTAAAGATCTCCTCAGGAAATGTCCACATCATTCGATACCGGATTGGTTAATAATTCAAACCTTTTACAATTGATTAGTTGGATCTCGTAGATCAATTGTCGATGCTGTTGCTGGTGGATCATTAATGTCTAAACAATTTTCTGATGCTTATGCTTTAATTGAAGAAATGTCTACTAATAATTTTCAATGGCCTTCTGAAAGGTTAAATCTTAAAAAAGTAGCCAGTGATGAAAATGATGCTTTTGCAATATTAGCAAATTAAGTTGCTGCAATTTCAAGGAAGATAGACCAATTTGGGATGAATTTTTCTTAGCCAAATTCCATGACTGAAGAAAATTCATTAGGTCAAATGGTTGATTCTTATTTTTCACCAAAAACTTTGAATGTTATAAGCAAGCCTAATAACCCATATTCCAATTATTATAACCCAGGTTGGAAGAACCACACAAACTTTAACTGGAATACCACTAATCAGGATGGTATTAATCAACAATGGGGGAACCACCAAGTAAACCCATTGAGGAACTGAAACAACCAAGGAAATAATAATTATAGAATAACCTATCCTCCATGTATTAACAATGCTTTACAATTAAAGGAGAAGAAGTTGTCTATTGAAGAAGTGGTATCACATATGGGAAATCAATTGCAAATTCAAGGAGCAACCATCAGAAATATTGAAAATCAATTGGGGCAAATTGCAAATTCATTAAGTAAATGATCCCAAGGAATGCTTCCAAGTAATACTGAAGTGAATCCAAGAGAAAAGAATAAAGAGCATGTAAAAGCAATTCAACTGAGAAGTGGAATAGAGTTGGAAGGTAGAGTTCAGAAAGAAACTGAAGTAGAGAAAGAAGAGATTCAAGAACCAAAAAAGGACGCTCTGAAAGGTTTGGAAAGACCAATTTCTCCACCTAAGGCAATTTGGAAAATCCACCACCTCCATTTCCTCAGAGACTACATCAACAAATATTGGATAAAAAATTTTCAAAATTATGGGATATATTTAAGAAGCTTACCATTAATATTTCATTTGTTGAAGCCTTAGAACAAATGTCGAGCTATGTGAAATTTATGAAGGATATTCTCAACATAAAGAGGAAGTTTCAAGATAATGAGACAGTTTCTCTTAGTAAGGAGTGCAATGCAATAATTCAGAAGAAGCTTGTTGACCTCATTTTTTATGAGGTCTTCTCTTCCCTCTTTAGTGTTTAGGATCTAGCCCTAGGCTTTTCCTTTGACTATCTTAGAAGACTAGAATTGGGACCCATCCCTTAGAAATTTGAACCAATTCTTGCCTCCCTGCAAACCCCACAAGCTTGATTGTAGAACCCTAATCACCTAGAGGGTTGAAATCAAATGTGAAGGTTTAAAGGATGAGTTCCCTATAGGACTCTTTGGCCTTAGGGCCACCCTAGGTGGCTTGGTCTGGTGAGGGTTGACTTACACACTCACTACACTCACACTCTACACTCTCACACACACAATCCAAATCCTAAAACCACACCCATACCCAACTTGACTCCTTGACTCATGTAGGTAATTCATATGGATGGACCTTAACCCCTAAGCCCCGGCTAAGAGGGTTAGGAACAACATTGTGAATGCCTCAAATGAGTCCTCCCATGGCTCATACAGGCTTAACATGGCTTTATGGATCAATCAAAGTGATTCCATTCCACTCATATTTGATCAATCTTCATTATTCCAAAATTTTAATTTTTGACCCCGGGGACCCTACACCCTTCAAACCTACTAAAAGCCCTTAGAATTGCCCAAATCCTCCAAAATTTTCAAATCACCCAAAATTCCTCAAAGTTAACCTTGAACATTTCCTCATCAATCAAATTGATCATCCATAGCCAAAAATACCAAAAATTCCAAAAATACCCCCAAATACCCAAAATGCCCCTCTTTGCCAAAAAATCCAAAAATTCAGAAAATTCCCATAAAATTCCAGAAAATTCCAAATATTCCTAATTTCATTTTGTCCAACTACACCATGAGCCAATTTTGTCAATTTACCCAACTTTTACCAAAACCCCCAATTTAGCCCATTCTTAACCCAAGTGAACCCAATGTCAAACCAAATCTACCCAATTGACCCCAATTTTGGTCCAATTCAATTCTAAACTTCAATTTAATATTTACAATATCAATTTAGATCAAATAAAAGTCCAATTTGATTGACATTTGAATCCAATTTCACTTTTGACCTTAAAGCCCAATTTGGACCCATGACCCAAACTTAGCCCAAACCAAACCAATTCAACCCAATTCAAACCCAAACCACCTCAAATTCATTTCAAATCACTCATGACACATCCCTAAACCAAACCCAACAATTATTCGGCCCAAACTTCTACAAAATTCCCATCCATAAATTCATTCTTAAACCTAAAGGCTCATTCCCTTAAGTCTTCCTAAAAGCCCATCCAAAGCAAGTTCAAAAGCCCAAAATCCATCTTAAAGCCCACATGAAAATCCTCTATCATCATCCGTTTGATTTAAAACACTTCTTAAGTTCTAAAATCCATAATGAAATAATTCCAAATCAAGCCATATGCCAAATCCCATCAAATCACACCTAAATTACCAAAATTTCTAAAACCCTTTTTCATGAAATTGACCAAACTTTTTCCCAAGCCAAAGGTGAGCCATGAAGACATTCTTGAGCCACATGCAAGCCATGTGAGTTGTTGACATATGACCATACCACATTGGGCAAAACAGGGAGGCTCTTTCCATAACTCCTCAAAGTCATTAACCACTCCCATGATTCCCCTTAACCATGCTTAGGCCTAATTATGCTTGGATGGTGACTTGACCCTACTGATTAAGCTGAACCAAACAACTTTCTCTTCGATCCAAGCAAGCCTTGGATGGTGAACCTAGCCCAAAACCATGGGTTGACTCATTTAGACCCAAAACTAGCCTTCCCCCATTCCATTTCAATTCAAGCCCTTTACACATGGCCAACTCCAATTGACTTCACCATTGCCAAGCCCTGACCTCACTGGTCAAGATGGTGACCTGACCCTGGCCGGCCAGCCACCACAGTCGCCGGAAAACCCCATGGCCGAGACCTTGGGAGGAGCCAAAGTTTGGAATTCCCATTTGCTGAGCTGCCTCATGCCCAATGGCCTTCATGGCTGTTCTTCCCTTGACCTAAGCAGCTGATCCCAAGCCCTAACTCCCTTTAGGAGGCCCTCCAGCCATGCCTATTTAAACACCACCTCCTCTGGGCCAAGAGAGGTGCTGAACCAAACCTTACTGAAACCCTGCCAAAATCATCCCAGACCACTCTCTACACATAGAGAACTTGATCCCCACTGAAATCCCCCTGCCATTTCCTCTCTGTGAGCTCAATTTCAGAGTTGAAATCCAAGCCCAAAACACGGACACTTCACCACAGTGAGTCAATCTTCAAATTAATTGACTCTACACCTTCACCAGACTAAGAGGAGAAGTTTCCCAGCAAAAGCCCCCTCACCAGGCCAGCCATTGCTTCCAGCCTCCAAGCTTTCTGATCGGTTGTGGTCACTTTTGTACCTAGGCAATTCACCAGGCCAAGGGACTTCATCTGGAGCTTGCTTAGACCCAATCGAATGTGACACAACCCTCAGATTGAAGCTTCACTTCTCTGAGCAAAGGTATGAACTCACTCTTCTTTCCGAGCTTCTAGAGATTCTCCATTTCATTTGAGTCAATTTCAATGCATGCTTACCAAATGGATGTGTTCGTCTCTTTAAGACGAATCCATAGAGCATAAGAACACGAAAATCCGTTGAGAATCGAGTGAGAAATTTGGGTTAGAAGGTTGACGGTCACGGGTTCACACCAGTCGTAGACGATGACCAGGAGCCGTCGGATTGTGCGTGTATCGAGCGGATGGCCAGGATCGCACCAAACGGAGCAACGGGACATGAACCGCGGGCCGCGTGGCAACCCAGTCAGATGACTGCGCTGCGTGGATAAGTAGATAAATAGGCTATTTTTCTATTTATTTAATTCCCAAAACTTCAAAAATTCATAACTTTGTGTAGAAAAATCCTAAAAATAAAATAAAAATACCCACTTGCTCAGTGAACAGAGGAGAATAATGTGGAAAAGAAATCAAGTAAATTAAGTATTTTATTTTTAATGATTTATTTACTCTCTGCATTGTTTTAATTCTCCATGCATATAGGAAATTCACCATGGCATGAGACCATAGGGCTTTTGAAGCCTCTGAACTTGGGAACATTCCTCGAATTTTCCAAGGTCAGAGGCCATCCCTATGAGAAGTTATTGATTTTTCAATTGCATGTTACTGTTTTGAGTATTTTAATTCTAATATTTAGCATGTTGAGAAATAAATTCTAGGAAAATTTGGTGATGTTGCTTGTGACCAGAGGGACCTAGGAAAAATAAGTTTTGAGTTAATTCACTTTGAATAACCCTAATTGGCCTAAATACCCAAAATTGAACTTTAATTAATTAGGGTTAACCATTCATCAAATTAACATAAAAACAATTCTCCACTGTCCTTTAGGGATTGGAGAACACCACATAAAAATTAAAAACCAATTGGACTTGATTAACTCCACTAAATGGGTTGATTAAGCCTCTTAAGCAAAAATGGGTAAAATTAAACTTTAAAAATTCATAACTCACAAAAGACTTTTCAAAAATTCACAAAAATAGTTTTGGAGCTTCTCTGATATCAGAGGAACTTAGGAAAATTAAAACTGTAATTTTCTAAAAAAGTTAATTTTTATCATTATTTTAATATTTTTAATAATTAAAAAATTATAAAAATATTAAAAATATTAAAAATCACCAAAATGTCACATTTTAAATTTTAATCATTTAGGAACAAACCAAATATTTTTCTTAAGTCCCTAGGGTAAGATATTGAATTTTAAAGGCTTAATGTATTTTTTAATATTAAAAAATATATTTTCCAACCTTTTCACTAAAATAATTCTAATAAATCAAAGAAAAATCAGAAAAATATAAAATTTATTTCTCTGGACTCTTTGAGGTTAGAGAGATTTAAAAAAAATATAAAATCCATTTTTCAACTTTAATTTTATTTTAAAATTAATTAATGCTCCAAAACTTAAAATAATTCTAATAAATAAAATATAATTCAAAAAATCACCAAAATTAGTCCAAATGGTCCTATAGTCATTAGGAGTGCCCCATAATTTTCTTAAGGATAGAAAAATTCCCTTGGTCATCTTATTGAATTTTTCTTGGAAATCCCTATTTTCTACAAAAAATAATTATATAAATAAATTAAATACAGAAAAATCACATTTTCTCCTCTAATGTCTTAATTGACATGTGAGTGAAGCCACATAAAAATTTCAAATTCATTTAAGCTCAATTTAGTGAGTTATGGAATTATTAAGCTTGAAGGGCAAAATGGTAATTAAAATTTTAACCCTTAATTAAAACTTTAGGCTTAATAAAATGAGAGAGTAAAATATTTGATCCTAATCTGATTTGGATGATTGAAATTTAAATAATTAAAGGATAGAGACCCATCAATCTTTTTTAAGATTAATTAGAGTAAACTTTAATCATTTAATTAATGAAATTTAGGAGATTAATAAAAATTGAAATTATTAAAATAGGGATATTATTAAGAAGACATTTATCCTTTAATTTAAGAATCCCTAAATTAATCACCTCAATAATATTTAATTCCCAATTAAAATGATAATCCAAACTCAAGATTTAAAATACTAAAAGACTTAATCATTAAATTAAATTAAAATTAAAGCATTTAAATTAAATCCTTCCAAAATTTCAATTAAATTAATACTTTAACAATTAAATTAAATCATCTTTAAAACATAAAAAATAAAATATTAAATTAAAATTAAATTAAAATTAAATTAAAATTAAATTAAATTAAATTAAATTAAATTAAAACATATTAAATTAAATTAAATTAAATTAAAAATAAAATCAAATTAAAATAAAATTTAAATTAAATTAAAATTAAAAATTAAATTAAATTAAAATTAAAACTAAACTAAATTAAATTAAATTAAATTAAATTAAATTGAATTGAATTAAATATAACATCACCTAAGACATAAAGAATTCAAAATAGGTCTAAAAATAACTTGAACACTATTCCAAACTTAAACCCATTAATTAAAATTAAATTAAATCACAAATCACTTAAACATTAATTTGCCCACAAAAGCTCTTGTTGTCATAACTCCTAAACGGAGTATTAAGTGAAGTGTTACTTTACTTATAGGATATTCAAATGTCTTAGTTCACTGAGCAAAAGAACAAAACTTAATTAAACCTCGGATGATTAATTCACCTGATTAATTAAATCCGTTTGGACTTAGAATAATTCCAGCAATATTGAAAAGATGTTTAAGATTCGTCTTAAGCACTTCCTCAATATGACGGGGTGTTTTATAAGAATAATTGAACTTAATTATTCTTTGGTGCAGAAAATCATCCATAAACAAAATTGAAAACCTAGACATCATAGGAATGACTAGCTATAGGACTAGGATCTTGGTAGAAAACCAGAAACCTTGCCCTTAGCTTTACCTAGGTAATTGCTATAAATACTTAAATGCTCTAACATGTGTTTCAAGTGCAGCTTGGGATGACGGGAAGACCCTCCAGGTACACTTTTATTTTATTGCAATTTACCTTCTCGCAATTTAATTAATCGCATTGCACTTTCTTTTCTTGCATGATAAACAACTGTTGCATAAAAATCAAAACCTTTAGGATAGTCCCTAAACTGAAACCAAAATTAAATTAAAAATCATTACAAGATAAAATTTACTGCACAACATTTCAAAATATAAAACAACTCAAAATTTAATCACAAACAGAACACAAAACTACAATTGCAACTAAATTAAAAAGTCTCGTTGAATGATCGAGAATACCTCGGATGATGTAACCCACGTGTTGCTAATGGGATTTCCCACGGTCTAAATGAAAGTGTGGAACTCATTCAGTTGAGTTTAGCAAATTCATCTGGACTAAGTGAATTCGATGAAAATAACGGTGTCGGGATGACGGAACCGTGGGATCTTAATCGGTTCTATTTAAACAACTTTAAGATTTGTTTTAATTAAAATATTAAAAACACTTGGATTTTAAGATTTTCTCTAAACCAAAACACTTCTCTCATCTCCTGACTTATGACTTCTAAAACTAAACCTCTGCAAGAACAAGGAGCTCGGAGCATGGTGGGCAGCTCGGCCATCGTCATCAGCAAAACTCGGATCTACTTCAACAAAACTTTCTTAGAATTAAATAACCAAGCCATAGGACTTCGAGGTTGTTTGCCTAGTGCAACATAAATCCTCAACTTTTCGTTAGGCATTTGCATAATCATGTTATGTAAATTAAGCCTTAACCGGTCTTAAGACTCTGAGGTAGTCGTTTAGTACTACATAAACCCTCACATCTTCGAGGCTGATCGTATGATTATGTCATACGAATGTAAGTCCTAATTAACTAAAATCAGCAAGATTGAAATATCAGATAATATTAGGATTTTCTCAAATCTAAGCCAAACAATAGGATAGTTTGCGAAGTTGCCAAGATTCTTCTTGGATCCTCAGCTTCTCCTACTTCTCTTCCTTTGGATTCTCAAAAATAAATTGTTCCAAATTTTGAGTCATTCCCTTTTGAATTTCCAAAAATTCGATCCTTTGAAAACCTTAAACTTTGAAATTCTTGAGAGCAAAACCACTGATCATTATCGAGAGTTTTCTTAAGTGATTCATTTCATTTAAGATGTAATTAACTATAGGGGCTTGCCCTTATAGGGAACTTTAAGAACCCGAGTAATATAAACCCTGCTTAATTCATTTATATTAAGCAGGGGAACTTGTCGGCTTATAAAATTGGTTCGCGGACCAAACGGATGTCACAAATCTCCTAGTTTATTTAATCGAGCCCCATCATCAAGCAGTGAGTCTATTCTTCGGGATAGATACACGGTTTGTGGTGCGGTGCTCGTTTATATAAACTATTTAGGATGTGAGATCGGTTTGATTTCATATCTTAAAACTTTTAAACTTAAAATTAATTTCAAAATCAAATGTTATCTTTTAAACTATATATTTAAAATAAATTTAAAATATAAAAAATTCGCCTACAACTTCTGTAGGCGACCCCTTTTCAAAAATACAACACTTAACCTAAAAATATGCCGACAAAGCTTTCTGAAAAGCTTAAAGATCATGTTAGTTTCACAATTCCATGTGCAATCGGAGACAGATTTTATGGAAAAGCTTTATGTGATTTGGGTGCAAGCATTAACCTTATGCCTCTATAAATATTCAAAAGACTGGCATTAGGAGAAATAACCCCAACTACTGTAACTCTACAATTAGCAGATTGTTCGATCATATATCCAAAAGGAGTTATAGAAGATGTTTTGGTTAAAGTGGATCAATTTATCTTTCCTGTTGATTTCATTGTGCTTGATATGGAGGAAAATAAAGAGATACCCATCAATTTGGGAAGACTTTTCCTAGCCACAGGCAGAGCAATGATAGATGTGCAAAAAGTGGAGTTAACGATGAGGGTTAATGATGAAACTGTTACATTCAATATTTCAAAATCGATGAAATACCCTGCAAGAGGTAAAGATGATGAATGTTATAAGATGGATGTTATCATATGTTTGAGTGAATGCCATTTCAAGTCAATGATCCACTTTTTGATATTTATACTTACAACTATTATATGAAAATTAGCAACGGCACCAAAAACTTGATCCCGCATTGAATATATATATATATATATATATATATATATATATATATATATATATATATATATATATATATATATATATATACTGATGATTTTGTTATGGATTTTATGATTTATATTGTAGATACTACGCAAGTATACCTATCGTTATCAAGTAATATAGGGCTTTAATAGAGTCTTAGATATCGATCCCACAGGGAAGTAGAGTATTTCAAAGACAAATTAAAGTAAACTTACTTACTAATCTAGTATACAGAAATTAAGAACACTTAAACTAAAATAAACAAATGCTTAAAGGTTGAATATAAGATTTCAGAAAAGTATCTTTCTCCTTGTTTTAGAGAATTAAGTGAATGAAGAATTAAATGAGTTTTTAATTGTATTGTGCTAAATAGGAGCATTCCTATTCTTTACCCTTTGGTCCAGGTGCAAAGAACATTGACTAGTCTTATGTTTGATTACTGAATCTGTGGCTAGGCTGGGAGGATACCGACTGCCACTTCAGAGCTCCCATGTTCCCCTCGCCTGAGGGCTAACATCTACACTTCAGCTCCCAAACAATAAGACCAAATTGAATATTTTAGTCTGTCACACTAAAATGTCCAATTCTACGCCCGATAGTTAATATTTCCCTATTTATTTGCACCCTCCTTCCAACGCTTTTGACTTCCCTGAATCTTGGATGTAATCTTTAGTATAGTTGATAATTCAACATATGTTAACAAATTAATAGGCCAGATTGAAAGTAAATTAAGATTTAAGTAAAAGATTAGCACAATTTCTATTTTCATATTTTTAGGCACAACTACTTCAATTCATTAATTCTCGAAATCTCAATAATAAGGAGAAAGACTAAGTAAACTACTCAGAATACATGGGAAAAGTAACACAAAGCATGGATTTTATTAAAGTTAACAAACAAATAACAAATATACTTATCCCAATTCTTCTCCCCAATCAGACTCCTTGAAGTTCCTTTAACTCTTCCTTCCAGTACAGCACACCAAAACGCTAAACACTTTATCTACTCACTAAAAAGACTCTTAAATTACACTTAACTTCCACATAAATGACACAAAACTGACACACAACTGACTAGAATTCGTCTCTATTTATAGAAGGGGTCAAATTTCCAAAGGTTGCTTAAGCACCTCTTCAAAAAGCGTCCAGGTTTCAACTGTCTCGCAATCGACAACTTGATCTCACCGTCGGCGGTCTTTTAGAAGATGGGCTAACCGCGCCGATCTCATTGTCAGCGGGCTCGATCTCGCCATCAGCGGGCTCCTTATAATATATTAAAAATCTTTCGGGAAAAACTCGCCGTCGGCGGCCTAAATCTCGCCGTCGGTGGAATAGTTCATTTTTTATCAAATTGAGTCCTTTTTGCTCCAAATTTGCTTCTTTTGTGCCTTTTGCTTTCAGTACTTATAAATCTTCATTCCTGCAATAAAACAAAGAAAATACCTTTCTTTAAAGTGCAATTTCATATAAAATTGGTATGAAATTCTTAATATATTTTCTAGTGATCAAATTCCCCCAAACTTAACTATTACTTATCCTCAAGTAATTTAGATACTACATAAAAGTAAATGATTATTTGTAGTAAAGTTTTAATTCAGAAATACTATGAATTTGATTTAAATAAGTATTATAGTAAAGTTTAATAGAAATATTTTTAGATATTTAAATTAATTTTATAGATATAAGGCTATTTAGTTATCAAGTATAAGATTTTTAGTCTTCTATTCATTTCAAGAATGACTATACTTTTCAATATTAATATACTTAAGATATTTAGATGATAAGAATTTCATGAAAGCACTACTTAGTAAATTACTAGTCCATATATATAAATTCAGAAATGTAATTGAAGTTTATCCTTTAGGTTGATTCAAATGAAGCCAATTTTTGACAAGGCATCTCCTCAAGCTTCTCCTCACTTTATATATATATATATTCTTTTCTTTCTGGATTGATTTTCAATCCCTTTTTCTTTTTTTAAGTGAGGATCACTATTTTTTGTTAGCTTGTTAATAATTTTGAACTTCATTTTCCTCTTCCTAAATTTGAAACTGGAAACATTCCCTTACTTAATACATATTTCAAAGCTTTTACTTCATTGAGTTTCAATCTTTTCTTTCTCAGCTAAATACTCAAGAATTTCATATTTGAAAATATAGTTTTCCTTACTTTAAATAATTGACTATATTCTTATACTTTTAAACAAAATTTTTTAATCTACAAAATTAATTAATCATTAAAAGTATTTCTCTTAACTTTCTATAATAATTAAATAAATTAATTCTAGTTTACTGAATTAAAATTACTACAGAAAAATCATTTTATAATAATTTTTAAAAATATAAATTGAGAACAATTTAATAATTAAATTTGTATTTTTCCCTCCCCCAAACTTAAATTTTTCTATCTATCTATATAGGGTGAAAAGGAAATAAACTGTAATAATTAAATCATACCTTCGAGCTTTAGGTATTTCTTCTTTTTGAAATTCTGCAGGCTTTTTCCATTACTTAATTAACCTGTACTGTTAGTATTTTTCTACACGCAAAATATTAAAGAAAGTTGTTGACCTCATTTTTAATGAGGTCTTCTTTCCTCTCTTTAGTACTTAGGATCTAGCCTTAGGCTTTTCCTTTGACTATCTTAGAGAACTAGAAGTGTAACCCACCACCTAGAATTTCAAACCACTTCTTAACTCCCTGCCAGACTCCACAAATTTGATTGTAGACCCCTAATCACCTAGAGGGTTGAAATCAAATGTGGAAGTTTAAAGGATGAGTTCTATAGGACTCTTTGGCCTTAAGACTGCCACCAGGTGGCCCGGTGCAGTGAAGGGCTGACTTACACACACACTATATTTATACACTACACTTTCACACACCCATACCCAACTTGACCTCCTGACTCATGTAGGTGATTCACATGGATGGTCCTTAAACCCTAAGCTCTTAGCTAGCAGGGTTAGGAACAACATAGTGGATGCCTCGAATGAGTCCCTCATGGCTCATGTGGACTTGATATGGCTTCATAGCTCAACCAAAATGATTTCATTCCACTTACATTTACCCAATCTTCAATTTTCCAAATTTTCGATTTTTGACCCGGGACCCTACACTCGCTAGCTCTACCCAAAACCCTCGAAATCCTCCAAAATTTCCAAATCACCCAAAATTCCCCAAAACCAATCCCAAACATTTCCACATTACTTAAATTGATCATCCATAGCCAAAAATACCAAAAATTCCAAAAATACCTCCCAATACCCTCCAAATACCCAAAATACCCCTCTTGACCCAAAAATCCAAAAATTCAGAAAATTCCCAGAAAAATCCAAAAAATCCCAAATATTCCCAATTTCAATTTGTTCAACTACACCATGGGCTAATTTTGTCAATTTACCCTACTTTTATCAAAACCCCCAATTTGACCCATTTTAACCCGAAGTGAACCCAATGTCAAACCAAGCCTACCCAATTGACCCATATTCTGGTCCAATTCAATTCTAAACTTCAATTCAACATTCCCAACACCAATCTAGACCAAATCCAAGTTCAATTTGATTGACATTTGGACCCAATTCCACTTTTGGCCTTAAAGCCCAATTTGGACCCATGACCCAAACCTAACCCAAACTCACCCAATTCAGCTCCAATTGACCCCAAATCTTTTCTAAACCTTCCTTAACATCCCTACAAACAAAACACTAACATGATTTGCCCAAAATTTATACCCAAACCCCACTTAAATTCAACCCAAAACTAATAAGCCCAATTTTGATCTAAACCCAAACCTAACCCAAATAAGCCCAAACCCCAAAATCAAAGCCCAAACAAAGCCAAAACCTCTTTGAAACAGCCCTATAAACATTTCCCAACATTAATTTTACACCAATTCCAACATTAGTTCAATATTGGCCCAAATTAGCCCAATTTGACCTACATTGGCCACTTTACCAAAAAGCCCAAATTCAACCCAATTCAAACCCAAATCACTCCAAACTTGTTTCAAATTACTCATGGAACATTCCTAAACCAAAACCAACAATTATTTGGTCCAAACTTTTACAAATTTCCCATCCACCAATTTATTTTCAAGCCTAAAGCCCACTTCCCTTAAACCTTCCTAAAAGCCCATCCAAGACAAATTCAAAAGCCCAAAGTTCATGACAAAGCCCACATGACACTTTCCCTCATTACACATTCAATTTAAAATCATTCCTAAAGTCCTAATTTATCATTAAATGATTCCAAATCAAGCCTCATAACAATTCCCATCAAAATGCCAAAATTCACAAAATCCTTTTTTCATGAAATTGACCAAATCTTTTCCCAAGCCATATGAAGCCATGAAGCCACATGTAAGCCATTGGCAAGCCATGAGAATTTCTAATTTGTCAACCCTTCTTAAATGGAAAAAGGAGGAGGTCCTTTAAGCACCTCCTAAAAGTCATTAACCTTAAACATGTTTCACCTTAACCCAAATTTAATCCAAATATATTTGGATAGGGATTTCTCCATGCCAAACCAGCTGATTCCTTTAACACCTAAAGCCACCTTGGAGGGTGAACCAAGCCCAAAAGGATGGGTTTACCCATTTAGAGCCAAAATAGCCACACCCCCCATGCCACTTTAATCCAACTCCTTTACACATGTCCAAACCCAATTGACTTCACCATTGCCAAGCCCTGACCTCCCTGGTCAAGATGGTGACTCATGCCTGCCGGCCAGCCGCCTGGGTTGCCGGAAAACACCATGGCCGAGACCTTGGGAGGAGCCAAACTTTGGAATTCCACCTTGCTGAGCTGCCCCATGCCCAATGGCCACCATGGCTGTTCTTCCCATGCCCAGAGCAGCTGATCCCAACCCTTGGCCATCCCTGTGAGGCTCTCTAGCCACCTCTATTTAAACTCGACCCCTCACGGCCATGAGAAGAGAGTTGCACAAACCTTGCCGAAACTCTGCCAAAATTGTTCCAAACCCTTCTCCATCCTTAGAGCAGTTGATCCCCAATGTCAATTTGCCCTAATCCCCACCAACAGAATCCAATTTCTCAACTGAAATTTCACCCAAAACCAGGACACTTTGCCATAGTGAGCTAATCCTCAAATTGACTGGTCCTACACCTTCACCTGGACCAAGAGGAGAAGTTCCCCATCGAAAGCCCCATCTCCGAGGCCACCCGGTTGCTCCGACCTCCAAGCTTTGTGATCGGCTGTGGTCGAAATCCTACCTAGACAATTCACCGAGGCCGAGGGACTTCATCCGGAGCTTCGCGGGATCCAATCGAAGGTGACACAACCCTCGGATCGAAGCCACACTTCTCTGAGCAAAGGTATGGCCTCACTCTTCTTCCTGAGCTTCTGAACATTCTCCATTTTCATTGAGTCAATTTTATGCCACATAAACCGTATGGATATGTTCGTCTTCTCGAGATGACTCCATAGAGCATAAGAACGTTAAATTTGGTCAAGTATCGAGTGAGATCTTAGGCACAGAAGACGGACGGCTCTCGGGTAAGGACGCTCGGGGACGATGAACGGATGCCGTTCATTTAATACACGCGCGGACGGAAGGCCGGGATCGCGCCGGATCGGAGAGACGGAACGACACGGCGGGCCCCGGAGCGCGAGTCGGATGGCGGCGTCGAATCGAGAGCGCCACGCGGCGTTTCGGAGCTGCCGAGGTCGACACGGCGCCGCGTGGATAAATAGAAAATTAGGGTATTTTTCTATTTATTTAATTCCCTAAACTTCAAAAATCCATAACTTTGTGTAGGAAAATCGGAAAAATAAAATAACAATACCCTCTTGCTCGGTGAACGGAGGAGAATAATGTGGAAAAGAAATTATTTAATTTCATCAAGTATTTTATTTTTAATGATTTATTTCCCTTCTGCATTGTTTTAATTCTCCATGCATATAGGAAATTCACCATGGCATGAGACCATAGGGCTTTTGAAGCCTCTGAATTTGGGAACATTCCCTGAATTTTCCAAAGTCGAGAGTCATCCCTATGAGAAGTTATTGATTTTTCAAATTCATGCTACTGTTTTGAGTATTTTAATTCCAATAATTAGCATGTTGTGAAATAAATTCTAAGAAAATTTGGTGATGTCTCTTATGACTAGAGGACCCTAGGAAAAATAGGTTTTGAATTAGTTCATTTAAAATAAACCTAATTGGCTTAAACACCCAAAATAGCTCCTTAATTAATTAGAGCTAACCATACATCAAATTGACTTGAAATCAATTCTCCACTGACCTTTAGGATCAGAGGAACCCACCATAAAAATTTGAATTCAATTGGACTTGGTTAGCCCTACTAAATGGGTTGATTAAGCGATTTAGCCATTTTAAACTTTAAAAATTCATAACTTTCAAAATACCTTTCAAAAATTCACCAAATTGGTTTTGGAGCCTCTCGATATCGGGGAATTTAAGGAAATTAAAATTTCGATTTTCTAAAAATTTAATTTTTTGCATTATTTTAATATTTTAATAATTAAAAAAATAATAAAAATCATAAAAATAATAAAATTTACCAAAATGTCACATTTTGAATTTTAATCATTTAGGAACAAATTCCATATTTTTCTTAGGTCTATTTAATGCGATATTAAATTTTAAAGCCATAGGGTAATTTTAAAATTAAAAAAATGTATTTTCTAGCATTTTCACTAAAATAATTATAATAACTCAAAGAAAAATTAGAAAATTGCCAAAATTGATTCTCTCGATTTCCTTGATATCAGAGAGATTTTTGAAAAATATAAATTTCATTTTTCAACCTTTATTTTATTTTTAAATTAATTAATACTCCAAAATATAAAATAATTATAATAAAAATAATATAATTTAAAAAATCACCAAAATTGGTCCAAGTGGTCCTCTGGTCATTAGGAATGTCCCATAATTTTCTTATAGACAGAAACTTTCCTTTGGTCAAATTATTAAATTTTCCTTGGAAATTCCTATTTTCCACCAAAAATAAATACATAAATAAATTAAATACAGAAAAATCACATTTTCTCCTCTCATGTCTTTATTGGCATATGAGTGAAGTCACATAAAAATTTCAAGTTCATTTAAACTCAATTTAGTGAGTTATGAAATTATTAAGCTTGAAGGGCAAAATGGTAATTAAAAATTTTAACCCTTAATTAAAGCTTTATGTTTAATAAAATTAACATGTAAAATATTTGATCTTAATCTGATTTGGATGATTGAAATTTAAATAATTAAAGGGTAGAAACCTACTAAACAATTTAAGATAATTAAAATAAACTTTAATTAAATAATTGATTAAATTTGGAAGAATAATAAAATTGGAATTATTAAAATAGGGATATTATTAGGAAGAAATTTGTTCTTTAATCCAAGGATCCCTAAATTAATCATCTCAATAATATTTAATTCCTAATTAAAAATGATAATTCAAATTTAAGTTTTAAAATGTTAAAGGACATAATCATTAAATTAAATTAAAGTTAAATTATTAAACTCTTTTTAAATTTTCAATTAAATTAAAATTAAAAATAAAATTAAATTAAAGATTAAATTAAATTAAATCAAACAAATTAAATAAATAAAATTAAATAAAATCAAATAAATTAAATTAAATTAAATTAAATTAAATTAAAACATATTAAATTAAATTAAATTAAAAATAAAATAAAAATAAAATCAAATCAAATCAAATAAAATTAAAATAAAATTAAAATTAAAATTAAAATTAAAATTAAAAATCAAAATGAAAATTAAAACTAAACCAAATTAAATTAAATTAAAGTTAAATTAAATTGAATTAAATAACATCACCTAAGACATAAAGAAATTAAATATAAAGCAACTTGAACACTATTCCAAATTTAAATCTGATAACTGAAATTAAACTAAATCACAAACCATTTGAACACCAATTTGCCCTCGAAAACTTTGGTTATCATAACTCTTAAACAGAACATTAAATGAAATGTTACTTCACTTATAGGATATTCAAATACCCTAGTTCACTGAGCAAGATAACAAAACTTGAATTTTCAGACTATTAATTCATTTGTATAATTAAATTCATTTGGACTTAAAACAATTCTAGCAATATTGAAAAGATGTTTAAGATTCTTCTTAAGCACTTCCTCAATATGATATAATACTTATAAGAACAATTGAACTTAATTGTTCTTTGATGAAGAAAATCGTCCTCGAACGAAAACACAAGAACCTAGACGTCATAGGAAATGACTAGCTATAGGATTAGGAATTTGGCAGAAAACCATAACCCTTCCCTTAGATTTACCTAGGAACTTGCTTAAATATTCTAATTGTGTTTTAAGTGCATCTTTGGATGACGGGAAGACCCTCCAGGTACGCTTTTATTTTATTGCAATTTACATTATTGCAATTTCTTTAATCGCATCGCACTTACTTTTTCTTGCATGATAAATAATTGTTGCATGAAAACCCACACCTTTATGATAGTCCCTAAAACTGAAACCAAAACTAAATTAAAAGTCATTACAAGATAAAATCCACCGCCACAACATCTCAAAATATAAAATAACTCAAAATTTAATCACAAACAGAACACAAAACTACAATTACAACTAAATTAAAACGTCTCGTTGGATGATCGGGAATACCTCGGATGATGTAACCTACGTGTTGCTAACGAGATTTCCCACGGTCTAAATGAAAGTGTGGAACTCATTCGGTTGAGTTTAGCAAATTCATCCGGACTAAGTGAATCCGATAAAAATAACGATGCCGGAAGGATGGAACCGTGGGATCTTAACCGGTGTTGTTATAATCAACTTTAAGATTTGTTTTAATTAAAACATAAAAAAAAGCATTTGGAAATTAAGATTTCTCTAAACCAAAACACTTTTCTCATCTCTTGATTTTTCATCTTCTATAACTAAACCTCTGCAACAAGGAGCTCGGAGCATGGTGGGTAGCACGGCCATCGTCATCAGCAGAACCTGAGTCTACTTCAGCAAAACTTTCTTAGAATTAAATAACCAAGCCATAGGACTTCGAGGTAGTTTGCCTAGTGCAACATAAATCCTCAACTCTTTGTTAGGCATTTGCATAGCAAATTAAGCCCTAACCGGCCTTAAGATTCCGAGGTAGTCGTCCGATACGACATAAACCCTCACATCTTCGAGAGCTATTTGTATGATCATGTCATACAAATATAAGTCCTAATTAATTAAAATTGGCAAGATCAAAACATTAAATAAATATTAGGACTTTCCTAAATCCAAGCCAAACAATAAGATAGTCGGGGAATTACCGAAGTTCGCTTCGAATCTGTGATTTCTCCTACCTTTCTTCCTTTGAACTCCCAAAACAAAATGTTCCAAATTTGATCCATTCCCTATTGAAATTCTAAAATTCAATCCCTTGAAAACCCTAAAATTTGAAATTCTTGAGAGCAGGATTACTGATTATTATCGAGAGTTTTCTTAGGTGATTCCCGTCACTTAAGATGTAATTAACTATAGGGGCTTGCCCTTATAGGGAATTTTAAAGAACCCGAGTAATATAAACCTGTTTAATGCTTTCATATTAAGCGGGGAATTTGTCGGCTTATAAAATTAGTTCGCGGACCAAACGGATGTCACAAATCTTCTAGTTTATTTAATCGAGCCCCATCACTAAACGGTGTGTCTATTCTTCGGGATAAATACACGGTTTGTGATGCGGTGCTCGTTTATATAAACTATTCGGGATGTGACATCAGTTTGATTTCATATCTTAAAATTTTCAAACTTAAAATTATTTTCAAAATCAAATGCTACTTTCTCAATTATATATATATATTTAAATCAAATTTAAAACCTAAAATTCGCCGACAATTTCTGTTAGGCGACCCCTTTTCAAAATTCAACACACAACCTAAAAATAATGCCGACAATTTCTGGCGACTCCGCTGGGGACAATTCCTCTCTCCATTTTAATCGGACAATTCTGCTTTCAAAAATCGGTAGTGTATCCATGTTCCTTGTGGATCAAGCTACCCTTCTTTCCGTTGGAATACTATGTTCATTTCTACCTTGAACGAGTATAGCCAACATTCTCTTGGATTTAGGAGCCCTTTGTTTAGACACCCCTAAACGAGAGAGGTTCGAGATCCTTCACCTCATTTCGAGGTGGGGTGGACCCCGATAGGTGTTAGTCTAGGAGTGATCCTTCGAATCGAGAAGTCTTGCATAAGACTTTCTTTTCCTTTCCAACTCTGAATCGGATTCATTACCTTCTCTACACCTTTGAACATTCCGTTCTAAATAAACAAACCCTCTAATGAATGACTCTTTTAACAAATAACTTCTCCTTATAAATATATGAACAAGAATGTGTTCGGACTCTTTTCGATTCCTTTCTTTTTGTCCTGATGAGAAGAAGCATAACTTGGGACTAACAATCAGAATCTACCCTGTAGAAATGGAAGCCCCGAAGATGATTTTCTCCTTCACCAATGGACTCGACTTTGCTGTTTACAAGGATGAGCTGCCCGACAATGGGATCATCCGGTTTGGACAAGGATTCGAGAACACGAATGTCAAGATCACCGACGTTTCCCTTTTCGCGCTAACAAACAAAGTATCTGAAGCGAGAAGCCAGCGATCGAGTTCGACCTTAGGTCGACTCGAGAGTTTCATCCCCTGCGAAAGATTTCAGTCGAGAGGAGTGCTGCTTGTCCATAGAAGGATCTGTTCTTGCTACCCCCATCGGTCTAGTTGTCTCGCACCTACCCCGGCTACGCCAAATTAAAGGGGAAGGAAATCCGGAACTATGGTGAACACGTTACCGTGGAGGGTACGGACCTTCCTGTGAGACCTTCGTTTTGAAATCGGGTCCAGCTCAAGGATTCCATCACTAACACGGACCCGAAGAAGGAACGAAGTAGGAAGATTGCCGGGAAGGCGGAGCTGCCGAAGTTGCTTTCCGGAGGAAATCCCGGAAATCCACGAGTACACACCCCTACCGAATACATACCATTGCTCGAAGATACACCCTTTTTGGAAGGAAGTAGATTCCACCCCCTTTCACCAGCGGTGACGAGGAAAATGTCTACGGGATTGTTTCTACATTACCTCGACCAGGCATACTACAACGACGACAGAAAGAAAAGGGCTAGGATCACGGTATTTGCCCGACTACGGATCGTGATCGAGAAGCTAGCAAAGAAAGAGAAATGCCCCGTATTGGAGATTCTAAGAAGGATAGGGTGGGTGCCGATCAAATCCGTCTGAGGGCCCGAGTAGAACCTGCCATCGTTATAGAAAAGCCAAATAAAAGGATGAAGGCTAGTCCGCCTGTCGTTGTTTCGGGGTTACGGATTAGGGAGGATACCACCTTCCGGCATTTGGGCGACAGGCCATCCGGTCCTAGACCTTCGCTGCTAGAAGGATGGTATGACGTCCCACTACTTGGACGAGTTAAGATTGAAACAACAACCTGAAAAGGAAAGTCTCGTCAGGAGACTTGAATCCGAAGAAAGTGCTACTGCAGTAAAGGGGACTCGTGAGAAGGGAACCCGGCAACTATCACGCGACAACTGCGAGGATGCACAGAAAGGACCGCTAGAGGATGCTATGGAAAAGTTGAGGACTGATATTCGACGATTAGTAAAAGAAAGAGAAGAGAAATTCGGAGATGAGATTGATTCATCGGAATTCATGGATGATGAGTATGCAGAAATCAACATGGTCGAAACGCGAGCTTCGTCAGCTTCACGAGGTGCTCCTGCGGCCGCGAAGAGAGGAGCCGGAAGTGATGAGAAGGCAGCTTCAAGAGAAAGACGATAAGATCGCCCAAATGGCGAAGAGGATGGAAGAGATGGCTGTAACCCTAGCCACCCTCCAGAGTCAAGTGCAACCCCAAAGAGAGACACCCCCAGAGGTCATTCACATTGTAGACGGAGGAAAGGAAATTACGTCCATCAACGGGGATGATCAGCTAAAGAAGGATACAACACAAAGTATGATTCCAGAAAAGGATATCAAGAGCTTGGTGGAACAGCAGGTGCGAGAAGCCTGTCGGCATATTTTTAGGTTTGGTGTGTTGTATTAATTTTTGAAAAAGGGGTCGCCTAACAGAAATTGTGCGGCGAATTTTTAATTTAATTTAAATAAATAATTTGAAAAGTAGTATTTGATTTTTGAAAATAATTTTAAATTTGAAGGTCTTAAGATATGAAATCAAACCGATCTCACATCCCAAATAGTTTATATAAACGAGCACCGCACCACAAACCGTGTATCTATCCCTAAGGATAGACACACTGCTTGACGGTGGGGTTCGATTAAATAAACTAGAAGATTTGTGACATCCGTTTGGTCTGCGAACCAATTTTATAAGCCGACAAATTCCCACAGCTTAATATGAAAGCATTAAACGGGGTTTATATTACCAGGTTCTTTAAAATTCCCTATAAGGGCAAGCCCTATAGTTAATTACATCTTAAGTGACGGGAATCACCTAAGAAAACTCTCGATAATATCAATAATTCTGCTCTCAAGAATTTCAAAGTTTAAGTTTTCAAAGGATTGAATTTTGGAATTTCGATAGGGAATGGATCAAATTTGGAACATTTTATTTTGAGAATTCAAAGGAAGAAAAGTAGGAGAAATTACAGATTCGAAGCGAACTTCGGTAATCTCCCGACTATCCTATTGTTTGGCTTGGATTTAGGAAAGTCCTAATGTTTATTTAAATGTTTTGATCTTGCCAATTTTAATTAATTAGGACTTATATTCGTATGACACAATCATACAAATAGCCTCGAAGATGTGAGGGTTTATGTCGTATCGAACGACTACCTCGGAATCCTAAAACCGGTTAGGGCTTAATTTGCAATACAAATGCCTAACGAAGAATTGAGGATTTATGTTGCTACTGAGCGAAACTACCTCGAAGTCCTATGGCTTTGTTATTTAATTCTAGGAAAGTTTTGCTGATGTAGATTCGAGTTTCTGCGACGACGATGGCCGTGCTTGCCCACCATGCTCCGAGCTCCTTGTTGTTGCGGAGGTTTAGTTTTAGAAGTCATAAATCGGGGGATGAGAAAAGTGTTTTGGTTTAGAGAAAATCTTAATTTCCAAGTGTTTTCAATATTTTAATTAAAACAAATCTTAAAGTTGATTATAACGACACCGGTTAAGATCCACGGTTCCATCCTTCCGGCATCATTATTTTTATCGGATTCACTTAGTCCGGATGAGATTTGCTAAACTCGACTGAATGAGTTCCACACTTTCATTTAGACCGTAGGAAATCCCGTTAGCAACACGTAGGTTACATCATCAGAGGTATTCCCGATCATCCAACGGGACGTTTTAATTTAGTTGTAATTGTAGTTTTGTGTTATGTTTGTGATTAAATTTTGAGTTGTTTTATATTTTGAAATGTTGTGGCGGTGAATTTTATCTTGCAATAACTTTTAACTTAGTTTTGGTTTCAATTTTAGGGACTTATCCTAAAGGTGTGGGTTTTCATGCAACGATTGTTTATCATGCAAGAAAAGTAAGTGCAATGCGGTTAAATAAATTGCGATAATGAGAATTGCAAGAAAATAAATTGCAATAAAACAAAAGCGTACATGGAGGGTCTTCACGTCATTCCAAGCTGCACTTAAAACACGATTAGAATATTTAAACAAGTTCTCAGGTAAAGCTAAGGGAAGGGTTATGGTTTTACTACCAAATTCCTAATCCTATAGCTAGTCATTTCTTATGACGTCTAGGTCTTTGTACTTTGGTTTGAGGACGATTTTCTTCATCGAAGAACAATTAAGTCGATTGTTCTTATAAATGTCCTATCATATTGAGGAAGTGCTTAAGAATAATCTTAAACATCTTTTCGATATTTCTAGGATTGTTTTAAGTCGAATGAATTTAATTATATAAATGAATTAATCGTCCAGGGATTCGAGTTTTGTTAACTTGCTCGGTGAACTAGGACATTTGAATATCACATAGGTGAAGTAACATTTCATTTAATATTATGTTTAGGAGTTATGATAACTAAAGCTTTTGAAGGTAAATTGGTGTTGAATGGTTTGTGATTTAGTTTAATTTCCATTAATGGGTTTAAATTTGGAATAGTGTTCAAGTTATTTTAGATTTATTTTGAATTCTTTATGTCTTTGGTGATGTTATATTTAATTCGATTTAATTTAATTTAATTTAATTTAATTGAGTTTTAATTCTATTTAATTCAATTTAATTTAATTTAATTTGATTTGATGTTACATTAAATTAATTTGATTTGATTTAATTTTAATTTAATTTGATTTAATTTAATTTAATTTAATTTAATTTAATTTAATTTAATTTAATTTAATTTAATTTAATTTAATTTAATTTAATTTTAATTCATTTAATTTAATTTAATTTGTTTATTTAATTTAATTTAATTTAATTTAATTCAACTTTTAATTTTAATTTAATTTAATTTAATTTAATCCAATTTAATTTACTTAATTTAATTTAATTTTTAGTTTAATTTTATTTTTAATTTTAATTGAAATTTTTAAAAGAGTTTAATGATTTAATTTTAGTTTAATGATTAAGTCTTTCAATGTTTTGAATTTGAGTTATCATTTTAATTAAGAATTGAATATTAATGAGATAAATAATTTAGGGATTTTCAAATTAAAGAATAAATCTCTTCCTAATAATATCCCTATTTTAATAATTCCAATTTTATTATTCTTCCAAATTTAATCAATTATTTAATTAAGGTTTAATCATTTTAAATTGCTTAATGGGTTTCTACCCTTTAATTATTTAAATTTCAATCATCCAAATCAGATTAGGATCAAATATTTTACTTGCTAATTTTTTATTAAACCTAAAGTTTTAATTAAGGATTAAAAATTTTAATTACCACTTTACCCTTTAAGCTTAATAATTTCATAACTCACTAAATTGAACTCAAATGAACTTGAAATTTTTATGTGACTTCACTCATATGTCAATAAAGACATGAGAGGAGAAAATGTGATTTTTCTGTATTTAATTTATTTATATAATTATTTTTGGTGGAAAATAGAGATTTCCAAGGAAAATTTAATAACATAACCAAGGGAAAGTTTCTGTCCTTAAGAAAATTAGGGGACATTCCTAATGACCAGAGGACCACTTGGACCAATTTTGGTGATTTTTTGAATTATATTATTTTTATTATAATTATTTTAAGTTTTGGAGTGTTAATTAATTTAAAAATAAAATAAATGTTGAAAAATGAATTTTATATTTTTCAAAAATCTCTCTAATACCAAGGAAATCAGAGAATCAAATTTTACAATTTTCTGATTTTTCTATGATTTATTATAATTATTTTAGTGAAAATGCTAGAAAATACATTTTTTTAATTTTAAAATTAACCTAGAGCTTTAAAATTTAATATCTCACTAAATAGACCTAAGAAAAATATGGGGTTTGTTCCTAAGTGATTAAAATTCAAAATGTGACATTTTGGTGAATTTTATTATTTTTGTGATTTTTATTATTTTTTAATTATTAAAAATATTAAAATAATATTAAAAATCAACTTTTTAGAAAATTGAAATTTTAATTTTCTTAGATTCCCCTAATATCAGAGAGGCTCCAAAACCAATTTGGTGAATTTTTGAAAGATATTTTGAAAGTTATGAATTTTTAAAGTTTAAAATGACTAAGTGGCTTAATCAACCCAATTAGTGGGGCTAACCAAGTCCAATTGACCTCAAATTTTTATGGTGGGTTCCTCTAATCCTAAAGGTCAATGGAGAATTGATTTGAAGTCAATTTGATGTATGGTTAGCTCTAATTAATTAGAGACCTATTTTGAGTGTTTAAGCCAATTAGGGTTGTTTTAAATGAGCTAACTCAAAACCTATTTTTCCTAGGGTTCTCTGGTCATAAGGAACATCATCAAATTTTCCTAGAATTTATTTCACAACATGCTATTTATTGGAATTAAAATACTCAAAACAGTAACATGAACTTGAAAAATCAATAACTCTTCATAGGGATGGCCTGCGACTTTGGAAAATTCGGGGAATGTTCCCAAATTCGGAGGCTTCAAAGCCACTATGATCTCATGCCATGGTGAATTGTATACATGCATGGAGAATTAAATGTATGCAGAGAGTAAATAAATTATAAAAAATAAAATGCTTGATGAAATTAAATGATTTCTTTTCCACATTATTCTCCTCACGTTCACTCGAGCGAGAGGGTATTTTTATTTTATTTTTCGATTTTTCTACACAAAGTTATGAATTTTTGAAGTTTAGGGAATTAAATAAATCAGAAAAATACCCTAATTTTCGATTTATCCACGCGGCGCCGCGTCGGCCTCGGCGGCTCCGAACGCACGCGCGTCGCGCTCCCGTTCGACGCCGCCATCGATTCGGCGCTCCGGGGCCCGGCTGTATCGTTCCGTCTTCGATCCGAGCGCGATCTCGGCCGTCCGTCCGCGCGTGTATTGAATGGACGGCATCCGTTCATCGTCCCCAGTGTCCTCGCCGAGAGCCGTCCACACTAAATCCACAATATCTCACTCGATACTCGATGGATTTTCATGTTCTTATGCTCTCATGGATTCGTCTTGAAGAGACGAACACATCTATACGGTTATCATGCATTGAAATTAAAGCATTTGAAATGGAGAATCTCCGGAAGCTCGGGATGAAGAATTAGCTCATACCTTTGCTCGGAGAAGTGTGGCTTCGATCCGAGAGTTGTTGCACCTTCGATTGGATCCTAGCAAGCTCCGGATGAAGTCTCTGGTGCAGTGAATTGTCCAGGTTGGATTTCGACCACGGCCGATCACAAAGCTTGGAGAGTTGGAGCAAGCTGGGAAGCTTGGAGATGGGGCTTTCTGTTGGTGGACACCTTCCCTTGGTGCGGTGAAGGTGTAGAACCAATCAATTTGGGGATTGGCTCACTGTGGAGAAGTGTCCTGGTTTTGGGTGGAATTTCGGTTGAGAAATTGGGTTTTGTCGGTGGGGATTAGGGCAAATTGACACCGGGGATCAAGCTGCTCTAAGGGTGGAGAAGGGTTTGAAACAATTTTGGCGAGTTTCGGCAAGGTTTGTGCAACTCTCTTCTCGTGGCCGTGAGGGGGTCGGGTTTAAATAGAGGTGGGCTGGAGAGCCTCCCGGGGATGGCCGAGGGTTGGGATCGAGCTGCTCCGGTCATGAGAAGAACGGCCATGGTGGCCATTGGGCATGGGGCGGCTCGGCAAGGTGGAATTCCAAAGTTTGGCTCCTCCCGAGGTCTCGGCCATGGTGTTTTCCGGCGATCCGGGCGGTGGCGGCGGCATGGGTCACCTTCGGGGGTCGGGGAGTCCGGGGCTTGAAGTTGGTGAAGTCGATTGGAGTTGGACATGTGTAAAGTGTTTGGATTGAAATGGAATGGGGGAAAGGCTATACTTGGCTAGGTTTGGTCAACCCATTTGTTTGGTGCAGGTTCACCTCCCCATGGCTGGTCTTGGGCTGAGAAGATCGGTTAGGCTAGGCTGGTCGAGAGGTGGTGATGTCCTTATCCAAGAATATTTGGATTAAATCTTGGTTAAGGGGAAACATGCTTAAGAGCTAATGACTTTTAGGAGATGGTTAAAGGACCTCCTCCTTTTGCCATTAATGGCATGGTTACATGCCAAACTTTCATGGCTCCATATGGCTTGTGAATGGCTCATCCTTGGCTCCATTTGGCTTGGGAAAAGCTTGGGTCGATTTCATAAAAAGGGATTTAAGAAAATTTTGGTATTTTGATGGGAATTTATATGGGGCTTGATTTGGAATTGTTTAATTGATGACTTTGAAACTTAGGGGCAATTTTGATTAAATGGATGATGAGGGGAAGTGCCATGTGGGCTTTGGATGAATTTGGGCTTTTGAATTTGAAGGAAGTGGGCTTTTAGGAAAGTTTAAGGGAAATGGGCTTTTTGATTTTAGGATGGGCATTTGGGTAAAAATTTTGTGAAGGACCTTGTCAAATAAGTGTTATAATTGGTTTAGGGATGTTCTATGAAGGGCTTGGAGTCAATTTGGTGTGATTTGGGGTTGAATTGGTTTGAATTTGGATTTATTTGGTAAGTGGGCCTATGTAGGTCAAATTGGGCTAACTTGGGCCAATGTTGGGCTAGGGTTGAAATTGATGTAAAATTAATGTTGAGAAATATTTATGGGAGTGTTTCAAAGAGGTTTTGACTTTGGTTGGGCTTTGATTTTGGGGTTTGGGCTCATTTGGGTTAGGTTTGGGTTTAGGTCGAAAATGGGCCTTTTAGCTTTGGGTTGAATTTGAGTGGGGTTTGGGTCTAAATTTTGGGCAAATCATGTTAGTGTTTTGTTTGTGGGAATGTTAAGGAAGATTTAGAAAAGATTTGGGGTTAATTGGAGTTGAATTGGGTGAACTTGGGTTAAGTTTGGGTCATGGGTCCAAATTGGGCTTTAAGGCCAAAAGTGAAATTGGATCCAAATGTCAATCAAACTGGACGTGGATTTGGTCTAGATTGGTGTTGGGAATGTTGAATTGAAGTTTAGAACTGAATTGGACCAGAATTTGGGTCAATTGGGTAGGTTTGGTTTGACATTGGGTTCACTTAGGGTTAAAATGGGTCAAATTGGGGGTTTTGACAAAAGTAGGGTAAATTGACAAAATTGGCCCATGGTGTAGTTGGACAAAATGAAATTGTGAATATTTGGGATTTTCTGGAATTTTCTGGGAATTTTCTGAATTTTTTGGATTTTTGGGTCAAGAGGGGTATTTTGGGTATTTGGAGGGTATTGGGAGGTTTTCTTGGAATTTTTGGTATTTTTGGGTATGGATGATCAATTTGAGTGGTGTGGAAATATTTGGGATTGATTTTGGGGAATTTTGAGCAATTTAGGTGATTTTGAAAAAGTTGGGTAATTTCAAGGGCCTTGGTAGGTGAGGCGGGTGTAGGGTCCCGGGGGTCAAAAATTAAAAATTTGGAAAATTGAAGATTGGGTGAATGTAAGTGGAGTGAAATCATTTTGGTTGAGCCATGAAGCCATATCAAGCCCATATGAGCCATGAAGGGACTCATTTGAGGCATTCATTATGTTGTTCCTAACCTGCTTAGCCGAGGGCTCGGGGGTTAAGGACCATCCATGTGAATCACCTACATGAGTCAGGAGGTCAAGTTGGGTATGGGTGTGTTTTAGGAGGTGTGTGGAAGTGTAGTGTGTAGGTGTAGTGTATAAGTGTAGTGTGTGTAAGTCAGCCCCTTCACCAGACCAGGCCACCCGGGGCAGTCCTAAGGCGAAGAGTCCTATAGGAACTCATCCTTTAAACTTCCACATTTGATTTCAACCCTCTGAGTGATTAGGGGTCTACGGTCGAGTTTGTGGAGTTTGCAGGGAGTTTAGAAGTAGTTTGAGTTTCTAAAAGGTGGGTCCCAATTCTAGTCCTCTAAGATAGTCAAAGGAAAAGCCTAAGGCTAGATCCTAAGCACTAAAAAAAAAGAAGAGAAGACCTCATCAAAAATGAGGTCAACAAAGCCTTAGCACAATCAAAGAGCGGGACATCCATTCGGACGGGTAGACCTTACCCGAAAGAATTCGACGTTGTTCAATACCCAAAAGGCTTCGTACCACCTCTGTTCAAGACCTTTGATGGAGCCGGGAACCCCAGACACGGCATGTTGCACACTTTCGTGCCGGTTGTTGCGATGCGGCGGGAGCGATGCATTACTCTTCCGATAATTCGTCGGCGACTGTCGGGGATCGCCTTTGATTGGTATGCGGAATGTACCGAATGTTTCGGTGAAGACATTCTCGAACTAGAAAACCTTTTCATCAAGCGATTCGCCGGAGCTCGGCACCACATCACTATAGGTGATTTAGTGGTAGAGAAGCGAGCCGAACGAAACTTTGGTGGATTACATACTTCGATGGAGAAATCTAAGTATGAAGTGTGAACCACAACTACAAGAACAACATGCGATCAGCATCTTACTTAAAAGCATTCATGGCCCGATAGCACTTCTCCTCGAGGGATTTACTATTAAGACTTTCGAGAAGTTCTTAAGCAAGGCCGGAAGCTTGCAAGAGGAGGCGAAGCAATTAAGTTTCGCCGACAAGACAGACAAGCAAAAGCCTGTGAAGACTTTTGAAAAGAAATCCGGGATCATTGCAGCAGTCGACAAAGGCAAACAACCGATACAAATATCGTCCGAACGGCCGCAGCAACCTCAACAAAATTACCAGCAACCCCGACCTAGCTATCAGTCACCTCCACAATATGAACAACCGCCTCGTCCGCAACGTACATTAAGGGAGCTTCTGAGTAGAGAATATCCATTCAAGAATGAGGCAGTGCCAAAAATGTTCCGTAGCTCGATGAAGACTCCGCATTTCCAGCCTTCCGAGCCTAAGAGACCGGAAGAAGTCAACAAGAAAGGTGATCCCAACTTTTTCCCTTATCACCGGATGCTTGGGCACAAGATAGAAGATTGCATTACCTTCAAAAGTTGGCTCAACGACAACCTTCGGAAAGGGAATATAACAATCCTGAAGGAGTACATGAAGGAACCCCAGAAACGAGGTTCCGTCAATATTGTCTCGACTGATCTCATCGTTCCGATAGATCCCTATACAACTGATGATGGGTGGACTACCGCTTGGACGAGGTCTTCAAAAAAGATTTTAGACAACATCCAAACCGCTTCGGTGCGAACTTCAATTCAGAGTTCGAAACCTGTCAAGTCGGCACTATCACTTGCGATAGAAGAACCACCTCAATAGGAGACGATTGAAGAGAAGAAGAAAATCGACGAAGAAGAGAAGACCGAGGCTCCTAAGGCTAGACTAGGGGCTGCTTATCCTAGGAGAGTTGTTTCGGATTCGGGGGAGAAATCCCTCGAACCTCTGACTCTGTATGATTATCTGCTCACTTCGGTGGGATCTTATAATGATAAGAGTTATGGTGTTGGTTACGTTTTGACTGTTTCTAACTATTACGTAACTAGCGACAATCCGGACATCGAATTTGATACCAATGACAATTCTCAAATCACACACAATCTCGACGATCGCAATGACGAAGAAGACATCCATCAAGGAGGCTACGAGAGTTCAACAAGCAACGAATCTGTCTGCGAGTTTCGAGGAGCTCCAGTCACAATAGAGTTAGAGCCTTCAGACTCTGAAGCTAATCAAGAAGAACCTGTCATTCTGATTCAGGAGGAAACACCAGCAAGCTCAATACTAGAGTCGGAAGAAATTACAGAAGCCAACTTAAGAAGTGAAAGAGTTCTACCTCCGAGAATGGGTCCAAAGGACAAAGGAAAACAGGTGGTTGTTCAGGAAGAACCAACCTCGACAGAAGAAGTACCCATTCGAGAAGAAATCGAGACACATGAAAATAAAGTGGACTACAACGTGCTAGCCCATCTTAGGAAACTACCGGCCAAACTGAGCATCTACGATGCCCTCATCTTGTCAAAGGAGATGAGAGAAGCTCCGATCAAGGCCTTACTTGATCCGAAATTTGCTTGGCTCAAATGGCCGGGAGATTCCTTAGATGAGGTTTCGCTCGTTAAAGGAACAACGAGGTGTTACCTTTACGGACAATGATCTACTACTTGGGACAGCTGGACCACAACCGACCGTTGTATATTTCGGTTACAATTGGGAAGTATACACTCTCCGCAGTATTGGTGGATCCGGAAGCATCAATTAATATAATGAGTCTTCGAACACTAAGCATATTTGGAAATTGATGCTCGCGAGCTCGAAGCGTACAAAATGTTATTAAGAGGATTCAACCGGAAAGGAGAAAGAGCCCTTGGATCAATAACACTACAAATGAAGACCGGTGACTTAGCAAAGACAACCGCAAAATTTCACATAATTGATTCAGAAACGTCTTTCAACGCTCTACTGGGCCGACCATGGATACATGAAAACAGGATTGTACCATCATCTCTACATCGGTGCATCAAATACTACGATGGAGGGGAACGGTGCATCAAAGGTGACTTACAACCATTCTCCGTACACGAAATTGGAATCCATGAAGATGCAGCTTATTATGCACCTCCGAAGAAAACAATCTTCTCCAGAGATACCATAACAAATGAAGCAAAGAAAGTTCGGGACAACGAAGAACCTAAAGTTCTAGTCCAACAGTCACTCACCACTCCCTTACGGCGAGATGGTGAAGGTTTCTCCACAACTCGCATCCGAGGTCGAGGCCGGGGACGAGGTCGTGGCAGAGACGTTAGGACAGTTGGACGGAGGAAACCGGCCATCAATGTTGATTGGGAAGACAGTTCTGAAGAAGAAAAAGAAATCAAGCAAGAAGCAGCGACAATAAGTCGGAAGAAGCCGCAATTTAAGATCTCTCTCGAAGACGAGAAGAATGAAGAATATAAATCAATGTACGAGAAGATTAACCACTATGTACATACTATGACCCTAACCCCGATCCATTCTAATAAGATCGAGGGTATGGTGGTCAAAGAGGTACATAGTGGCGGTGCAAAGCCAATCAAATTCTACTGTGGTGCTCCTTCCTCCAAAACTGAAAAATAATGTACAATTTGAAGATGTCGCTTCATCGAATTAATGGAATTACCTTTTGAGTGGTACTCTCCCTGTGTTCAAAATTTAATTCAGCGTGGTTTCTTACCTCGAAAATGGACAAAAGGTCAATCACAACATTTTGAAAAATTATGGAATAACTCCGGTCGTCCACCCAATTCAAAGTATGGTCTCGGATTCGGCACAATAGGATCAATTGACAATACTGAATTTTGCTTGGTTGTCACTTGTGAGCCTAATGAAAACTGCATGGAAACTACAGACGAACTCGAAGATTTACAAATTGGAGACGCTCCGCCAGAATTCGAAGAGGAAATTAAATCTACAATAGATGAGTTAACGGAAGTTAACTTAGGTACTAGCGAAGAGCCTAGACCTACCTTTGTTAGCTCCTTACTCAATAAAGAAGACTCCGAAGAAATAATCAAGTTATTAATGGAATTTAAAGACTGTTTTGCTTGGAACTACGATGAGATGCCAGGTTTAGCTCCAGAGGTCGCAGTCCATAAGCTAGGAGTGGATCCTATTTCTGTCCCAGTCAGACAAGGTCCCAGAAGAATGCGTCTAGAAATCGAACAAGTCATAACTGAAGTTAAAAAGCTAATAGACGCTAAATTTGTCTGTGAAGAACAATACCCGACTTGGTTAGCCAATGTGGTGCCAGTCAGAAAGAAGAATGGTCGGATCGGAATTTGTGTGGACTTCGGATATTTAAACAAGGCATGTCCAAAGGATGAATTCCCTCTACCGATCCCGGAACTAATGATCGACATTGCTTCGACACATGAAATATTCTCATTCATGGATGGATCTTCGGGATACAACCGAGATAAAAATGGCTCCGAGAAGATGAAAAGCTTACGGCATTCGAACGCCGATCGGAGTATATTGCTACACGAGTGATGTCATTCGGATCGAAGAACGCAGGAGCAACATACCGAGAGAGCGATGACAAGAATTTTTGATGATCTCATCCACAATCAAGTCGAATGCTACATGGATGATGTGGTCATCAAAAGCAAAGTAAAGGAAAACCACTCGTATGATTTGAGAATTGTTTTCGAACGATTAAGACAATTTAACCTTAAGATGAATCCCTTAAAATGTGCCTTCGGCGTCACCTCCGGGAAATTCTTAGGATTCGTTGTCCGACATCGTGGAATTGAAATCGACCCGGAAAAGATTAAAGCTATCTTAGAAATGCCGCCACCCAAAACCTTAAAACAACTACGATCTTTTCAAGGGAAGCTGGCATATCTTCGACGCTTTATCTCAAACTTGTCAGGTAGGTGTCAACCCTTCTCAGCATTAGTTAAAAAGGATGCCAAATTTATTTGGGAAGAAAATTGCCAGAGGGCCTTCGAGGACATTAAACAATATTTAATGACACCTCCTATCTTAGCAGCCCCAGTCTCAGTTAGACCGCTGATACTTTATACCGCGGCTTTAGACGACTCTCTCGGAGCCCTGTTAGCCTAGAGTCAATGATGAGGGTAAAGAAAATGCTCTTTACTTCCCGAGCCGTCGTTTACTTCCGACGGAGATAAGGTATCCCGCAATTGAAAAGCATTGTTTGGCCTCGATCTTCGCCGCTCAAAAGCTCAGGCACTACATGCTTTCTCATAAGGTCAACCTGATCTCAAAATTTAATCCATTGCAATACTTGATGACTCGTCCAATGCTTTCCGGCAGACTTGCCAGATGGTCAATGATATTATTGCAATTCGATATAACTTTCGTGCCTCTTCGTGCCATAAAGGGACAAGTCCTAGCAGACTTCCTCGCAGCACACCCTTTGCCGGCAGAATCTCCTCTCAATGATGACTTGCCAGATGAACAAATAATGAGCCTAGAAGACCACGATGATCGACGTTGGGAATTATATTTCGACGGAGCATCTTCGGCACACAAAGACGAAGAATCGCAAGTGATAGTGCCGGTAAGGCGAGAATCGGATTAATCTTTATAACACCGAAGCGGGGGATGTTAAGATACTCCTACCACTTGACGGAACGAGTGTACGAAAAACAAAGCGGAATACGAAGCCCTCATAACGGGACTGGAATTAAGCTATTCGAATGGGGATAACGGACATCGACATCTACGGGGATTCGCGGTTAATCATTCAACGGATCGCCGGACAAGTATGAAATTTTAAAGCCAAGACTCGAGCAATACTTCCGAGTATGCCATACGATTGTTGGAACAGATTTCGAATGTGACAATCTACAAAATTCCCAGAAAAGAAAATGCTTTAGCAGATGCGTTAGCCCGTCTCGCAAAAGAATTTGCATGTTTGCAAGATGAATCAGTGGAAGTGTCAGTTCACGGACGTCAGGTCCTATCACAGCTCAACATAGACACAATACATAAATCGGAAAAAGAAGAAGAATCAATTGCAACAGTGACAGAAAACACAGAAGATTGGCGACGGCCATTAATAAACTACACGCAAACAGGAAAAGCTGCCGGACGATAGGTCGTTAGCTCATCGGATCAAGAAAAGAACTCGTCTTACGCATTAATAAACAACATGTTATATGAAGGTCTTTCGATCAAATGTGGCTAAGGTGCCTAAGCGGGTCCGAGGCCCGTGAAATTGTTAAAGAGGTGTATTCAAGACTCTGTGGCGCTCACCAGTCGGGTCCGAAGATGAAAATGAAGATTAAAAGACTAGGGTACTACTGGCCCTCGATGATGACCGACTGCATGAAAATCTCCAAGAGCTGTCACCAATGCCAGGTGCATGGAGTGGTTCTACACCAACCTCCGAATGTGTTACATCCGAGCGATTGCGTCGTGGCCATTTGAATGTTGGGGCACGGATATAGTGGGTCCGATAGAACCACCATCTTCAAAAGGACATCGCTTCATTCTTGCGGCTACGGATTACTTTTCCAAGTGGGCGGAGGCGGTTCCACTCGGAGAAGTGAAAGCACACCACATGCTACGAGTTTTTCAAGAACCAAGTTGTCTATCGTTTCGGAGTGCCGCGCGAGATCATCTCGGATAATGGGTCGGCATTCGGAAGCACACAAATCAACAATTTTGTCGGGAGACACGGAATCGGCGGCGATATTCAACAATTTACTACCCAAGAGCAAACGGCACTGGTCGAGGCTTTTAATAAAACTCTTGTTCAAATCTTAAAGAAAACTTTGGACGATAATAAGATAAATTGGCACGAGAAGTTATTGGAAGCCTTATGGAGCCTACCGGACAACCTTAAGAACTCCTACTCGAAGCTACACCTTACGCTGCGGTGTATGGGTCCGAGGCGATGTTACCTTTAGAGGTTCGGCTTCCTTCACTCGGAATTGCGATTTGCAAACAAAATCACGACAGAAGAGAATGCCAAGTTACGACTAGAGGAATTAGAAAGCCTGGAAGGAAAAGACTTGCGGCGCAGACGAATTTAGAACTATACCGAGCTAAGATGGTTCAAGCCCATGACAGAGCTGGTCCGCCCAAGAACCTTGAAAGTTGGTGACTTAGTTCTCGTTCTCAAGAGACCTATCCTTGCACACCGCAAGATAGGGGGAAAATTTGAACCCACTTGGGAAGGACCGTTTGTGGTTGAAGCAGTATACTCAGGAGGCTCCTACCAGCTAGTGAACTGCCAAGGAGAACGACATATGCTTCCGATCAACGGACGATACTTGAAAAAGTATTACGCTACCTGATGTTTCGAAAGAATGAATTCTTCATCCTTAGAAGCACGGGCGAAGTAGTTACTTATGACTGGGTCCGAACCCAAAAAATAAAAAATGTGCTAAAATAATAAAATCATGATAATAAAGCTTTCCTTGTTTTCTCTTCCACATCAAAATCTCTTTCCTGATCTTATCCCACTTCATTCCTGTTAAATTTAAAAATACAAAAAAAAATAATAATATAAAAAATGTGTGTCTTTAATAAACGTTTTCTTAATGTTCTTGTTCTTAGTACAGCCCCTGATCCTTTTCCTTGTCTTTTCGCAGGGAAATGTCGAACGGGCGGTTGGTCCTGAACTTTAGAAATGGCGTAAGCCTTGCACTCGACGAAAAGAGGGTGAAAGATGGAGCGATATTCGAGATTGACTCGGACTTCGCACCAACAGGCCTGCAATATGAGGAAAGTGACTGGGTCCCAGTTGACCGGGAGGAACTGCCCAGTCAGACAGTGATGAAAGTGGGTGGCCCTAGCCACCAGTCCGGCGACGAGAAAGGAAAACAAACACCGAAGAAGACAAGAGAATCGAGTACGTAGTCGCTACGGCGGAGGGCGGGCTTGTCGGCGCCGCGCCCACGGAGATTCGGGAAGTACGAAGAGCTACTCTCACGGCAACTCAACGAAGAAATAAGAATCGCCGTATCCGCAAGATGTTAACCAAACTAGCGGCGGACCGGCGCGACGAGGCGGTTGCTGCTGCCGGTACATACACTTCGAGGACGCCGGTTCACCGAGTACCGGAAGAAAGGAGGCCGGCTCCTAGGATAACGAAGGGACCAGGGAAATCTCACGAAGATCGAAAGAAAGAAGGCTACCACGCCACCGGATAGAACCACCGGTAATGCATAACCTTGTTGCGAAGCAACCCGGAGGATGTCCCGACGGACATCATCCCGAGGAGCCGAGGTATGCAGGAGAACGTGAAGGGATTGAGCCGTATATCCCACAATATGTCACCAGGCCCCGCCATTTGCAAATTATTCCAGAGTACGAGCAGGAAAGAATGCAGAATGTCGAAAAGAAAACTTTTGAATACTTCGAGAGAATCAGAGGCAGAAGGATCAATATACTAGAAGGCCTCGAGCTACATACAGACGTATTCTCAGAATATGAACAACAACAAATCGTGGATTGCATCCGGGATTTGAGAAGAATGGGCCGAGCGGGCCGCCTAAGAGAAAACACCTACTCAGAACCCCGGAGATGGATGCCGGGGAAAGGAAGAATTACGATACAATGTGGATGCTGCTACGATTTCGCAGAAGACAGGAAGGGAAACCCACCAGGGATACTCCGTCATGGCCAAGTGGATCCAATGCCATTGGTCATCAAAAGAATGGTAAAAAGATTGATAACATGGAGGGTACTGCCGGCAGATTGCATACCCAACAGTTGCATCATTAACATTTACAAGAGGGGTGACTGCATACCCCCGCACATAGATCACCACGACTTTGTCAGACCTTTCTGCACGGTTTCTTTCATGAATGAGTGTAACATCATGTTCGGATCTGACCTCCGGATAGCGAGGCCCGAGTGAGTTCCGAGGGCCGGTGAAGATACCATTACCGGTAGGTTCCGTCATGATGCCGAAGGGCAACGGAGCGGATGTCGCTAAGTATTGCATACCGGGAGTACCGGTGAAGCGGATCTCGGTTACTTTCGAAGGATGGAAGACGGGAAGATACCTTACCACATCCGAGCCGGACCGGAGCTAGAGAACCTCCGGCCTTACGAGCTGTGAGTTACATGGAAAATATCACACCTCCAACGTACATCCATACGGCATCCTTGCCAAGGATGGCTTGGAAGGTGATGTTATTGACCATGTACCTCACTATTCAGACATGGATTTCTGACAGATACTTTTTTGGATGGATCGACAAAGATCATACATAATCCGTTTTGAGTCTACATGGATTGTATGAGATGTATTCCAGATCGAGTTGTATGATGTATCTTCGACATGATTGGAATGAAAGTGACCATGTCACATTTTTGGCCTTCACCTCTTTTGTGCAAATTGACTAGGAAACGCCATTAAAGTTAAATGAACTTCGAACAAAGAACGAGAAAAGAAATAAAAAAAGGAGAATAAAAGAAAAACTTTCCGTAAACATCTAAAAAAATGATAACCACCAAACTCACATGAACATTAAATAAACGATAAAATAAATTTGAATCGTTAAAGGACAAACAGAATGAGCATAAGTTTTAAATCAAATTCAAATTCGATCTTCCAGATCTCAAATCAAATCTCAATCAAATTTCAAATTCAATCCTTCCAAATTTCAAAACAAGTTTTAAATCAAATTCAAATTCGATCTTCCAGATCTCAAATCAAATCTCAATCAGATTTCAAATTCAATCCTTCCAAATTTCAAATCAAGTTTTAAATCAAATTCAAATTCAATCTTCCAGATCTCAAATCAAATCTCAATCAAATCTCAAATTCGATCTTCCAGATCTCAAATCAAAACTCAATCAAATCTCAAATTCGATCTTCCAGATCTCAAATCAAATTTCAATAGAAAATTTAAATTCAATCTCCCAAATCTGAAATCCAATCCGTTCTACTCTTTCCCTTGTCTGGGATGGAAGCGGTTGATTCCACTGACACAGATCGAATCTGATGGCGAGGATTTATACCCAATCCAAACCAGCAACTTTCGATTAATTCTTTTGAACGGGGTATGTAACATCTACATATTCCCTCCCAATCTATTTCCTTCCATGAAAATCTTCTACAACTTTCATGAAATTTTTGAAACACCAAAATTCCACACTTTTCAAATCAACACTACAAATTTTTGCAAAGTCAATGACTACATCAAAATCAAACTTTTGGGTTGAGGATTTTACATCCGAGACTGCATTGCTTTAGGATCATTTCCCTATCGCAATGAAATACATCAAATTCAAACTTTTGGGTTGAGGATTTTACATCCGAGACTGCATTGCTTTAGGATTCTTTCACTAGCGCAATGAAATACATCAAATTCAAACTTTTGGGTTGAGGATTTTACATCCGAGACTGCATTGCTTTAGGATTCTTTCCCTATTGCAATGAAATACATCAAATTCAAATTTTTGGGTTGAGCATTTTACATCCGAGACTGCATTGCTTTAGGATTCTTTCCCTATCGCAACGAAATACATAAAAATTCAAATTTTTGGGGTTGAGGATTTTACATCCGAGACTGCATTGCTTTAGGATTCTTTCCCTATCGCAATGAAATACATCAAATTCAAACTTTTGGGGTTGAGGATTTTACATCCGAGACTGCATTGCTTTAGGATTCTTTCCCTATCGCAATGAAATACATCAAAATTCAAATTTTTTGGGTTGAGGATTTTACATCCGAGACTGCATTGCTTTAGGATCATTTCCCTATCGCAATGAAATACATCAAATTCAAACTTTTAGGGTTGAGGATTTTACATCCGAGACTGCATTGCTTTAGGATTCTTTCCCTATCTCAATGAAATACATCAAATTCAAACTTTTGGGGTTGAGGATTTTACATCCGAGACTACATTGCTTTAGGATCCTTTCCCTATCGCAATGAAATACATCAAATTCAAACTTTTGGGGTTGAGGATTTTACATCCGAGACTGCATTGCTTTAGGATCCTTTCCCTATGGCAATGAAATACATCAAATTCAAATTCTTGGGGTTGAGGATTTTACATCCGAGACTGCATTGCTTTAGATTCTTTCCCTATCGCAATGAAATACATCAAAATTAAACTTTTTAGGGTTGAGAATTTTACATCCGATGCTGCATTGCTTTAGGATTCTTTCCCTATCGCAATGAAATACATCAAAATCAAATTCTTGGGGTTGAGGATTTTACATCCGAGACTGCATTGCTTTAGGATTCTTTCCCTATCGCAATGAAATACATCAAAATCAAACTCTTGAGGTTAAGGATTTTACATCCAATACTGCATTGCTCTGAGATCTCTCCTCATTGTAATGATTCAATCCAATCAATTCAATTTTCTTTTGAGGTTAAAGATGTTACGTCTAAAACCACAAAATTCTAATTTTCATTTCAAGTCTAAATCCCTTCAAATTAATTTTAACAAAACCTCGATCTAAATTGAAACTCAAACTAAAATATGAGCTCACACATCAAAACTTAAACTGAAACAAGATCAAATCTAAATCTAAATTCCCCCAGATCATGTGATTTGGGATTCACCTCTTTCCCTTTCCCCAGCGAGAGTTCAGGAATCTCCAGTCTCAGAGATATACTTGACACTCCCCAGCGGAAACTTTTCTACTCTGTCCTAAGTTTGTCACTTGGACATTTGTGTTGGTTTTGTTGATCTCTTCGGTCAACGCCAATACGCGCGGTGTGCTTAGTTAGCACACCACACCTATTGGGGGTCCATTTGTTGACCTCATTTTTAATGAGGTCTTCTTTTCTCTCTTTAGTACTTAGGATCTAGCCTTAGGCTTTTCCTTTGACTATCTTAGAGGACTAGAAGTATAACCCACCACCTAGAATTTCAAACCACTTCTTAACTCCTGCAAACTCCACGAAATTTGATTGTAGACCCCTAATCACCTAGAGGGTTGAAATCAAATGTGGAAGTTTAAAGGATGAGTTCCTATAGGACTCTTTGGCCTTAGGACTGCCCTGGGTGGCCTGGTCTGGTGAAGGGCTGACTTACACACACACTATATTTATACACTACACTTTCACACACCCATACCCAACTTGACCTCCTGACTCATGTAGGTGATTCACATGGATGGTCCTTAACCCCTAAGCCCTTGGCTAAGAGGGTTAGGAACAACATAGTGGATGCCTCAAATGAGTCCCCTCATGGCTCATGTGGACTTGATATGGCTTCATAGCTCAACCAAAATGATTTCATTCCACTTACATTTACCCAATCTTCAATTTTCCAAATTTTCAATTTTTGACCCCCGGGACCCTACACCCGCTTAGCCTACCCAAAACCCTTGAAATCCTCCAAAATTTTCAAATCACCCAAAATTCCCCAAAACCAATCCCTAATATTTCCACATTACTCAAATTGATCATCCATATCCAAAAATACCAAAAATTCCAAAAATACCTCCCAATACCCTCCAAATACCCAAAATACCCCTCTTGACCCAAAAATCCAAAAATTCAGAAAATTCCCAGAAAATTCCAAAAAATCCCAACTATTCCCAATTTCATTTTGTTCAACTAAACTATGGGCCAATTTTGTCAATTAACCCTATTTTTGTCAAAACCCCCAATTTGACCCATTTTAACTCGAAGTGAACCCAATGTCAAACCAAGCCTACCCAATTGACCCAAATTCTGGTCCAATTCAATTCTAAACTTCAATTAAACATTTCCAACACCAATCTAGACCAAATCTAAGTTCAATTTGATTGACATTTGGACCCAATTCCACTTTTGGCCTTAAAGCCCAATTTGGACCCATGACCCAAACCTAACCCAAACTCACCCAATTCAGCTCCAATTGACCCCAAATCTTTTCTAAACCTTCCTTAACATCCCTACAAACAAAACACTAACATGATTTGCCCAACATTTATACCCAAACCCCACTTAAATTCAACCCAAAACTAATAAGCCCAATTTTGACCTAAACCCAAACCTAACCCAAATAAGCCCAAACCCCAAAATCAAAGCCCAAACAAAGCCAAAACCTCTTTGAAACAGCCCTGTAAACATTTCCCAACATTAATTTTACACCAATTCCAACATTAGTTCAATATTGGCCCAAATTAGCCCAATTTGACCTACATTGGCCACTTTACCAAAAAGCCCAAATTTAACCCAATTCAAACCCAAATCACTCCAAACTTGTTTCAAATTACTCATGGCACATTCCTAAACCAAACCCAACAATTATTTGGTCCAAACGTTTACAAATTTCCCATCAACCAATTTATTTTCAAGCCTAAAGCCCACTTCTCTTAAACCTTCCTAAAAGCCCATCCAAGACAAATTCAAAAGCCCAAAGTTCATGACAAAGCCCACATGACACTTTCCCTCATCACACATTCAATTTAAAATCATTCCTAAAGTCCTAATTTATCATTAAATGATTCCAAATCAAGCCTCATAACAATTCCCATCAAAATGCCAAAATTCACAAAATCTTGTTTTCATGAAATTGACCAAATCTTTTCCCAAGCCATATGAAGCCATGAAGCCACATGTAAGCCATTGGCAAGCCATGAGAATTTCTAATTTGTCTACCCTTCTTAAATGGCAAAAGGAGGAGGTCCTTTAAGCACCTCCTAAAAGTCATTAACCTTAAACATGTTTCACCTTAACCCAAATTTAATCCAAATATATTTGGATAGGGACTTCTCCATGCCAAACCAAGTGATTCCTTTGACACCTAAAGCCACCTTGGAGGGTGAACCAAGCCCAAAAGGATGGGTTGACCCATTTAGAGCCAAAATAGCCACACCCCCATGCCACTTTAATCCAACTTCTTTACACATGTCCAAACCCGATTGACTTCACCATTGCCAAGCCACTAACCTCCACTGGTCGAGATGGTGACTCATGCCTGTCGGCCGGCCTCTGGGTCGCCGGAAAACACCATGGCCGAGACCTCGGGAGGAGCCGAACTTTGGAATTCCACCTTGCCGAGCTGCCCCATGCCCAATGGCCACCATGGCTGTTCTTTCCATGCCCGGAGCAGCTGATCCCGACCCTTGGCCATCCTCGTGAGGCTCTCCGACCACCTCTATTCAAACCCGACCCCTCGCGGCCATGAGAAGAGAGTTGCACAAACCTTGCCAAAACTGCGCCAAAATTGTTCCAAACCCTTCTCCATCCTTAGAGCAGTTGATCCCGAGTGTCGATTTGCCCTAATCCCCACCACGACGAATCCGATTTCTCGACCGAAATTTCACCCTAAACCGGGACACTTTGCCACAGTGAGCTAATCCTCAAATTCACTGGTCCTACACCTTCACTGGACTAAGAGGAGAAGTTCCCCACTGAAAGCCCCATCTCCAGGCCACCCAGTTGCTCCAGCCTCCAAGATTTGTGATCGGCTGTGGTCGAAATCCTACCTAGACAATTCACCGAGCCGAGGGACTTCATCCGGAGCTTGCCGGGATCCAATCGAAGGTGACACAACCCTCGGATCGAAGCCACACTTCTCCGAGCGAAGGTATGGCCTCACTCTTCTTCCCGAGCTTCGAACATTCTCCATTTTCATTGAGTCGATTTTATGCCACATAAACCGTATGGATATGTTCTTCTTCTCGAGACGAATCCATAGAGCATAAGAACGTTAAATTTGGTCGAGTATCGAGTGAGATCTTAGGCACAGAAGACGGACGGCTCTCGGGTAAGGACGCCGGGGACGATGAACGGATGTCGTTCATTTAATACACGCGCGGACGGACGGCCGAGATCGCGCCGGATCGAGGAGATGGAACGACACGGCGGGCCCCGGAGCGCCGAGTCGGATGGCGGCGTCGAATCGGAGAGCGCCACGCGGCGTTTCGGAGGCTGCCGAGGTTGACGCGGCGCCGCGTGGATAAATAGAAAATTAGGGTATTTTTCTATTTATTTAATTCCCTAAACTTCAAAATTCCATAACTTTGTGTAGGAAAATCGGAAAAATAAAATAACAATACCCTCTTGCTCGGTGAACGAGAGGAGAATAATGTGGAAAAGAAATTATTTAATTTCATCAAGTATTTTATTTTTAATGATTTATTTCCCTTCTGCATTGTTTTAATTCTCCATGCATATAGGAAATTCACCATGGCATGAGACCATAGGGCTTTTGAAGCCTCTGAATTTGGGAACATTCCCTGAATTTTCCAAAGTCGGAGGCCATCCCTATGAGAAGTTATTGATTTTTCAAATTCATGCTTACTTGTTTTGAGTATTTTAATTCCAATAATTAGCATGTTGTGAAATAAATTCTAAGAAAATTTGGTGATGTCTCTTATGACCGAGAGGACCTCTAGGAAAAATAGGTTTTGAATTAGTTCATTTAAAATAAACCTAATTGGCTTAAACACCCAAAATAGCTCCTTAATTAATTAGAGCTAACCATACATTAAATTGACTTGAAATCAATTCTCCACTGACCTTTAGGATCAGAGGAACCCACCATAAAAATTTGAAGTTAATTGGACTTCGTTAGCCCTACTAAATGGGTTGATTAAGCCATTTAGCCATTTTAAACTTTAAAAATTCATAACTTTCAAAATACCTTTCAAAAATTCACCAAATTGGTTTTGGAGCCTCTCTGATATTAGGGGAATTTAAGAAAATTAAAATTTCAATTTTCTAAAAAATTTAATTTTTTGCATTATTTTAATATTTTAATAATTAAAAAATAATAAAAATCATAAAAATAATAAAATTCACCAAAATGTCACATTTTGAATTTTAATCACTTAGGAATAAATCCCATATTTTTCTTAGGTCTATTTAATGAGATATTAAATTTTAAAGCCATAGGGTAATTTTAAAATTAAAAAAATGTATTTTCTAGCATTTTCACTAAAATAATTATAATAAATCAAAGAAAAATCAAAAAATTGCAAAAAGTGATTCTCTGATTTCCTTGATATCAGAGAGATTTTTGAAAAATATAAATTTCATTTTTCAACCTTTATTTTATTTTTAAATTAATTAATACTCCAAAACTTAAAATAATTATAATAAAAATAATATAATTTAAAAAATCACCAAAATTGGTCCAAGTGGTCCTCTGGTCATTAGGAATGTCCCATAATTTTCTTAAGGACAGAAACTTTCCCTTGGTCATATTATTAAATTTTCCTTGGAAATTCCAATTTTCCACCAAAAATAATTACATAAATAAATTAAATACAGAAAAATCACATTTTCTCCTCTCATGTCTTTATTGGCATATGAGTGAAGTCACATAAAAATTTCAAGTTCATTTAAGCTCAATTTAGTGAGTTATGAAATTATTAAGCTTGAAGGGCAAAATGGTAATTAAAAATTTTAACCCTTAATTAAAGCTTTAGGTTTAATTAAATTAACATGTAAAATATTTGATCTTAATCTGATTTAGATGATTGAAATTTAAATAATTAAAGGGTAGAAACCTACTAAACAATTTAAGATAATTAAAATAAACTTTAATTAAATAATTGATTAAATTTGGAAGAATAATAAAATTGGAATTATTAAAATAGGGATATTATTAGGAAGAAATTTGTTCTTTAATCGAAGGATCCCTAAATTAATCATCTCAATAATATTTAATTCCTAATTAAAAATGATAATTCAAATTTAACTTTTAAAATGTTAAAGGACTTAATCATTAAATTAAATTAATGTTAAATTATTAAACTCTTTTTAAATTTTCAATTAAATTAAAATTAAAAATAAAATTAAATTAAAGATTAAATTAAATTAAATCAAACAAATTAATTAAATTAAATTAAATTAAATCAAATAAATTAAATTAAATTAAATTAAATTAAATTAAATTAAATTAAATTAAAACATATTAAATTAAATTAAATTAAATTAAATTAAAAATAAAATAAAATCAAATAAAATTAAAATAAAATTAAAATTAAAATTAAAATTAAAATTAAAATTAAAAATCAAAATTAAAATTAAAACTAATCCAAATTAAATTAAATTAAAGTTAAATTAAATTGAATTAAATAACATCGACTAAGACATAAAGAAATTAAATATAAAGCGACTTGAATACTTATTCCAAATTTAAATCTGATAACTGAAATTAAACTAAATCACAAACCATTTGAACACCAATTTGCCCTCGAAAATTTTGGTTATCATAACTCTTAAACAGAACATTAAATGAAATGTTACTTCACTTATAGGATATTTAAATATCCTAGTTCACTGAGCAAGATAACAAAACTTGAATTCTCGGACGATTAATTCATTTGTATAATTAAATTCATTTGGACTTAAAACAATTCTAGCAATATTGAAAAGATGTTTAAGATTCTTCTTAAGCACTTCCTCAATATGATAGGATACTTATAAGAACAATTGAACTTAATTGTTCTTTGATGAAGAAAATCGTCCTCGAACCAAAACACGAGAACCTAGACGTCATAGGAAATGACTAGCTATAGGATTAGGAATTTGGTAGAAAACCATAACCCTTCCCTTAGCTTTACCTAGGAACTTGCTTAAATATTCTAATTGTGTTTTAAGTGCAGCTTGGGATGACGGGAAGACCCTCCAGGTACGCTTTTATTTTATTGCAATTTACATTATTGCAATTTCTTTAATCGCATCGCACTTACTTTTCCTTGCATGATAAACAACTATTGCATGAAAACCCACACCTTTAAGGTTAGTCCCTAAAACTGAAACCAAAACTAAATTAAAAGTCATTACAAGATAAAATCCACCGCCACAACATCTCAAAATATAAAACAACTCAAAATTTAATCACGAAACAGAACACAAAACTACAATTACAACTAAATTAAAACGTCCTGTTGGATGATCGGGAATACCTCGGATGATGTAACCTACGTGTTGCTTAACGGGATTTCCCACGGTCTAAATGAAAGTGTGGAACTCATTCAGTTGAGTTTAGCAAATTCATCCGGACTAAGTGAATCGATAAAAATAACGATGCCGGAAGGATGGAGCATGTGGGATCTTAACCGGTGTTGTTATAATCAACTTTAAGATTTGTTTTAATTAAAACATAAAAACACTTGGAAATTAAGATTTTCTCTAAACCAAAACACTTTTCTCATCTCTTGATTTTTCATCTTCTATAACTAAATCTTCTGCAACAACAAGGAGCTCGGAGCATGGTGGGCAGCACGGCCATCGTCATCAGCAGAACCTGAGTCTACTTCAGCAAAACTTTCTTAGAATTAAATAACCAAGCCATAGGACTTCGAGGTAGTTTGCCTAGTGCAACATAAATCCTCAACTCTTTGTTAGGCATTTGCATAGCAAATTAAGCCCTAACCGGTCTTAGGATTCCGAGGTAGTCGTCCGATACGACATAAACCCTCACATCTTCGAGGCTATTTGTATGATCATGTCATACAAATATAAGTCCTAATTAATTAAAATTGGCAAGATCAAAACATTAAATAAATATTAGGACTTTCCTAAATCCAAGCTAAACAATAGGATAGTCGGGGAATTACTGAAGTTCGCTTCGAATCTGTGATTTATCCTACCTTTCTTCCTTTGAACTCCCAAAACAAAATGTTCCAAATTTGATCCATTCCCTAATGAAATTCCAAAATTCAATCCCTTGAAAACCCTAAACTTTGAAATTCTTGAGAGCGGGATTGCCGATTATTATCGAGAGTTTTCTTAGGTGATTCCCGTCACTTAAGATGTAATTAACTATAGGGGCTTGCCCTTATAGGGAATTTTAAAGAACCCGGGTAATATAAACTCTGTTTAATGCTTTCATATTAAGCGAGGGAATTTGTCGGCTTATAAAATTGGTTCGCAGACCAAACGGATGTCACAAATCTTCTAGTTTATTTAATCGAGCCCCATCACTAAACAGTGTGTATATTCTTCGAGATAGATACACAGTTTGTGATGCGGTGCTCGTTTATATAAACTATTCGGGATGTGAGATCAGTTTGATTTCATATCTTAAAATTTTCAAACTTAAAATTATTTTCAAAATCAAATGCTACTTTCTAAATTATATATATATATATTTAAATCAAATTTAAAACCTAAAATTCGCCGACAATTTCTGTTAGGCGACCCCTTTTCAAAATTCAACACAAAACCTAAAAATAATGCCGACAAAAGTGCTGGGTAAAGAAGTTTAACACATTACTTCCACATTTTATACTAACATATGATACTACATCCACATACATTTACTAATTCAATCCAAGGTTACAATAGTAGTCTTAAAAACAATAAAAATTTAAAAAACTATATAATTTTAACAACAATATTAAAACAATCTACACTACATCATAATAAACTAAAACATTAATACTAAAATTTAAAACAACAAACAAACAATCACAACATCAGAGTCTATAACTAAACAAATAAACATAGCATCTAATCTTCCGCATCAAAATCCCAAACTATATCGTCATTTCCTTGATCAGTGGGTGGATTAGGCTGGTAATGAGTATATCGGGGGCACTCAGGAAATACAACATCGAGCTCTCCTCTCTTATAACGATTCTCAGCATCATAATAGGCTATCTCATACTCTGAATGTCTCTGGAGATACTCGTCTGTCATAATCATGTCTTCTCTTTAAGCATCCAATTCTCTAATCAATATGCTCCAGTTTTTCTTCTATTTTTTCAAAACATTTCCGTTGTAGAGTCATCTCATTCATCAAATCATGAAGGGTAGGAGTATTATAGGGAGGAGGGTCATAACTAGTAGAGGGAATATCTCTACTCGAAGAAGGTACATAGCTCCTAGTCCCAGATCTCCATCCTTTGTGGGATTCATATTTCTTAATATTAGCAGGAGTAATGGGTTTCATAGGCTCCACCCATTCCTCATCATCCCTTGCCTCTACCCCAGATAATTGGCAGAGTACATAAATCAGACCATGGTGTCCTAGTCCTCCTGCACTTTCACTTCATGCGGTGGCTAATATATTCTTATAAATTATACTTCCCACATTAATACTTCTTTGGTTCTGGATACAGAAATTCAGAACTGCTCTATCTCTTAATACCTCACTATGGTGGTAAGTGGGCAACATGGTAGAACAAATAAAATAATGTCAGGCTTTAGATGATGCATTCAACATTGAGAGAAGAAAGTTTACCGTTTCACGTTGCTTAAGCTTCCAAACTCCTTTCCTGTCAGTGAGAAAGTTGATCACTTCTTTCAGTGGTCCTTCCATAGTTCCAAAGGTATCGTACTCACTGGTGTATACATCTTGTACTTCGTAAAATGAATTAATCTTTGCAGCACTGAAATCTACAAAAAATCCTCTCACCTTAATTGGTGCATCTTCGATCGCAGTTAGGTTGGCATAGAATTCTTTTACCACTTCCACAGCGGCTATGTTGGTTATGTAACAAAAGTTTTCCCATCCTCTTTCTTTAATTATTCGCTCTACTTCACCTCCAGGAATTTTGAAAACTCGATCCTGAATGCATTCTCTGGCTTGAATATTGTGAAAATATCTTGATTGTGCCCTTGCATTCACAAAACGAGTTTCATCGTAATCCATTCTTCTCTTTTGACGTGGAGCCATTTTTTCGTTCTGTGAAATTTACAAAAATCTTAACTAAACTTCTAAATATTACTAAGATGGCTTCCAATAGTTACTAAAATCAATCTAAATCAAGTCCCATGAATTTCTTCCAAGTCTTTTCTTCACATTTCAACATTTTTCCAAAATCCTTAATGTAAAAGAAATTCATGGTGAAAATCAAAAATTTTGACATAGGAGTGAAGCTCTTACCAAGGAAAGATGAAATCTGGCATCAAAATGTGTTGAAATTGCTTCAAATCCAAGATTCCACAAGCCCTAGGTCAATTTTTTTGAAGTTTTGAGGAAGGGGATGATGAATAGTGTCGGTTGACCGGTCAAAATATAGTACATTTCGCAATCTCACTGTCGGCGAGAAATTCCTCGCCGTCGGCGAGCTAATTAATTCACCAAGGCCAAAGTTTCGAGAAAATCTCGCTGTCAGCGGGATCGTTTTCGCTGTCAGTGGATTTTTCCTCGCCGTCGGCGGGATTTTCTCGCTGTCGGCGGGATTTCCAAATTTTTAATATTTTTTAACTTTTCAATTATATTCTACTTAGATTAAGCCTTGTTCATTGTTCCGGTCACTTAATTTGATATATTTTTTAAGATTAGATTCTATATTAACACATAAATTCACACAACACAAACATTATAACTTTATAAATGAAATCCATGAACTTACAAACTTCAAATACCACAAAACTACAATTGACTTATCAAATTAACCCAAACACATCTAACTCAGCATTGCAATCCACACCACGATACTCTAAATGCTGAGACTAAACAAACAACATACAATCTCATCTAATCTGAGATTAATTACGTAAAGTTCAAACTAAATCAAAAACTAAATTTAAATCAACACACATACATATAATATGAATAGAAATTTCTGCTACTCATCGGAATCTGAACTGATCTCTTCTCTGATGTTTTCAATAGAACGCAGGTGCACAAACAATTTATAGAAAGGCCTGAAAGGGAATTCTGCAGTAGAATCTTCTTCAATCCACCATTTCTGTCTCAATAGTCGTATAAAACTTGCCTCCAGATATCCTGTATGGTCAAAGTGCTCCTTCATTCTTCAATCGATGTGATCGAATAAATCAGAGATATTATCGATAGAATTCATCACATTCTGTAGTTCCTTCTTCGAATCCTTTAAGTTTTCGTAAAATGAGGTTTGTTCTATCGATCGGGGGCTTAACTAAAGGATTGTTTTGTGATGCTTGATCGAAAATAATTATTGTTTCATCATTGTTATCCAATGTAGGAAACATATCTGTCAAATCTAGTGGTTTCCAAGGCAATAGCACTTTTTCCCAAGCTTCGTAGGAAACTTGGTACTGACTACATAAAGCAAATATTGTTGATGGGTGTCCAAGTCCAAGAATTGACCCATGCACAATTAATCCTAATGCAGACTTCACAATGATAGATCCAACATCAATAGGCAATCCAAATTGAATACAGTAATTTAAGATTGCGCATTCCTTCGAGACTTTATTTACCCTCATAGTGGGTAATAACTTTGATGAAATAAAGAAATGCCAATGCTTTGAGACGGGGTTAAGAAGTGACGCAGAAAAACTAACGTACCCGTCTTCTCGTAATTCCCAATCGTCAGGTTCGTCGGTCAGATATATGTATATCTCATTCATGTTGTATCTTGTAGGAACAAAATTTGAATAGTGGCAAATAGGGGTATTTTCAATCGAGTATAATTCATTTATTCGAGAAGGAGTGAAAGTTACCCATCTACCTCTTACGTAAACACTTCCATTATGGATCGCATGCAGATTAGAGTAGAATTACTTGACTACTGGAATGACTACAGCATATGTGGTATAGCAGAATACCTCCCGACGTCGCTGAACAATCATTTCTTTAATTGTTGTTGTTGAATTCTCCGCTCCTCTGTTTACGAACCCTCTTTCTTTAATCAGGCGCTTCTTCATCAAAACCTTGTTGAATAGTCGTTGAGCCTCAGAACTGACAAACTTTCATCGGTTAAAAACTCTGGATTTCGTGGTTTCTAATGGTTTGGAGGCCATAATAGATTATTTTGGAGGGACTCTAATCGTTTCTAAGGAAGAAGATAATGTAAAAATGAAGTTTTAAACGTTTTATATAGAGAAATGGCCTTAGAACCTCCCAAAACCGCAAAATAACTCACAATAACCACATTTTAACTATCTCGCCGTCGGCGGTAACGATCTCGCTGTCGGCGGGATAGTTAATAAATTTAAACTGAATTTGGGCGCGCCGATCTCGCTGTCGGAGGGATCGACCTCGCCGTCGGCGAGATTAGGTAAATTGCCCAATTTTCGCTCCGGTCCGAATATTTTCTGATTTCTTCATATATATTCAAATTTTATGATGATTCTAATAAGTAAAATGAGTAGAATTTATTCTATATTTTAATTTTCAATAACATTAATAAATAGATCATAATTAAGAACTACTATGGGTTGCCTCCCATAAAGCGCTTGGTTTAACGTCGTCAGCCTGACCTAATTTAGTTAGTAATCGAGTTGGTGAGCATTAAAACCTCTTTAAAATTTGGTCTTCTCCCTTCAAAATAAGGTTTTAATGCGTGTCCGTTTACTTTAAATCTATGCCCAGTTTTGGATCTTTAATTTCTATAGTTCCGTATGAAAATATTTGAGTTATAGTGAAAGGCCCTAACCATCGAGATTTCAATTTCCCGGAAATAATTTCAATCTTGTATTATAAAGTAAAACTTCTTGTCACGGCTCAAAATTCTTCGAGTTAATCTTTCGATCATGCCATAATTTCATTTTTCTTTATAAATTATATCATTATGATAAGATTCATTTCTTAATTCATCTAATTCATTTAATTGCATATAATTCATCAATTCATCTAATTGCAACTTTCTTCTCACGGATTATAATTAAATTCTTTAATTGCCCAATAAGCTTTATGTTCTAATTCAACTGTAAATGGCAAGTCTTTCCATAAGTAAGCCTGTAAGGAGTCATTCCAATCAGAGTTTTATATGCAGTTCTGTATGCCCATAATGCAGTGTCTAGTCTTATAAACCAATCTAATCTATTAGGGTTTACAGTCTTTTCTAAAATACATTCAATTTCTCGATTAGAAACTTCAGCTAATCCACTAGTTTGTGGATGATGAGCGATTGATATCTTATGAATAATGTTAAATTTTTCTACTAGTTTGTGAATATATTTACTTCTAAAATGAGATGCTCCGTCGGTGATAATCACTCTCGGCATTCCAAATCTAGTAAAAATATTTTTCATTAGAAACTTTGAAACACTCTTAGCGTCACATCGAGGTAAAGCTTGTGCTTCGATCCATTTAGAAACATAATCAACGACGACTAATATATATGAGTTTCTAAATGAAGGAACAAATGGTCCCATAAAATCTAATCCCCAAACATCAAAAATCTCAACTTCTAATATAAAATTTAGAGGCATTTCATTTCTTCTAGATATATTACCTACTCGTTGGCATCTATCGCAAGTGCTGATATATCTATAAACATCTCTAAAAAGAGTAGGCCAATAAAATCCAGATTGTAAAATTTTATAAGTAGTTTTATCTGTTCCAAAATGTTCTCCAAAATCAGAATCATGACATTTCTGAATGATTTGTTTTGTTTCTTCATAAGGCACGCATCTTCTAATTATAAGATCCTTACATTGCTTATATAAATATGGTTCATCCCAAAAATATGTTTTAGCATCATGAATGAATTTTTTCTGTTGTTGCAAAGTTAACATAGGTGGTAAAATATCACTTACAATATAATTTACTATGTCGGATACCATGGTATTTTCCACTCATTTATATTATATAATTGTTCATCGAGAAAAGCATCGGTAATTTCATTATCGGTGTTAGATAATTCATTATATTCTAATCTTGATAAATGATCCGCAATTTGATTATCGGTTCCCTTTTTGTTAATGATTTCAAAATCAAATTCTTGCATTAGCAATATCCATTTAATTAATCTTGGTTTGAAATTTTTCTTTTGCATTAGATATTTAATAGCAGAGTGATCAGAATGCACAATACATTTATTTCCAATTAGATAAGGCCTAAATTTATCAAAAGCATAAACAATTGCTAATGGGTCTTTTTATGTAACTGTATAAATCATTTCAACATTATTAAGAGTTTTACTAACATAGTATATAACTTTGAAAATTTTATCATATCTCTGCCGAAATCTTGCTCCTATAGCATAATCACTAGCATCACACATAAGTTCAAATGGTTTCTTCCAATCGAGTGAAACTATTATAGGTGTTGTGATTAATTTATCTTTTAATAATTCAAAAGCATTTAGGCATTCAGTTGTGAATTCAAATTTCTTGTCCTTTTCTAAAAGTTGGCATAGAGGTTTAGTAATTTTTGAAAAATCTTTTATGTAGCATCTGTAGAATCCAGCAAGTCCAAGAAAACTTCTTACCCATTTTACTGTAGTTGGAGGTGATAATTTAGCTATAACTTGAATTTTTGCAGGTTCTACTTCCATGCCATTTTCTAAAATTTTATGCCCTAATACAATTCCTCCTGCAACCAAAAATTGACATTTCTCCCAATTTAGAACTAAGTTAGTTTTCTCGCATACTTCTAATACTTTTTCAAGATGATTCAAGCATGCATCAAATGACATTCCAAATACAGAGAAATCATCCATAAATACTTCTATTCCATTATTAATTAATTTACTAAATATAGACATCATACATCTCTGGAATGTTGCAGGTGCATTACATAATCCAAAAGTCATTCTTCGAAAAGCAAATGTTCCATAAGGACTAGTAAATGTAGCTTTCTCTTGATCCTCAGGAGCAATATGTATTTGATGATAACCGGTATATCCATCTAAAAAACAAAAATATTTATGTCTGACTAATCTATCCAGCATTTGGTCAAGAAATGGTAATAGGAAGTGATCTTTTACGGTGGTTGCATTTAATTTTCTATAGTCAATACATATACGACATCCAGTAACTTGTCTTATAAGTATTAAATCATTATTTTCATTAGCTTTAACGCTCACTCCTCCTTTCTTAGGAACACAATGAATTGGACTTACCCAAGCACTGTCCGAAAATAGGATATATAATACCATTATCTAACCATTTTAATATTTCTTTCTTGACTACTTATTTCGTTATTGGGTTTAATCTCCTTTGAGGGTCTACTCTTGGCTTATGTTCATAATCTAAAATAATTCTGTGCATACAGATTGAAGGACTAATTCCTTTAATATACTGCTAAAGTCCAACCAAAAGTTTTCTTATATTTTTTTAATATGTCTAACGGTTTTTGTTCTTGTGATTCATTCAATTCAGTCGATATAATAACTGGTAGGGTTAAATGGTTACCTAAGTAAGCATATTTTAAATGATTAGGTAAAATTTTTAATTCAAGTTCAGGAGGTCTAATAATTGATGGAACTATATTCTTTTCAGTGTTTTCAGTATTATCCAACATTTCAAATTTTTCCCGTATATAATCCGAGTTTTTCATTATCACGCTTCTTCAATTAATTCGGTATTTTCTTTTTCTAATTTTTCTTCATAATATTCTTTAAAATGTTCATTTTGCAAATGCTCAAGTATTTCCATTCGAAAACATTCATCATCTTTTTCTAAAGCAGGATATTTCATTGATTTTGTTATGTTAAAAGTTACTTTTTGATCGTTTACTCTCATAGTCAATTCTCCTTTCTGAACATTAATCATAGCTTTTCCAGTGGCTAAAAAGGGTCTTCCTAATATTATGAGAATTTCTTTGTCTTCTTCCATATCGAAAACAATAAAATCTACCGGGAAGATAAATTTATCCACTTTTACTAACACATCTTCAATAACTCCCTCAGGATAAGTCACAGAACGATCAGCTAACTGAAGAGTAACTGAAGTAGGTGAAATTTCTCCTAATTCTAATCTTTTAAAAATTGATAAAGGCATTAAATTTATGCTTGCTCCTAAGTCACACAAAGCTTTTCCATAAAATTTTTCTCCAATAGCTCGAGGTATAGTGAAACTACCGGGATCTTTTAATTTTTCGGAAGCTTTTTCGAATAATTGCACTACATTCTTCGCTAAAAGCAACGGTTTCATTATCACGTAAATTTTCTTTTTTTATTTAAAATATCTTTCATAAATTTTACATAATTAGGCATTTGTTCTAATGCTTCTACAAAAGGAATATTTACCGTTAAGTTTTTTAAAATTTCAAGGAATTTAGCAAATTGTTTATCTTTTTTATGTTGTTTTAGTCGTTGAGGAAATGGTGGTGGTGGTTTTTCTATAGATATTTTCATAGGGATCAATGAATATTCTAAGTTTTGATCTTGCTGATCCTTTTCTTTTTCTATTTCCACTTCCTCATTTTACTTTTTGTTTCTTTCTGAATTTTAGTTTCTAACTCTTTTCCACTTCATAATTGTATCGCTTTAATTTGTTCTTTCCCTTGGTCCTTAGGATTTATTTCCACATTACTAGGAAAAGTTCCAAGAATTCTATTGTTAAGTTCGGTAGCGATATGTCCAAGTTGTGTTTCAATATTTTTAATTGTTGTTCGTTGATTTTGTTATTGATTTCCTTGAATTTGTAATTGATTTCTTTGATTTTGCAAGTGCTGACCCATACTCAATATTAATTCTTCTATAGATAACTTCTTATCTTTAAATTGATTGTTATTAAATCCAGGTGGATAAAAAGGTTTATAATTTGTATTTCCTTGATTAGGTGGATTACCTATAGAGTTATTCATCCATTGTTGATTAGCTGTATTGTTATTCCAATTAAAATTTGGATGATTCTTCCAACCAGGATTATAATAATTCGCATAAGGATTATTGGGTCTATTATTAATAGTATTTATAGTTTCATAAGAAGATTGAGAATCTATAATTTGTCTAGATGAGTTTTCTTCTAATATAGTAGGAGTAATTCACTCCAAAATGATCTAATTTCTTTGATATAGCAGCAATTTGAGAAGCTAACATAGATATTGCATCATTTTCATGAACACTAGCTATCTTTTTAGGATTTATTCTTTCAGCAGGCCATTGAAAATTGTTAGTAGCCATTTCTTCGATTAACGCATAGGCTTCATCAAATGGTTTTGACATTAATGAACCTCCAAGTAATAGCATCGATGATTGATCTAAGAGATCCTACTAATCCATTGTAAAAAGTTTGTATAATTAACCAATCAGGTAATACATGATGTGGGCATTTCCTAAGAAGTTCTTTAAATCTCTCCCAAGCTTCATATATGGATTCTCCATGAAAATGACTAAAAGATGTTATATCATTTCTAAGTTTTGCAGTTTTCGAAGGAGGAAAATATTTGGATAGAAATTTTTGTGATAATTCTCCCCAAGTTTTAATAGATCCATGTGCTAATGAATTTAACCACATCTTAGCCTTATCCCTTAAAGAAAAAGGAAAAAGCTTAAGTCTAATAGCATCATTAGATACTCCTTCATATTTAAAAGTAGCACATAGTTCAAAAAAACTAGCAAGATGTAAATTAGGATCTTCATTAGGTGAACCACTAAATTGATTATTTTGTACCATTTGGATAATTGCAGGTTTAAGTTCCAATGAGTTAGCAGCTACATCAGGGTTTTGAATAGTTAGGTGAATTTCATCTAATGTAGGGTTGGCATAATCTCTTAATGGTCTTTGTTGGTTTATATTTTCAATTTTTGGATTATTTGTCATTTATGTTAAATTTATAATTTTTCTCTTTTGTTTTCTAATTCTTTTAATTGTGCGCTCTAATTCTGAATCGTAAGGTATTAAATTTTCGTTTCCAAATTTACGCATACAATTTTTAAATAATATTTAAAATGGTCTGTTACTCTAGTAATTATTTTAATAATTCTATTAATTATCTTAATAATTACTTTACTTCACTTCCTCGGCAACGGCACCAAAAACTTGATCCACTTTTCGATATTTATACTTACAACTATTATATGGAAATTAGCAACGGCACCAAAAAATTGATCCCGCACTGAATATATATATATATATATACATATATATATATACATATATATATATATATGTATATATGTATATATATATATATATATGCGATGATTACGTTATAGATTTTATGATTTATATTGTGGATACTACGCAAGTATACGTATCGTTATCAAGTAATATAGGGCTCTAATGGAGTCCTAGATATCGATCCTACAGGGAAGTAGAGTATTTCAAAGACAAATTAAAGTAAACTTACTTACTAATCTAGTATATGGAAATTAAGAACACTTAGACTAAAATAAACTAATGCTTAAAGGTTGAATATAAGATTTCAGAAAAGTATCTTTCTCCTTGTTTTAGTGAATTAAGAGAATAAAGAATTAAATGAGTTTTTAATTGTATTGTGCCGAATAGGAGTATTCCTATTCTTTACCCTTTGGTCCAGGTGCAATGAACATTGACTAGTCTTATGTTTGATTACTGAATCTGCGGCTAACCTGGGAGGATACCGACTGCCACTTCAGAGCTCCCACGTTCCCCTCGCCTGAGGGCTAACATCTACACTTCAGCTCGCAAACAATAAGACTGAATTGAATATTTTAGTGTGTCACACTAAAATGTCCAATTCTACGCCCGATAGTTAATATTTCCCTATTTATTTGCACCCTCCTTCCAAGGCTTTTGACTTCCCTGAATCTTGGATGTAATCTTTACTATAGTTAATAATTCAACATATGTTAATAAATCAATTGGCCAGATTGAAATTAAATTAAGATTTAAGTAAAAGATTAGCACAATTTCTATTTTCATATTTTTTAGGCACAACTACTTTAATTCATTAATTCACGAAATCTCAATAACAAGGAGAAAGACTAAGTAAACTTTTCAGAATGCATGGAAAAAGTAACACAAAGCATGGATTTCATTAAAGTTAACAAACAAATAACAAATACACTTATCTCAATTCTTCTCCCCAAGCAGACTCCTTGAAGTTCCTTTGACTCTTCCTTCCAGTACAGCACACCAAAACGCTAAACACTTTATCTACTCACTAAAAAGACTCTTAAATTACACTTAACTTCCACACAAATGACACAAAAATGACACACAACTGACTAGAATTCATCTTTATTTATAGAAGGGGTCAAATTTCTAAAGGTTGCTTAAGCACCTCTTCAAAAAGCGTCCAGGTTCAATGTATTTTGGCTCTTTTCAACTATCTTGCCGTCGATGGCTTGATCTCATCGTCGGCGGTCTTCTAGAAGATGGGCTAACCGCGCCGATCTCGCTGTCGGCGGGCTCGATCTCACCGTCAGCGGGCTCCTTATAATATATTAAAAATCTTTCAGGAAAACCTCATCGTCGGCGGCCTAAATCTCGCCGTCGGCGGGATTATTCAATTTTTATTAAATTGAGTCCTTTTTGCTCCAAATTTGCTTCTTTTGTGGTTTTTGCTTTCAATACTTATAAATCTTTATTCCTGCACTAAAACAAAGAAAATACCTTTCTTTAAAGTGTAATTTCGTATAAAATTGGTATGAAATTTTTAATATATTTTCTAGTGATCAGTCAACTTTTGAAGAAAACTTTGAAAGAAAAGAATTGGAACATAAGCAAGAAGAGGAGTTACATCATTCTGAAGATTTTCAAGAGGAAGAATTAAATTATGTTCATGAAAATTTTGAATTGTTGGATATGACTGAAAAAGATAAATCTTATGGTCCATCAATTGAAAAACCTCCTAAACTTGAGTTAAAAATGCTTCCTGATCATTTGAAGTATGTTTTTTCTTGGTGAGTCCTAAACCTTGTCTGTTATAATTTCATCTCAATTGATGGAAAAAGAAGAAGAGAGATTGCTTGAAATTTTGAAGAAGTACAAGAAAGCCTTTGGATGGACAATTGTGGATATTAAAGGAATCTGTCCTTCAATTTGTATGCATAGAATTATTATGGAAGATAATTGCAAACCTCGGGCTGATCCCCAAAGGAGATTAAATCCTATCATGAAAGATGTTGTTAAGAAATAAATTTTGAAGTGGTTGGATGTTGGAATTATCTACCCTATTTCAGATAGTGCATGGGTTAGTCCTATTCACTATGTTCCTAAGAAAAGAGGAGTAACTGTGACTGTTAATAAAAAGAATGAAATGATTCCAACAAGACAAGTTGCAGAGTGGCGAATATGCATTGAATATAGAAAATTAAATCTTGCCACAAGGAAAGATCATTTTTCACTCTCATTTCTTGATCAGATGTTGGATAGACTGGTTGGGCATAAATACTTTTATTTTCTGGATGGATATACTGGTTACTAACAAATTTAAATTCTCCTTAGAATCAAGAGAAAACTATGTTTCCCAGTCCTTATGGTACGTTTGCTTTTAGAAGAATGCTCTTTGGTTTATGTAATGCCCCTGCTACATTCCAGAGATGTATGATGGCTATTTTCTGTGATTTAATTGAAAAAGGAATTGAAGTTTTTATGGATGACTTTTCAGTATTTGGAATTTCATTTGAATCATGTTTAGAACATTTGTCTAAAGTTCTAAAATGCTGTAAAGAAACAAATTTAGTCCTTAACTGGGAAAAATACTAATTTATGGTAACAAAAGGAATTGTATTGGGACATCGGATTTCAGAAAGAGGTTTGGAGGTAGATCCTGTAAAAATTCAAGTTATCTCTAATTTACCTTACCCGACCAATGTAACGGGAATTAAAAGTTTTTTGGAACATCCTGGATTCTACAAGTGTTACATCAAAGACTTTTCAAAGATAACAAAACCTTTATGTCGTTTACTGGAAAATGATGCAATTTTTTATTTTGATGATGATTGCCTAAAAGCTTTTGAAACATTAAAAAAATAATTAATCACTGCACCTGTTATAATTTCACCAAATTGGGAAAAATCTTTTGAATTAATGTGTGATGCTAGTAATTATGCTATTGGTGTTGTTTTGGGTCAGAAATATGATAAAATTTATGCTAGTAAACTCTTAATGATGCTCAAATTAATTATACCACTACTGAGAAAGAGTTATTAGCTATAATATTTGCCTTTGATAAATTTCGATCATATTTAATTGGAACTAAATGTGTGGTGCATACTGATCATTTTGCTATCAAATATTTAATGAAGAAGAAAGATGTAAAACAGAGATTGATTAGATAGATTCTTCTTTTGCAAGAATTTGTTTTTGAGATAGTAGATAGGAAGGGTTCTGATAATCAAATTTCTGATCATTTGTACAGGCTTGAAAATGAAAAATCTCTCTGTGATACTGAAGAAATTAATGAACATTTTCCTGATGAAAAATTATTCACTGTTAATGAGTGACGTGTTCTATGGTATACCGACATAGTAAACTTTATTGTCAGTAATATTATACCCTATGGTTTGACATACCAAGAAAATAATAAATTCCTGTCTGATGCTAAGACTTATTTTTGGGATGACCCATTTTTATATAAACAAGGAAAGGATCTTATAATTCAAAGATGTGTACCTTTGGAAGAGACTTATGAAATTATTCAAAAATTTCATGATTCTGATTATGGGGGACATTTTGGAGTTTAAAGAACTGCATATAAAATCCTACAATCTGGATTTTATTGGCCTACAATTTTTAAGGATGTGAATGCTTATATTAAAAATTGTGATAGATATCAGCGTGTAGGCAATATTTCTAGAAGAAATGAGATGCCCCTCAATTATATGTTGGAAGTTGAAATATTTGATGTTTAGGGATTAGATTTCATCGGTCCATTTACACCATATTTCGGAAATGATTATATTTTGATAGCAGTAGTCTATGTTTCCGAATGAATTAAAGTTATTGCTTTACCTCGATGTGATGCTCAAAGTGTTGCAAAGTTTTTAAGAAATAATATATTTTTCAGATTTAGAATACCAAGAGTAATCAAAACTAATTGGGGAAGTCATTTTAAAAATGTGATTATTGAGAAGTTAGAAAAGAAATATCATACAAATCATCGCATTGCTACTGCTTATCTTCCTCAGACAAGTGGTTTGGTTGAATTATCTAATCGTGAAGTGAAAAGAATATTGGAAAAGACTGTTAATCCAAACAGAAAGGATTGGTCAATCAAATTGTATTATGCTTTGTGGGCCTATAAGACTACCTATAGAACCCCTATAGGAATGTCCCCATACAGGTTGATTTTCGGAAAAGCTTGTCATTTGCCTATTGAACTTGAGCATAAAGCATATTGGGCTCTTAAAGATTTCAATTATAATTTGAAAGATGTTGTTGAGAAGATATTATTACAATTAAATGAGCTTGAAGAGATAAGGAATAAATCTTATGAAAATGCTAAGATTTATAAGGAAAAGATGAAGTTATGGCATGATCGGAAGATTCTTACTAAAAATCTTGTGCCGGGACAGAAAGTTTTGCTGTATAACGCCAGATTGAGAATTTTTTCTGGAAAACTTAAGTCCAAGTGGATGGGTCCATTTATTGTGATAAAATTTTATTCCTATGGAGCTGTAGATATTCAAGATCCTAAGACTGGAAAAATATTTAAAGTTAATGGTCATAGACTTAAATCTTATTTTTCAGTCGCTTAACTTAAATCTGATGAGAATCCGATGTTGGGTCACTCAGAATGAGTTCTGGGTATGTCAGGCAGAAGACACTAAACCAAGCATTTTGTTGGAGGCAACCCATAGTTATCGGTGTGCTTTACTTTATGTTTGCTTTGTGTGCTTTGTTTGGTTTGTTTTTATGTTTTGGTGGTAGTATTTTGGAGTTTTTATGTTATAGTAGTGTTTATTTGACCTTATTTTATGACTTAGAGGAGTCGAAATGAAATTTTGGACATTTGACAGACCTGTGCTAAATTGAGCACTGGCGGATAAGTGCCGCTTAGTTGGCTCTTAGGCGTCGGAGTTATAAAGCATGTGATAAATGAGGTTCTAGAAGCATAGATCGTGGGGAAGTTGTTTTGGAAGTTATTTTGGAGTTTTAAAACGTTTGAGTGCGGTTTATGCACTTCTAACGTCTATAAAAGGCCCTGGTTAAGAGAAACACTTGCCCCAAGTCCTATTTTCATTCCTGAGTCTTAAGAAGAGTGTTTTGAGTGCATCATGTCTTCTTGGGAGAATGAGATCAAGAAGAAAGAGGATTCTGACAAGAGTAAGTTTATTAGTGACAGTGCTAAAGAGTTATTCAATGGATTTCTCGTTGTTAGTATTCAAGGAATTGCAAAAAAAATTGCAAAGATCGAAGCTCGAGTGACTTCAATCGAAGCAAAGATTAATGAAACTAACACGCATTTGGAGCATATGGGATGGCAACTCAAGATGCAATTTAGTCATACAAGTCACGTGGAAGAAGCGGATAAGGCGATGTTCCTGAAGAACAAGTGGTTATAAGAAGAAGATGTAAGAGTGTTCAATCATCACCCGTTCTATCAGATTTATATTCTAGAAGGGTCAAATGGAAATAATAGTGGTTCTGGATATATTCCGCTTACTGGAGAGTGGAATTAAATGTTATTTTAATCTTGTGGTTTTTTTTGTGTATCTTATGTTTTATGTTTGATGTTTTAAGTGTTTAATGTTTTATGTTTATGTTATGTTTCACTTTAATGTTTGATTGTTACATCTAAGTGATGCAAACCTATCTTTATGATTATTGAGTTCGTTTGTATCTTGAGAATTTCATCCAAAGTGTTTGGATAGAAATTTTTAGTTTGTATTATGTGTGGTTTGTTTTTAATGAATATAAGTTTGTGTTTGTGTGAAACTTGATTGGAATTGATGAATATTAAAATTTGAAATTGGAGTATTGGGAGATTTATGAGGAAAAAAAATTAGTTTGAGAAGATTAAGGGTGATTAATTAAGTGGTTTAATGCATTTTCTTAATTGTGAAAATCTGGGAACTGGCGACTAAGCGCTAGAGTGCCGACACTTAAGCACCAGATTTCACGGCTAAGCGTCAAAGGCCTCGCGCTTAGGCGCCGGTTCGCAAAAAATGATTTTCAACCGTTAAAAACCCGAAGATTGCTATTTTTAACTACCCCTGTCGTCTTTAATCTGATTTTCACAAAAAAAGGAGCCTATGGCATCAATATATTGGATCATTTGAAAACCGATCTCAACAAAAATTGTTATATTTGGATTCCTTGAGGTAAGAGCACTACTCCTAAGTAAAAATTTCTGATTTTCACCATGTATTTTGAGTACATTTTGGAAAATCCTAAAATCACTATTCATAGTGAAAACTTGAGGAAAAGGATGAGAAATTTCTTGGATTTAGTGGAATATATTTTTGGAAGTTAATTTAGCAAGTTTAGTTTAATTTTGGAATTTATAGTGCATGTTTTTCTTGAATTTTTAGAGATGGCTCCAAAGTCAAAGCGCGCGAGAGAAAAGACGAGATTTGATTCTGACAAGTTTGTTAGTGCAAGGGCTGAGGAACGCTACGTCGATGCACTACAGTCACGTAAATTAACTCCTGAGCGTGTGTTCAGTAAGCCAGGATAAGTTATTGAAGAGATGATTTCTAGAAGGAATTGGGAGAATTACGGTTGCTTCTCCGCTGTTGCTGTTGTTTTTGTGGTCAGAGAGTTTTATGCGAACTTACCTGCAGCAGAAGAGAACTTGGTGATGGTGAGGAGGCAAGAAGTTGATTTTTCACCTGCAATAATCAATATTTTTTATCGACTGCCTCCTGATATGTTTTGTTTTTATTCTAACTATCATCCTACAGAGGGAGAGTTAGATGAGATAATGGCATTTTTGACTAATGGAAGAGGATTATGGAAGATAACTAATGATAGAAGAGTCAATTTCAAGCCTCTAAGTTAAATGCCACTTCTAAAACATGGCATTATTTTATCTCTTCTAAGTTGTTTCCTTCAAGGCATACTAGTTAAGTTACAAGGGAGAGAGCTGTGTTAAACTATTGCATTCAGCAAGAAAAGCCTATAGATATTGGAGCAATCATTTATGATTTTATTTTGAATTGTGCCAGATCTACCACTACTGTCGGTATGGGATTTCTTTCCTTGATTCATTCATTATGTGAGCGGTCTGGTGTGAAATTTGAAACTTGGGAAGAGGTTCTTCAGCCTTTGAAACTAATTACCAGTGTAAACGTTGGAGCTTACATTGTACGTTCAGAGTTTGGCTGGAGAGGAGGATTTGGTAGGGCTTCTACTGCTTCTGCTTCTGCTTCTGCTGCTTCTACTTCCCGTGCTACTACTTCGCGAGCTTCATCATCTAGTGATTCACTGACTGGTTTGTTAAGAAAATTTTTGAAGAAGGTGAGTATTACTCGTGAGCAAGTTAGAGACATGGATGGTAAGATGGATAATATGGAAAGATATATTGTAAAACATGATGAATATGAGGAGAATTATCAGCATTATTTAGATAGATTGATTAGAGGTAATCTAAGTGTTGAGATGACCCCTCATCCATTCTATATACCTTATATGCCATCCAGAGATTGAAACGAGCAAGATGATGATGATGAGGATGATTAGTAGATTTGTTTTTTTATGTGTTACTGAGTTTCTGTTGATGTACTAATGTATGTTGTGTCTTGTGTTTTATTTTAATGTTGTGTTTGTGGTGTGAACTCTGGTAGTATGTTGATTGTAGTTGGACTATTTTTTATGCATATTCAGATGTATCTTTGTTGGATTGATATTCTATACGTTGCTTTGTGTGATATATGTGTAGTAGTAAATGTTTTAATGTGTATGTCGTGTCAAAGTTTTTATAGTGTGTACTTTAATTCCAAAACTGTTAGGAGAATATGAAACACTATTAAAAACTATAACTCAAAAACTACATGTTTAAAACTTTTCCAAATCTACTACTACCATTTGCTCTCTAGTATTGATGATATTTCAGTTATTTTCAGTTGGTGTGTATTTGCTTTGAATACCTCTACTACTATAGAAGTCTTTTGAAATTTTTACTTTTCTTTTTATAAAAACTAAAAAAATGAATTTGATTACTTTAAACTCCTTTTTTTTGTGTTTTTCTTGCAGATATGATGAAAATGAGTGATTATGATGAAAGGAGCAAAATTGGATCAAATTTGGAGCAAAAAAAAAAGAAAAAATGAAAAACTGGACACTGGCAGCTAAGTGCCGCTTGCTCAGTGCTTTGGCTCCACAGTTACAAAAATCAAATTTAATCAAATTTGGTGCCATTTCCAAGGGGTGTTTGAGGCAACTTTTGATGGTAACCTCCTCAACTTCCTTTTAGCGGCAGAAGTGATCCAAAAGATGCAAGGTTTGGTGGATACATTGAATCGGGACACAATTTGAAGAGACAGCAAGGCTCCTTTTGGATTATTATTAAAATTATGTCATATAATTTGCATAGGAGTCTCGAAGAAGGAGAGTCTTTTTAGAGTTATTACAGAGTTCAGGGAGTGTATGAGGGAGAGAAATCAGTAGAAGTAGGAGTAGAGAGTAAGAAAGGAGAAAGGGGTTTGAGTGAAGCCTTCTTCTCACCAATCCTCTTCCTTCCTTTTATTTAGTTTTTATTGAAGTCTGAAGTCTGTTTCTGAGTCATCAGAGTTGGGCGACCCACTTTAAGGGGTGCTTTAGTGGAAAGTCAAGTTTCAAAGGAACTTCCGGAGTCTTGTGGAGAGGATTTTCAGATAAGTGTTTACTTCTGTTTTTATATTTAGTTTTTAATTAAAACTTGTTGTGTTTTCATTATGATTTCTATTTTCAAATCAATGTGTGCTTGTGTTTTCTCCATGAGTTCTGAGTAGTTTTCTTTATCTTTTTCTTTATTAAATGAAGAAGTAATTAAATTATGTAGGATTGTTGTGGAATGTATAAGTGTTTAAAGTTGGAATAAGTTGTGAAGATTTAATTCCATGAACTTAATTTACTTCTTAATTTGGCTAGTTAAGATGTTAAAATTTGTTGTGAGATTATGTAAGATCCAATGCGGTATTGTCTCAAACAACAATTGGTAAAAATCACATGCAATTATATGGGTGAGAATTGTAGTCCATATAATTGAATGCAAATATATTAGGAGATATGTTTTTAATGGGGAGTAAAATTAGAGGACTTTAGAGTGACAGGCTAAAGCCCCCTAATTTTGTTTGATATTTTAAATTTTGTTATGAGAAGTTAGCCCCTAGGTGGAGGGAATCGAAGGAACTCTAGAGTGAGAGCTAGTATCTTCCCTGCCAAACCATTGTCAAAATTTTAAAATTTCAAATTAACCAATGTTCTTTATAGAACCAAGTAAGGGTAAAGAATAAATTTACTCTTATTTTTGACAACACATTTAAATACTTCCACAATAATAATCTTATAATTATTACTGCTTTATAAGAGAAAGAAAAAGATATTTTATTTCCTAGTGTTTTATTTTGTGTTTTAAAGTTCTGATAATTTTCATTTCCTGCTTAGCTTCTTATCAAAATTACCAAAAACAACTTTCAACATTTACAAATCAAAACATATTTTCAAAAGTCATTTAAAAAGTAAAAATATAATTTTCTTATCTCTTTAAAAAGTTTTTATATTTCCCTGTGGGTTCGATATCTCGGGGCTTAATTAAAAAGTTCTATATTACTTAATAAATGATACGTATACTTGCGTAGTATCCCTTATTATAAAATCATAATTTTCAAATCTAAATCGTAAGCACAAATAGTTGTCGGGATCAATTCACAAAGCCTGGCTCTTTAATAAACATCATCTTTAAGATATTCTTGTTTAATAAACGTTGCGTTTCAAAACTGACGAACTTTCTACAGTTGAAAACTTGAAATCTTGAAGTTTCTATCGAGTCGGAATCCATTTGGACGAGATTTGGGATCTTCCTTTTCGTTCCTCTTGTAGTTCCTACGTCTAGGGGCGGTTTTTGGGAGTTCAAGTGGAAGAATTGCCACCAAGAACCACCAAATCTTGAATTTAAAGACGAGAAACTGTTTTCTGAACAACGACATGGTCCGACGCTGGTGACAGCGCCATTCGGCGCTAGTTTAAATTTTGTGAAACTTTGGACCGTCCAAATTCTTTCCAAACTTTGCTTCGATTCATTTCTTTAATTTTGTTAATGATATTTAAGAAAGGGTGGGACTTAATTAAGTAAGAAACAAACACAAATAACACATCAAACAAAGCAAACACTCAATAACTGTGGGTTGCCTCCCACAAAGTGCTTGGTTTAACGTTGTCAGCTTAACATAACTTTAAGTTATTCGGGTTGATCCAACATTAAAAACTCTTGAAAATTAGGTCTACTACCTTCAAAATATGGTTTTAATCTTTTTCCATGAACTTTGAATATTCTTCCAGATTTAGGGTCTTCGAGGATCACAGCTCCACATTGATAGATTTTTATGACATTGAAAGGTCTTGTCCATTAATTTCAATCCTGTATTGTATAATAAAACTTTTTATCCTGCTTCAAATTCCTTTTTAATAATCTTCCAACCATGCCATATTTTTCTTCTCTTCTTGTATATTATATCATTATCATATGATTCATCTCTGATTTCTTCTAATTCATTCAATTGCAACTGTCTTTTCTCACCGATGTCTTTCAAATTAAAGTTTAATTTCTTTATTGCCCAATATGCTTTATATTCTAATTCAACTAGCAAGTGACAATTCTTCCCAAAGATTAATATGTAAGGGGGCATTCCTATAGAAGTTTTATAAGCAGTTATGTATGCCTATAAAGCAGTGTCTAATCTAGCAAACCAATCTAATTTCTCAGGATTAATGACTTTCTCCAAAATTTGTTTAATTTCATGATTAGATACCTCTGCTAAGTCATTAGTTTTGGGATGATAAGCTTTAGAGATTCTATGCATAATATTATATTTTTCTGCCAATCTCTGAATCACACTATTCTTAAAATGGGATCGTCCATCAGTGATGATTACTCTAGGCATTCCATATCTTATGAAAATATTATTCATTAAAAACCTCGAAACACTTCTAGCATCACACCTAGGTAAAGTTATTGCCTCAATCATTTTGATACATAATCAACAGTAATCAGTATATATATATTTCCAAATGAAGGTATAAAGGGTCCTATAAAATCTAATCCCCAAGCATCAAAAATTTCAACTTCCAAAGTAAAATTTAGAGGCATTTCATTTCTTCTAGATATATTTCTTATTCTCTGACATCGATCACAAGTTTTGATAAATCTATAAACATCTCTGAAAATAGTAGGCCAATAAAATCAAGATTGTAAAATCTTATGTGGAGTTCTATCAATTCTTAAATGTCGTCCAAATTCAGAATCATGACATTCTCGAATAATTCTTTCAGTTTCTTCATAAGGCACGCATCTCCTAATAATAAGATCTTTACATTGCTTATATAGATAAGGATCGTACCAAAAATAAAATTTAGCATCAAGCTTAAATTTTTTCCGTTGTTGCATTGTTAATTAAAGTGGCAAAATATTATAAACGATGTAGTTTACAATATCAGCATAACACGGTAAATTTCCTTCAATAATATTATAAAATTGCTTATCACGAAAAGTTTCGATTTTTTCCCTTTCAAAATCATCCAAATTAGGTTGTTCAGGTCTAGATAAATGATCAGCTATTTGATTATCGACCACTTTTCTATCGACGATCTTAAAATTGAATTCTTGCATTAAATGTATCCATCAAATCAGTTTGGGTTTAGAATCCTTCTTTTGCATGAAATATTTAATAGCAAAATGATTAGTATGCACTATACATTTAGCTCCAATTAAGTAAGAACTAAAGTTACAATGGCATAAACGATAGCTAATAACTCTCTTCTATAGTGGTGTAATTAATTTGAGCATCAGTAAGAGTCTTACTAGCGTAGTATATAAATTTAAACATTTTGTCATGCCTTTGCCCTAAAACAACTCCAATAGCATAATCACTAGCATCACACATTAATTCAAATAGTTTCTCCCAGTCAGGTGAAACTATTATAGGGGAGGTGATTAATTTTTTCTTTAATAGATTGAAAGCTTTTAAGCATTCATTGTTAAAATCAAACTTCCTATTTTTTTCCAAAAGTTGGCATAGAGGCTTAATGATTTTTTGAAAAGTCTTTAATATATCACCTTTAGAATCCTACATGTCCCAAAAAGCTTCTTACCCCTCTCACAGTTGTTGGAGGTGATAATTTTTCTATAATTTGAATCTTTACAGGACTTACTTCCATGCCATATTCAGATATTTTATGCCCAAGCACAATTCCTCCTACAACCATAAATTGACACTTTTCCCATTTTAAGACTAACTTTGTTCTTTTGCATAGCTCAAAAAATTTTTCTAAGTTGCATAAGCACGCATCAAATGAATCTCCAAATATTGAGAAATCATCCATAAACACTTCTATTCCATCATCTATTAATTTGCTAAATATGGACATCATACATCTTTGAAATGTTGCAGACGCATTACCTAATCCAAAGGGCATTCTTCTAAATGCAAAAGTTCCATAAGGGCTAGTAAATGTAGTCTTCTCTTGATCCTCATGAGTAATAGGTATTTGGTGATAACCGATATATACATCCAAAAAGCAATAATACTAGTGTACAGCAAGTATGTCTAGCATTTGGTCTAAAAAAGGTAAAGGGAAGTGATCTTTTTGGTGGCAGCGTTCAATTTTTTGTAATCAATACATATTCTCCAACCAGTGACTTGTCTTGTCGGTATAATTTCATTTCGTTCACTTTCGTCAACAGTCACTCATTATTTATTAGGAACACAATGAGTTAAGCTTACCCAAACACTATCAGAAATAGGATATATAATTCCAGCATCTAACCATTTTAAAATCTCTTTTTAACCACTTCTTTCATTATTGGGTTCAGTCTCCTTTGTGGATCAAGTCTAGGTTTATGTTGTTCATTCAACAAAATTCTATACATACAGATCGATGGACTAATTCCTTTAATATCATCTATGGACCAACCAAAAGCCTTTTTGTGTCTTTTTAAGGTGTCCAGTAATTTTTGTTCATGATATTCATTTAAATCCAAAGATACAATAACTGGTATGGTAGATGGTTCTCCTAAATACATGTACTTTAAATGATTAGGGAGAATTTTCAGCTCAAGTTGAGGGGGTTTAATGATAGATAGAATTAAACTTTTATCTCCATTTTTTAAATTATCCAATCTTTCAAATCTTTCCTGAACAATTCTAACTTTTCATTTTTCATATCATCCAAATCATCCTCACTTTCACTTTCATTTTCATCCTCACATTCCAAATTTTCTTTAAATACTTCTTTAAAATGATCTTCTCTCAAATAATCATAAAATTCCATTCGAAAGCACTCATCATCTTTATCAGTTGAAGGGTATTTCATATATTTCAGAATATTAAAATTTACCTCTTGATCATTAACTCTCATAGTTAATTCTCCTTTTTGAACATTAATCATAGCTCTCCTAGTAGCAAGGAATGGTCTTCCCAAGATAATTGGAATTTCTTTATCTTCCTCCATATCTAATACAATAAAGTCCGTAGGAAATATAAATTTATCCACTTTCACTAATACATCTTCCACAACTCCTTTAGGATAAGTGATAGAACGATCAGCCAACTGAAGAGTCACAGATGTAGGTGAAATTTCTCATATTCCTAATCTTTTGAAAGTTGATAAAGGCATAAGATTAATACTAGCTCTATGATCACATGAAGCTCTTATGAAAATTTTCTTACTGATAGCACACGAGATAGTGAAACTCCTTGGGTCTTTAAGTTTTTTAGGAAGCTTCTTCTGAATAATTTCACTACACTCACCGCTAAGTGCAATAGTCTCATGGTCTTTGGACTTTTTTTATTTTTATGAATATCCTTCATAAACTTTACGTAATCAGGCATCTACTCTAATGCTTTAACAAAGAGAATATTAAACCTTAATTTCTTAAGAATTTCCAAAAACTTTACAAATCTATTATCCCTGTTTTGTTTCTTTATTCTTTGAGAAAAAGGAAGAGGTGGTTTTTCAACAGTTATCTTCATTAGTTCAAGCGGATATTCGTTTGGATATATCCTATTAGAACCTTTCTCAATGTTCAATTCCTCTCTTTCAACTTCGACTTCTTTTGAACTCTTTTTTCCAATTCTTTTCCACTCCTTAATTGAATAGCCTTAATTTGCTCCTTGTTTTGATCTTTTGGGTTGATCTCAACATTGCTAGGAAGATTTCTCGAAGGTCTATTATTAAGCGCAGTAAAGATATGTCCCAATTGATTCTCAATGTTCTTCATCGCAACATTTTGAACTTGAATTTGATTACCCATATTCAGAATCATTTCTTCAGTATAAAAATTCTTATTCTTAAATTGGTGATTACTATTAAAACCAGGAGGATAAGAAGGTCTATAATTGGTATTTCCTTGTTTGTTCGGATTTCCAACTGGATTCATAGAATTGTTCCACATTGTGGGTTAACAACATCATTGGTGTTATTCCAGTTGAAGTTTGGGTGATTCCTCCAACTATGATTATAATAATTAGAATAAGGATTATTGACTTTATTATTTATGGTATTCAAGGTTTCATAAGGTGTTTGAGAATCTATCATCTGTCCTGATGAATTTTCTTCTAACACTAGGGGTGTTGGAGAATAATTCATTCCATATTGATCCATTTTCTTAGAAAGTACAGCAACTTAAGAGACTATCATAATTATTGCATCAAAATCATGAATACTATCTACTCTCTAGGATTTACCAGCTCATAGGGCCATTAAAAATTATTAATAGTTATCTCTTAAATTAACGAATATGCTTCATCAAAAGGTTTTGACATTAATGATCCACCACCAGCAGCATCGATAATCGATCTCAAAGGTCCCACTAATCCAATATAAAAGGTTTGAATTATTAACCAGTCTGGTAAAGCATGATGTGGACACTTTCTCAAAAGATCTTTGATTCTTTTCCAAGCTTCATATATAGACTCCATCAAACTAACTAAAAGATGTGATATCATTCCACAGCTTAGCAATTTTTGAAGGAGGGAAATATTTTGACAGAAACTTTGGTGAAAGCTCTCCCCAAGTTCTGATAGATCCATGTGCTAACGAATTTAACCATGCCTTAGCCTTATCTCTTAATGGAAATGGAAAAATTCTAAGCTTAATAGCATCGTTGGACACTCCATCGTATTTAAAGGTAGCACACAGTTCTAGAAAACTAGCGAGATGTAAGTTAGGATCTTCATTAGGTGTTCCTTCAAATTGATTATTCTGTATCATTTGGATAATAGCAGGTTTAAGCTCAAATGAATTAGCAGCAACATCAGGGTTTTAGATAGTTAAGTGAATTTAATCTATTGTTGGATTAGCATAATCTTTTAAAGGTCTTGGTATATTTTCATTTTGATTGTTTAAGTTGTTCGCCATTTTGTGAGGATTTTCATATTGTTTTTGTTATTTTCGAATTTTTCTAATAGTACGCTCTAATTCAGAATCGTAAGGCACTAAACCTATAGATCTAATACTACACATACAAACACAATAAGCACACTAACAATAAACAAACACACACAATTATGACTTGTAATTCAAATATAAAATTTCAAATACTACAAAATTAATTTTAGCAGTTATCTTTCCTCCCCGGCAACGACGCCAAAAACTTGGTGCGACTTTTTTAATTTGCCAAAATTTATGAACTCGGATTTATATTTATATTAATTTAGTTTTTTATTGAGTTGCACAATTAAACGCAAGTATACGTATCGCTCAAGTAATACAGGGCTCTAGTGGAGTTCTGGATATCGATCCCACAGGGAGACAATTAATTTTATAGTGTAGCACAGAAATCACGTCTCGAATCACAGCACAATTGCAATAATTATAATTCTTAAAATAGAGACAAACAGTTGTAGTTACTACTTCTATCAAAGTACATTCTAACCTTTTAGCAAGTTAAACTAACACAAGACTAAAGTTATAACAAAGTTCAGTTGTAAGAAAGAATCTTCCTTCTCTCTAATTATAATATGATGATTATTGTGACATAAATCAGTGATGCAAATGTATTGTGTCAAATTGGAGCATTCATATTCTTTACCATTTTCCAAGCGCATAAAGAACATTGGCTAATCCTAAGTTCAGTCCCCAAATACGTGGTTAGGCTAGGAGGATACTAGCTCTCACTCTAGAGCTCCCACTTCCCTTCCTCTGAAGGCTAACTCTCGCTTTGGTTTCGAAACCCTAGGACCAAATTGAGGATTTCAGCTTGTCACTCTGAAATCTCCAATTCTACACCTATTAAAGTATATTTCCCTATATATTTGCACTCAACCCACATGAACTACGTCACTCATTCATGGACATTGAATGTGCCCTTCACTTTTGTTGTGAAACTCATAATCCTTTCAGAACATATGTTTCCTAACAAGTTTTAACAATTTAATTGGCCAAATCAAAAAATAAATGAAGTACGAAGTGAAAAGGTCATCACAAATTTTCCATAATAAATCGGCACATCATTTCCATATCACAACATCAACACATCGCATGAAAAAGAGGATAACAAAGAAATCTACTCAAGACTCATGAGGAAAAGATGACAAAACATAGATTTTATACATAACATCAATGTCATATAAACAGAGTAAAGAAAAGACAACTTATCTCAAACTCTTCCCCAAGAGAATCTCAATGAGTTTTTTTACTCCTCTTCTTTCTTCACAACAACACGCAATTCTCTCTTTAGATAAGTAAGGAAGAAGAAATCTGTCACTTTTTCTCTCCTCCTACACTCCTTAGAAGAAAACACATAAACTCTAGATTTCCTAAACAAATGATAAGACACACTCCCTCTTCACTCTCCACACTCTAAACTCTTTTTGCTCCAAAGTAGTTTAAATTTAGTCATAACTATTTTCCCAAGACTTTCTTCAAATATCCCTCCAAAATCCAGCCAAATACATTGAAACTAGTTTGAATTCGGGATAGGGCGCGGTCCGACGCAAGATAGGACGCCGTCCAGTGCTATTTTCCGCCTTTTAGGTCCAAAGTCTCTGTAAATTTGCGCGGTCCGACATTGGTGACAGCGTCGTTCAGTGCTTGTTCATTAAAACGCACTTTTACCCCATTTTGCTCCAAATTTGCTCATTTTTGCTTTCTTTTGCTCCAAAGGCCTAAAATCATTATACCTGCATGAAATCATGAAAAATACATTTCTCTTCTCAAAGACAATTTCTACCTCTTGAATTGGATGTGAGTCCTTAGCTTTCCTTCTCAATGTAGCTCATCACCTCCTAGAATGGATGTGAGTCCCTGAGCTTTCTTTCCTAATGTAACATTCTCAACACTTCGAGATTTGTATGAGACCCCCTTAAATGGAGTAAGGCATTTGCTTCCCTTTTCAGCACTTCTGCTACCTCTTAGGTTGGATGTGAGTCTCTGAGTTTTCCTTCCCGTCGTAGCCTGCTACCTCTTAGGTTGGATTTGAGTCCCTGAAATTTCCTCCCTAATGTGACATTCTCAGAACTTTAAGATAAAAATGAGACGCCCTTAAATGGAGCAAGGCATCCGAATCTCTTTTCATCACTTACGTTACCTCTTGGGTAGGATGTGAGTCCCAGAGCTTTCTTTCCCAATGTAACACTCTTTCTCTGCACCTTTTCATATCTTATGCTTTGTAAAATCATAAAAATTTAAATCAAACTTTAAAACTTAAATCCAAATTGAAATTGAATCGATGTTCTCACAAATGGAGTTCGTCCCGACCATCAGGTTTTTAATAAGAAATCCTGATGGTCACCTATGTGGATTCACTAGACACGACGTCTTATAAATCTCCAGTAAGTGTAGTTTTTTATGCTTGGTGGCTTGAATTCACAGCTATGATTTGAGGACACACTTGTTTTTTCCCCAGCAGAAATAAGTTCTCACTCAACGTTGTGTTCTATTCTGAGCATGTCAGCTTAAGCAGTTGTGTTGGTATTGTTGATCTCATCGGTCAATGCCAATACGTACGGTGTGCTTATCCAACACACCACACCTATTTGGGGTCCATTTTTTGACCTCACTTTTGTTGAGGTATAATCTTTCTTATAAGCCTGAGATATATCCGTAGGACATTTCTGTTGACTATTCTGAGGACTAGTGATGGAACCCTACCCCATTAGAAATTCTAAATGCTTCTTTGCTCCTCTTGAAGTTCTACATGTTTGGTCCTAAACTCTAGCACTTAGTAGGTGGGAACCAAATATGAGGGAGTTCAAGAAGGGAATCCATGTAAGATGGTCAAGCCATAGGGTTAATCCCATAGGTGTGGCTTTGATCAGTCCTGCACACACACATCCCTTCACGATTCCACTCACAACCTAAACCCTAAACCAAACATGCTCAACTCGGTTCCCCACTTCTTTTGGAGACTCATGTGGGTGGTCCCCTAAACCTTTATCCCTATGCTAGGGCTTGGCTAGAGCCAACACATGGAGAGTCCAAAATGGGACTTCTCTTTGGTTCATGGCTCAAATAAGGTGATTCCATGATTAACACTCTCAATTAACTCCAATTTTACCAAAACTCCCAAATTTGGCCTTCTAGGCCCAAACTTTCCCAAATTATCAAATAATCCATAGAAATCTAATTTTTCCAAAAACCCAAATTCTTAAATTCTCTTCAAGAATCATTTCAAACCACTCCAAATTAGTCAAATACCCAAAGCACCAAAAATTTCCCAAAATTTCCAAAATCCCCCAAATTTGCCAAAATTACCAAAATACCCTTCATACCTCAAAAATTACAAAAATTCCCAAAATATCAAAAATCACTCCAAATGATCCCAAACTCAATTCAAACCACTCCATTAAGCTCAATCTGACAAAATTGACCAATTTTAACCAAAATCCTCAAACTGCCCTTAAAGGCCCAAAATGTACAAATTACCCCTAATTTCTACCAAATTGATTTCAATCTCACCCAATTTCAATTCTAAATCAAAATTCATCATTTCCACCCAATTGAAACCAAATTCAAGCCCAATTAAGCCAATTTCAAAATCAAATTTCAAGCCCAATTCACAAACCTCAATTTTGCCCAAATTCTCAAAATTTCATCAAATTAAACTCCAAATCATCGCAAAATTTCACCTGATTGACTCTTAAATATCTCATCACAATATCCTAGACTAATTTGATCAACCAATTAAACCAAATTTGAACTCAAACTTTACCCAAACTCAATCCAAGCCAAAATGCCCAATTTTAACCCAAAATTCAAAATCCCCCCAAATTAAACTTCACTTCTCCTCAAATCCAACCCAATTGTTATCCAGAATTTTTAAAAACAATCTCCTAAAGCACTTTGAGCATTCAATTAAATCAAATTAAAACATAGCTCAAAATTGTGTTCAAGAGCACTCAAGGAAGCTCAAAAGGAATGTGAAATATCTGGGTCTCTCCTGGATCTTTTCACAAGTCTTCTGGACACCTCGTAGGACTACTGCACTTATCATTTCTATTAAATGAGAATATCTCTCAAATAAACAAATAGAATTCACTAGGTTACGACAAAGAGTTTGGTAGGCCTGTGACGAACCAATCCATAGGGTTTTACACCCCCACAAAAATTTAAATGTTTACTGCAAGAATACTAAAGTTTCAGGTGGAGATGATGGGAAGACCTACTGTTGACCTCATTTTTGATGAGGTCTTCCCTTCTTCTTTTTAGTGCTTAGGATCTAGCCTTAGGCTTTTCCTTTGACTATCTTAGAGGACTAGAATTGGGACCCACCTTTTAGAAATTCAAACCACTTCTAAACTCCTTGCAAACTCCACAAACTTGACTATAGACCCCTAATCACCTAGAGGGTTGAAATCAAATGTGGAAGTTTAAAGGATGAGTTCCTATAGGACTCTTTGGCCTTAGAGCCCCTACTGGGTGGCCTGGTGCAGTGAAGGGCTGACTTACACATACACTTACATACACACTACACTTACACACTACATTTCCACACACTTCCTAAAACCACACCCATATCCAACTTAACCTCCCGACTCATGTAGGTGATTCACATGGATGGTCCTTAACCCACTAAGCCCTTGGCAAGAGGTTAGGAACAACATAGTGAATGCCTCAAATGAGTCCTTTCATGGCTCATATGGGCTTGAAATGGCTTCATGACTCAACCAAAATGATTTCTTTCCACCTAAATTCACCCAATCTTCAATTTCCCAAATTTTCAATTTTTGACCCCCGGGACCCTACACCTACTAAACCTACCCAAAACCCTTGAAATTACCCAAATTTTTGCAAAATTTCCAAATTACCCAAAATTTTCCAAAATCAATCCCAAACATCTCCACATCACGCAAATTGATCATCCATACCCAAAAATACCAAAAATTCCAAAAAATACCTCCCAATACCCTCCAAATACCCAAAATACCCTTCTTGGCCTAAAAATCCAAAAATTCAGAAAATTCCCAGAAAATTCCAGAAAATCCCAAATATTCCCAATTTCATTTTGTCCAACTACACCATGGGCCAATTTTGTCAATTTACCCTACTTTTGTCAAAACCCCCAAATTGACCCATTTTAACCCAAAGTGAACCCAATGTCAAACCAAACCTACCCAATTGACCCCAATTTTAGTCTAATTCAATTCTAAACTTCAATTCAACATTCCCAATACCAATCTAGACCAAATCCAAGTCCAATTTGGTTGACATTTGGATCCAATTCCACTTTTGGCCTTAAAGCCCAATTTGGACCCATGACCCAAACCTAACTCAAACTCACCCAATTCAACTCCAATTAACCCCAAATCTTTTCTAAATCTTCCTTAGCATCCCCAAAAACAAAACCCTAACATGATTTGCCCAAAATTTGAACCCAAACCCCACTCAAACTCAACCCAAACCTAAAAGGCCCATTCCTTAAACCATTTTAAAAGCCCACTTCCACCAAATCCAAAACCCCAAAAATTCTTCCAAAGCCCATATGACATTTCCCCTCATCATACTTTCAATTAAAATCATCCCTAAGTCCTAAACCAATGATCAAATATTTCTAAATGAAGCTTCATCCAAATTTCCACCAAATTATCCAAAATCCTTAAAATCCTTTTTTATGAAATTGACCAAACTTTTTGCCGAGCCAAAGGTGAGCCATGAAGCCATGCATGAGCCACATGTGAGCCATGAGAGCTTTGGACACTCCACCATGCCATATTGGGTAAGAAGAGGGGGGCTTTCCTTAATCCCTAAAGCTCATTAGCCTTAATCATGTTTCACACTAAACTTAAATTTAATCCGAATATATTTGGATGGAGACTTCTCCATGCCAAACCAGTGATCCCTTTGATCCCCCACAGCATCCAAAGCCACCTTGAAGGGTGCACCAAGCCCAAATGGGTGGATTGACCCATTTAGACTCAAAACTAGCCATGCCCCATTCTACTTTGGATCAAAGCCTTTACACATGTCCATGGCCAGATTGATTGCACAAACCTCAGCCCCGACCCACCTGACCTCGAGGGTGACCCATGCACGGCCGGCCGGCCACCGAGGCCGTCGGAAAACACCATGGCCGAGAGCTCACATGTGAGCCGACATTGAAATTCTCACTTGCTGAGCTGCCCCATGCCTAGTGGTCACCATGGCCGTTCTTCTCCTCACCGAGCACGGTGATCCCAAGCCCTAACTCCCACAGGAGGCCCCGACCAGCTACTATTTAAACTCCACCCCTCTCGGCCATGAGGAGGAGAGAAGCATAAACCTTGCCAAAACTCTGCCAAAATTGTTCCAGACCCTCCTCCACCCTTAGAGCACTTGATCCCCAGTGAAATTCCCCTGTCATTTCTCCTCTGTAAGCTCAATTTCAGAGTTGAAATTCCACCCAAAACCAGGACACTTCTCCACAGTGAGCCAATTCCCAAATTGATTGGCTCTACACCTTCACCAGACCAAGGGAAGGTGTCCACCATCAAAAGCCCCATCTCCGGGCCACCCGGTTACTCCGGCCTCCAAGCTTTGTGATCGGGCTTGGTCGAAATCATATCCGGACGATTCACCGGACCAGGAGACTTCATGCGGAGCTTGCTGGGACCCGATCGAAGGTGCAACGGCTCTCGGATTGAAGCCACACTTCTACGAGCCAAGGTATGAGCTAACTCTTCATCCAGGAGCTTCGGAGATTCTCCATTTCAAATGCTTTAGTTTCGATGAATGTTAACCGTATAGATGTGTTCGTCTCTTCGAGATGAATCCATAGAGTATAAGAACATAAAAATCCATTGAGAATCGAGTGAGATCTTAGGGATTTAGTGTGGACGGCTCTCGGGTGAGAACACTTGGGGACGATGAACGGATGCGCGTCCATTCAATACACGCGCGGACGGACGGCTCGGATGGCGTCGGACCGGGAGACGGTACGAGAACCGCGGGGCCCGGGCTGCGACTCGGGTGGCGGCGTCGAATGGGAGCGCGACACGCGGCGTTTCGGAGATGCCGAGGATGAGTTGGCGCGCGTGGATAAATAGAAAATTAGGGATTTTTTTTGATTTATTTAATTCCCTAAACTTCAAAAATTCATATCTCTGTGTAGAAAAATCAGAAAAATAAAATAAAAATACCCTCTTGCTCAGTGAAGAGAGGAGAATAATGTGGAAAAGAAATCACTTAATTTCATCAAATATTTTATTTTTTATAATTTATTTACTCTCTGCATTGTTTTAATTCTCCATGCATGCATACAATTCACCATGGCATGAGACCATAGGGCTTTTGAAGCCTGCGAATTTGGGAACATTCCCTGAATTTTCCAAAGTCGAGAGGCCATCCCTATGAAGAGTTCTTGATTTTTCAAGTTCGAGTCATCTGTTTTGAGTATTTTAATTCCAGTAAATAGCATGTTGTGAAATAAATTCTAGGAAAATTTGGTGATGTTCCTTATGACCAGAGAACCACTAGGAAAAATAGATTTTGGCTTAGTTCATTCAAAACAACCCTAATTGGCTTAAACACCCAAAATAGGTCTTTAATTAATTAGAGTTAACCGGGCATCAAATTGACTTGAAATCAATTCTCCACTGACCTTTAGGATCAGAGGAATCCACCATAAAAATTTGAGGTCAATTGGACTTGGTTAGCCCCACTAATTGGGTTGATTAAGCCACTTAGCCATTTTAAATTTTAAAAATTCATAACTTTTAAAATACTTTTCAAAAATCTATCAAATTGGTTTTGGAGCCTCTCTGATATTAGGGGAACCTATGAAAATTAAAATTTCAATTTTCCAAAAAAGTTGATTTTTAAAAATATTTTAATATTTTTAATAATTAAAAAATAATAAAAATCACAAAAATAATAAAATTCACCAAAATGTCACATTTTGAATTTTAATCACACAGGAACAAATCCCATATTTTTCCTAGGTTTATTTAGTGAGATATTAAATTTTAAAGCTTTAAGGTAATTTTAAAATTAAAAAATGTATTTTCTAGCATTTTCACTAAAACAATTATAATAAATCATAGAAAAATCAGAAAATTGCAAAATTTGATTCTCTGGTTTCCTTGATATCAGAGAGATCTTTGAAAAATATAAAATCCATTTTTCAACATTTATTTTATTTTTAAATTAATTAACACTCCAAAACTTAAAATAATTATAATAAAAATAATATAATTCAAAAAATCACCAAAATTGGTCCAAGTGATTCTCTGGTCATTAGGAATGTCCCCTAATTTTCTTAAGGATAGAAAATTTCTCTTGGTCATGTTATTAAATTTTCCTTGAAAATCTCTATTTTCCACCAAAAATAATTATATAAATAAATTTAATACGAGAAAAATCACATTTTCTCCTCTCATGTCTTTATTGACATATGAGTGGAGTCACATAAAAATTTCAAGTTCATTTGAGTTCAATTTAGTGAGTTATGAAATTATTAAGCTTAAGGGGTAAAATGGAAATTAAACTTTTAACCCTTAATTAAAACTTTAGGTTTAATAAAAGAAAATCAACAAGTAAAATATTTGATCTTAATCTGATTTGGATGATTGAAATTTAAATAATTAAAGGGTAGAAACTCATTAAACAATTTTTAAAATGATTAAACTTTAATTAAATAATAGATTAAATTTGGAAGAATAATAAATTGGAATTATTAAAATAAGGGATATTTATTAGGAAGAGATTTATTCTTTAATTTAAAAATCCCTAAACTAATTATATCATTAACACTTAACTCTTAATTAAAATGATAACTCAAATTTAAAATATTAAAAGACTTAATTAAATCATTAAACTCTTTTAAAATTTCAATTAAAAAAAATTAAATTAAATTAAAATTAAATTAAATAATTAAATTAAATTAAATTAAATTAAATAATTAAATTAAATTAAATTAAACAATTAAATTAAATTAAATAATTAAATTAAATTAAATTAAAAAATTAAATTAAATTAAACAATTAAATTAAATTAAATAATTAAATTAAATTAAATTAAATTAAACAATTAAATTAAATAATTAAATTAAATTAAATTAAATTAAATAATTAAATTAAATTAAACAATTAAATTAAATTAAATTAAATTAAATTAAATTAAATTAAATTAAATAATTAAATTAAATTAAATCAAATCAAATTAATTAAACATCAAATCAAATTAAATTAAATTAAATTAAATTAAAACTCAATTAAATTAAATTGAATTAAATATAATATCACCTAAAACAGAAAGAAACTAAATATAAAGCAATTTGAACACTATTCCAAATTTAAACCCTTTAACTTAAATCAAATCATTTGAATACTAATTTACCCTTGAAAGCTTTGATTATTATAACTCCTAAATGAAACATTAAATGAAGTGCTACTTCACTCATAAGATATTCAAATGTCTTAATTCATCTGGCGAGTTAACAAAACTTGAAAACCTCGGACGATTGATTCATTTATATAATTAAATTCATTTGGACTTAAAACAATCCTAGAAATATTGAAAAGATGTTTAAGATTCTTCTTAAGCACTTCCTCGATATGATAGGATATTTATAAGAACAAATGGATTTAATTGTTCTTTGATGAAGAAAATCGTCCTCAAACAAAAACACAAAGAACACTAGACGTCATAGGAGATGACTAGCTATAGGATTAGGAATTTGGTAGAAAACCATAACCTTTCCCTTAGCTTTACCTAGGAACTTGCTTAAATATTCTAATTGTGTTTTAAGTGCAGCTTGGGATGACGGGAAGACCCTCCAGGTACGCTTTTATTTTATTGCAATCTACTTTCTTGCAATTTACTTTCTTGCAATTTACTTTATTGCAAATGCACTTTACTTTTCTTGCATGAAAACCCACACCTTTAGGATAGTCCCTAAAACTGAAACCAAAACTAAGTTAAAAGTTATTGCAAGATAAAATTCACCGCCACAACATTTCAAAATATAAAACAACTCAAAATTTAATCACAAACAGAACACAAAACTACAATTACAACTAAATTAAAACGTCCTGTTGGATGATCGAGAATACCTCGGATGATGTAACCTACGTGTTGCTAACGGGATTTCTCACGGTCTAAATGAAAGTGTGGAACTCATTCGATTGAGTTTAGCAAATTCATCCGGACTAAGTGAATCCGATAAAAATAATGATGCGGAAGGATGGAACCGTTGGATCTTAACCGGTGTCGTTATAATCAACTTTAAGATTTGTTTTAATTAAAATACAAAAACACTTGGAAATTAAGACTTCTCTAAACCAAAACACTTTTCTCATCCCCCGATTTATGACTTCTAAAACTAAACCTCTGCAACGACAAGGAGCTCGGAGCATGGTGGGCGACACGACCATCGTCATCAACAAAACTTGAACCTACTTCGATAAAACCTTCTTAGAATTAAACAACAAAGCCATAGGACTTCGAGGTAGCTTGCCTAGTGCAACATAAATCCTCAACTCTTCGTTAGGCATTTGCATTGCAAATTAAGCCCTAACCGGTCTTAGGATTCCGAGGTAGTCGTCCGATACGACAATAAACCCTCACATCTTCTAGGCTATTTGTTTGATTCTATCATACAAATATAAGCCCTAATTAATTAAAATTGGCAAGATTGAAATACTAAATAAATATTAGGACTTTCCTAAACTCAAGCCAAATGATAGGATAGTCGGGAAGTTACCGAAGTTCACTTCGAATCCGCAATTTCTCCTACTTTTCTTCCTTTGGATTCATAAAACAAAATGTTCCAAACTTGATCCATTCCCTATTGAAATTCCAAAATTCAATCCCTTGAAAACTTAAACTTTGAAATTCTTGAGAGCGAATTATTGATTATTATCGAGAGTTTTCTTAGGTGATTCCCGTCACTTAAGATGTAATTAACTATAGGGGCTTGCCCTTATAGGGAATTTTAAAGAACCCGAGTAATATAAACCCCGTTTAATACTTTCATATTAAGCGAGGGAATTTGTCGGCTTATAAAATTGGTTCGCGGACCAAACGGATGTCACAAAACTTCTAGTTTATTTGATCGAGCCCCATCGTCAAGCGGTGTGTCTATCCTTAAGGATAGATACACGGTTTGTGGTGCGGTGCTCGTTTATATAAACTATTTGGGATGTGAGATCGGTTTAATCTCATATTTAAAATTAATTTCAAAATCAAATACTACTTTCTAAATTATATATATATATATTTAAATTAAATTTAAAATTTAAATTCGCCGACAACTTCTGTTAGGCGACCCCTTTTCAAAATATCACACAACCTAAAATATGCCGACACCTACCAGGTATGCTTTTGTTTTAATGCAATTTACTTAACTGCACTCTATTGTACTTTCCTTCCTTGCAGACTTGCATGCTAAATAACAATGTCACCCTGCATGAAAATTGAAACCTTTTAGGATAGCCACAAAACCAAAACCAAAAATCAAAATTAAAAATCAAGATAAGAAAAAATTCACTGCCACAACATTTAAAATATAAAAGAACTCAAAATTTAATCACAAACAAAATAAAAACCACAATTATAACTAAATTAAAACATCTCGTTGGATGATCGGGAATCCCTTAGAGGAGGTAACCCACATATTGCTAACGGGGTTTCCCACGGTCTAAATGAAAGTATGAAACTCATTATGTTAAGTTTAGTAAATTCATTTCGATTAAATGAATCAATTGAAAATAGTGATGCCGGGATGATAGAACCGTGGGATCTTAACCGGTGTTGCTATAATCAACTTTAATGTTCCCTCAATAAAATATTAAGATACTTCAATTTAAATATCTCCAAAACATGGCAATTCTCCTTTCTTCTCAATTGACACTTATTTAAACTAAACCTGCTACGACGAGGAGCTTGGACCACACACAGTGGGCAACACGGCCATCTTTAAACGAACAAATCCTGAGAAATTAAAACAACAAGCCATAGAACTTCGATGTAGCTTTCCTAGTGCAGCATAAACCCTCACCTCTTCATTAGGCACTTGCATAACCATGTTGTGCAACATAAGCCCTAACTAGTCTTAGGATTCCGAGGTTGTCGTCGAATATGACTGATGCACCAAAAATATATATGTTCTTTGCTATAAAATTTTACTCATTTTTGGTGATATTACACTTTAAAAGGACGGTATTTTGTATGTTTTTTTTAATTTTAGGTACACAAATGGTGATTGGAGCAAAAAGAAGCAAAAACGGTGCAATTTGAAGCAAAAACGAGCAAGAAAACAAATTTTGGCTTGAAACCTTTCGATAAGTCTTTCTAAGTTTAATGTCTTTTATACTTCTTAAATATTTTTGAATGAGATTAAACTTTAAAGAAAGGTTGTTTTTATACTTATTTTGTGGGGTTATCTGTTAGGAACGCAATGCAACTGAAACTGGGTGAATCAGAGCTAAAACGGAGCCAAACGGAGTAAAATGGTGAAGATGCGCAGGATGGGCACTAGGGGCGCCCAAACTGGCGCCGGAGGCGCTAGAAGCCTGAGAGCACAAAAAATAAGGTGCCAGCAGCGCCCTATTCAGCATTGGCTGTGCTCGAGATGGCGTGGATGCAATATTGCGCGATTTTTGGCCTAATACATCGAATCTGGATGCTTTTTGGAAGGTTTCTTCATGCACCTCTTGGGAAATTCGTCCCTACTCTATTTTAAACCAAATTTGAAGCCCAAAAATGAGAGGAGATGTTAGGAAAAACTTGGAGAATGTTAAGAGATCTTAGAATAGGAGTAGAAATGTAGATTTCTATCTTTTTGGAGAGATTGGTGAGGGGATTTTGAGAGAATCTGTAATGGAATGTTCTAGCATTGCATGGATCAGCGGGAGACTTTGTGGAAGAAATTTTCATCTTTCTTTCAAGGGGAAAAAGCTAAGTATTGTGTTCTTCATTATCTTATCATTTTGTAAACACTTATTTTTGTGGATTTACTTTGAAATGAAGTTTTCGATTGTGTTTTCTTCATGCTTTGTGATGTCTTTCTCTTACTCTTTCTTCTTATTTGGAAATAGTGGCATAAGAAGATTATGTCATTGTTTTCATTTTACTTTTCTTTTATAATGATTAGAATTCATGTGTAGGATGTTGAGATACATGCTAGAATAAGTTTTATATATAAATGTGATGGTTTTACTTGCACTTCATTAACATTGCAATTAAGGCCTGTTGTAATGTTAAAATTTATTGTGAAAACATAAGATCCGAGAGGGTTATGCTTTCTAAAACTAAGTATGAACCACATTCAAATTCCATGGATGGTGAAGTTCATGGGAATTGAATGCAAATAAATAGGGAAATATAATTATTAGACGTAGAAGTGGAGATTTTAGAGTGACAGACTAAAATCCCAAATTCGGTCCTATTGTTTGAGTACTGAAGTGGAGATGTTAGCCCTCAGATGAGGGAAATGTGAGAGCTCCGAAGTGAGAGTCGGTATCCTCCCAGCCTAGCCACATATTCAGTAAAAAAGCATAGGATTATTCAATGTTCTTTATGCATGGACCAATGGGTAAAGAATATGATTGCTCTTATTTGGCACATACAATATTTAATGCATCTCATTCATATACATTATCCATTTCATTATTTAAGAATAGTAGTTTTTAGTATCTTAAAATTCTCCTAACCAATTCATCCAAAAAGAGTTATATTTAGAATTATTATTTGCATTTAGTTCTACTTACTATCTTTACATTTAATATTTGCATTTAGGAGTAGTTATTATTCTTACATATAATCATCTACCTTTAGGAGTACTTGTTAGAAAAACCACTTATATCGACCTTCCAATCTAAAGGCTGATAATTGTAGACTAGAATTTGACTAAGAACCTCGTATCTTGCTTCCCTGTGGGATATATAAATGAGACTCCATTAGAGCCCTGTATTATTTGATAAGATACGTATACTTGTGTTTGAAATTGTGACTTTACAAAATCATTATAAATATATAAATATGAGGTCATAAATTCTTACATATAAAAAAGTCGCATCAAGTTTTTGGCGCCGTTGCCGGGGAAGCTTCGGTAAAAATTTTAGAAGAATTTTAGTTGAAGTAATTAGGCTTAGAATTGAAAAACTTTAGTGTCACAAAATTGTGTTTGTGTGAAAAGTGTTTTGTTGTATGAAAAAGTGTTGTGAAAAAAAACTGTTTGTGTGAAAAAAAAGGTGTTTGTGAAAATATTTTGTTGTGTTGAATATATTTTTCGTTTTATTTGTTTTATTGTTAATGTATTGTTTTGTTGTATTACGTATGCAAAATAAAGGATCTGTAGGACTTATGTTTTATGATCCTAAGTTAGAAAAATAGAAAAAATTCAAAAAATAGAAAGGACTTGAAAAACTAGAAATGGAAATGGAAAACATTCAAAATAATAACTTCAAAAATCATCATAAATCATTAAGGGATTATGTAAATCCTATGATAGATAAAATTCACTCAAGTATATAAAACCCTGTCGTAGAAGCTGACTCGTTTGAACTAAATCCAGCGATTATCCAACTCGTGCAGAACAACCAGTTTGGGGGAACTCCTTCGGAGGATCCCTATTTACACTTATCTAGTTTTCTAGAATTTTGTGCTACATTTCGTTATAATGGCATGTCAGATGATGTTGTTAGGCTAAGGCTTTTTCCTTTCTCACTAAGGGATAAGGCTAAAATGTGGTTATACTCATTAGCACCTGGTTCTATTAAAAATTAGGAGGAGTTAACTCAAAAATTCCTAGCTAAGTATTTTCCACCTTCAAGGACTACTCAACTTAGAAACGATATTATCTCATTTTGTCATTATGAAGGGAATCAATATAAGAAGCCTGGGAAAGATTTAAGAAACTCCTAAGAAAGTGTCCACATCATGCTCTGCTAGATTGGTTAATCATTTAAACTTTTTATAATGGGTTAGTAGGATCATATAGGTCCATTATTGATGCTACTGCTGGTGGTTCTTTAATGTCAAAAACATTTGATGAAGCGTATGCATTAATTGAAGAAATCGCTACAAATGAATTTCAATGGCCCTATACAAGGGTAAATCATAAAAATGTAGCTAGTATTCATGATACAGATGCGATTGCAATTCTTGCATCTCAGGTTGCTACAATATCCAGGAAGTTGGACCAAATTGGAATAAACCAACCTCAATTTACTCCTGTAAGTGAGGAAAGTTCATTAGGGCATATGATTGATTCTAACGTATTATATGTGACTTTAAATACCATAAAAAACCCAAATTCTAACTTTTACGACCCATGTTGGAAGAACCATCCTACTTTTAACCGGAATCATACTACTAATGGTAGAAACCAACAATGGGAAAACAATCATGCAAATCCTAATGGAAGTTGGAATAATCAAGGGAATACAAGCTATAGACCTTTAAATCCACCAAACTCTAACAATGATCAATAATTTAATGATAAGAAGATGTCTATAGACAAAGTGGTATTGCAAATGGGAAACCAGTTGCAAAGTCAAAATGCTGCAATTAGAAACATAGAGAATCAACTGGGACAGATTGCTAATTCACTTAGCAATATACCCCAAGAAACACTACCTAGCAACATTGAGATCAACCCTAAAGAGAATATTAATGAACAAGTGGATGTTATCCAATTAAAAAGTGGAAGAGAGATAGAGGATATGGTTAGAAAAAAGAAAGATGTGAGAGAAACAAAGAAAACTAAAAGACCTGAAGAACATGTTTTTAAGGATCTGGAAAAATTAATATCTCAAACTAAAATCAGTTTAGAAAAACCACCACCTCAATTTCCTCAAAGACTTGAACAGCATGAGTTGGATTAAAAATTTTCAAAGTTCATGAAAGTACTTAAGAAGTTAACGATAAATATTCCTTTCACTGAAACTTTGGAATAGATGCCAAGTTATGCAAAGTTTATGAAGGAGATATTAAACAAGAAAAGGAAAAATGGAGATTACGAGATAGTTGCACTAAGTGAGGAGTGCAGCGCTTTACTTCAAAAAAATTTTCCTCGGAAACTTAAAGATCCTTGTAGCTTTACAATTCCTTGTGCGATTGGAAAAAGATTATGTGGAAAAGCATTATGTGATTTAGGAGGGAGCATTAATGTGATGCCTCTATCTATATTTAGAAGGTTAGTTTTGTCGATATTTCTCCCACTATTGTAACCCTTCCGTTAGCTAATCGATCTATCATTTATCCAAAAGGAGTTATAGAAGACGTGCTTGTTAAAGTGGATAAATTTATCTTTCCTTTGGACTTTATTGTATTAGATATAGAGGAAGATAAAGAGATTCCAATTATTTTAGGGAGACCATTCCTTGTTACTGGACAAACTATGATAAATGTGCAAAAAGGATAGTTGACTATGAATATTAATGACCAGGAAGTCACTTTAGATGTGTTGAACACTATGAAATTTCCAGCTGAGAGAAAAGATGATGAATGTTTTTGGATGGATGAAATTGATTATCTAAGTAAAGACCATTTCCAAGAAATTTTTGAGAGTAAGATAACAGATGAGGTCGGAATGGATTTTCATGATGATTCAAAAATGTTATTTAAAGAAGGTTGTATGTATGTTCAAGAGATGTGTGAAATGATGGACGCTACCAAAAATAGTGAACTTTTAATTTCATCTGTTGAAAAATCTCATGAACTTAAGATGGATGTGCCCCAAACAATTTTAAAGCCAATCTATTTAGGGAATTCATCTACACAACTAGTCTTTATATCTTTAGATTCAACTTAATCACAAGAAAAACCTGAATTGAATGATGAGCATGATAAAATTATTGAACTAAGACTTGGAAGAGAATTTGAGGATATATTTCAAAAGAACTTTAAGTTGAGAAAAGATGATAAGGATATTGGAAGACCATTGGAAGAAATTCCTAAGGAATTAGAAAAACCTATTTCCTCAACTATGATAGATCCTCCATCATTTAATAATTATAAAGAGTAAGAATTGGAAGATAACTTGAAACAGAAGAGTGACATAGAAGAATTTGATCCTGAATATGAATTATCTAGAGAGAATCATATCCAAAATTTGGGACATCTTGAATTATCTTATAGAGATTCATTTTTTATAAATTTCAAGGATGATATTAATATGTGGATTCAGAAAATCAATAGAAGAATATTAGATCTAGAAAGAAATATGAGGAACAAAGGTATGAATCAATTCGAAAAGGAAGAGCTCAATGAAAATTTACCACTTGAGGATTTTTTAGGAATTCCTGGATCTGAAAAGGATTGGGCAATTGATCGAGAATTACTTAATTGGAATTTTGATTCAGGAGGAATCATTTGTCGGGCCCACGACGTTAAAACCATGCACTTTATGGGATGCAAACCATAGTTATCAGTGTGTTTTGATTTAGTGTGCTTGAGAGTCATGATTGTTAGTGTTATATTGTGTTTGTTTTAGTGTGAATTGATCAGCTTAATTCATGTTTGGATTAGTGGATTGACTTGAACTTTATGTGTCATTAGGGATTGATCAGTTTGATTGATGATTGGTAGATGTTTGGATTATTAGTGCTTTGATCTGATCTATGTTTGTGTCTTGAGGGAGGTGATTCTTTAACTTTTTATTATGGTTAGACTTGTATGTTCTCTTGTAGTAGTTGGATTGACGAGTTCACTACGACTCGGGCCTTACCCGGACTTGAGTTTTATAGGAGTATAATGAATTCGAACAGTGTTAGATCCATCTTAATTTTGTTACTTTCTTTCTTTAACTTAGTTTTCATTTGATAGGAGTCGTGAACCAATTTGATGAATAGCATTAGGAAGATCTTACACTACAATTTATAACTGTTAAAGGTGCTTAATTAAAGGGATAACATGATGCCTGATTATAATCTATAAAACCATTTAAAATGCACCTCATTTATCTATGTAGTGATTCCATTAGAAATTGGAAGTAAATTAGTGAGATGTGATAAGTTGATGGAAGAATTGACCTCATTGATCTTATGTGTTTATGTTTGTGTTACAATTTTATATAAGACTTGAAGAACATTTTTATATTCCCTTGTTGATACCTGTTATGCTAGTTAAACTTTTATATTGTGAATTTTATTCTGGCATGATTAGTTTAGATTTACTTTCTGCTACATATTCCTCTGTCATAATGAATACTTGTAAATGGTTTTGATAGACATGTGTGGTAGAGAGAATTTCTAAATTATTTTTCTTCCTACTTATATTTTCTATATTGAATGTTATATATGTTAAAAATTAAGTATGGGGGTAAGAAGAAAAATAAAATTTTAATGTGAAGATACTTCCTTTTAGTACAATTTTATTACAAGCATGTTTTAGGTTAGATTTACTTTCACCTACAGTCATTCTATCATAATTATGCATGTACATGAATTTGATAGGATGTTGTAGTAGTAAGTAGATTCAACCTTTACTTTTTCTTCCTGCAACATTTTATGGAATTAAGTGCAAAATATTTTAAAATTTAAGTTTGGGGGGAAGAAAAATATTAACTCTTATTTGTTCTCAATTGTTATATTTACAAAAATTATTAGCATAACTTCTGGCAGTTGAACCTCGCTTGAGATAACTAAAACTTTTATTTTAGTTGAATATTATGGAAGGATTCGATGAAAGTTTTTAGTAATAAAGGTTAATTTTATAAGGGTAAGATATTTGGTATGAAAGAATTTGATTATAGTTAACTATTTAAAGTAAAGAAAACTGTATTTTGAAATGTTAAGAGACTTAAAGTATTGTGTGTTAAGAAGAGATTGTGACTTTATGATAAATAATAAAGCTCATACCTAATTATAAAGTAAGGATGTGTTTCAAGTTTGAACTTTAGAAAGAGGAGAGTGAAGTTCAAAACCATTACAGGCTATCCAGATATAGTAATCCTCATTAAAAAAAATGAGAAAAAGGAGAAAAAGAAGAGAAAAGAAAAGGAGGATTAAAAAAATCCAAAAAAAAGAAAAAGAAAAAGAAAGAAAATATTTATGAGGAGAAGCTTGAGGAGATGCCTAATCAAAAATTGGCTTCACTTGAAAGGGAGAACTTGATTTCATTTCTGAATTTATATTTAAAGTATTGACCTACATTCTGATGAAGTTTGCATGAACTCCTTTTTCACATAATATTTCATGGCACTCTTATGACAAATAAATGGAAGACTATAACCCTTAGACTTGATTGTTAAATATTCTTATACTTGTAGTGTTAACCTGAGTTACTGAATTTTTTTCTAAAAGTCTAACCAATATATTCTTTTAAATGAAAAATTTCAATGTCTTACAGGTGAAAAGTACATTGCCTTGAGTTATATTTTTATGTAGTAAAAGGGTTACTTGAGGACAAGTAACAGTTAAGTTTGGGCGATTTTGATTTACCAAAAATATATACACTTTTTGCTATATGATTTTACTCATTTTTTGTGATATTACACTTTAAAAGGAAGGTATTTTGTATTTTTTTATTTTAGGTACAAAAATGATTATTGGAGCAAAAAGAAGCAAAAACGATGCAATTTGGAGCAAAAACGAGCAAGAAAGCAAATTTTGTCTTGAAACTTTTCGATAAGTCTTTCTATGTTTAATCTCTTTCACACTTATTGAATATTTTTGAATAATATTACACTTTAAAGAAAGGTTGTTTTTATGCTTATTTTGTAAGGCTATCTGTTAGAAACGCAACGCAACTCAAACGGGGCAAATCGGAGCTGAAACAGAGTCAAAAGAGCAAAATGGTGGAGCTGCGCAGGATGGGCGTCAGGGGTGCCAGAAGCCCGAGAGCACAAAAAATAGGGCACCGGTAGCATCCTATTCAACGTCGGCGGTGTCCAAGACGGCCTGGATGTGATATTGGGCGGTTTTTGGCCAAATACATCGAATCTGGACGCTTTTTGGAAGGTTTCTTCATGCACCTCTTGGGAAATTCGTCCCTAATCTATTTTAAACCAAATTTGAAGCCCAAAAATGAGAGGAGATGTTAGGAAAAACTTGGAGAATGTTGAGAGATCTTAGAATAGGAGTAGAAATGTAGATTTCTACCTTTTTGGAGAGATTGGTGATGAGATTTTGAGAGAATCTGTAAGGGAATATTCTAGCATTGCATGGATCAGCGGGAGACTTTGTAGGAGAGATTTTCATCTTTCTTTCAAGGGGAAAAAGCTAAGTATTGTGTTCTTCATTATTTTATGATTTTGTAAACACTTATTTTGTGAATTTTCTTTAAAATGAAGTTTTTCATTGTGTTTTTTTCGTGTTTTGCGATGTCTTTCTCTTACTCTTTCTTCTTATCTGGAAATAGTGGCATAAGAAGATTATGTCATTGTTTTCATTTTACTTTTCTTTTGTAATGAGTAGAATTCATGTGTAGGATGTTGAGATACATGCTAGAATAAGTTTTATATATAAATGTGATGGTTTTTACTTGCACTTCATTTACATTGCAATTAAGGTTTGTTGTAATGTTAAAATTTGTTGTGAAAACATACGATCCGAGAGGGTTATGTTTTCTACAACTAAGTACGAAGCACATTCAAATTCCATGGATGGTGAAGTTCATGGGGATTGAATGCAATTAAATAGGGAAATATAATTATTAGACGTAGAAGTGGAGATTTTAGAGTGACACACTAAAATCCCCAATTCGGTCATATTCTTTAAATACTGAAGCGGAGATGTTAGCTCTCGGGCGAGAGGAATATGGGAGCTCCGAAGTGAGAGCCGGTATCCTCCTAGCTTAGCCACGGATTCGGTAAAAAAGCATAGGATTAGTCAATGTTCTTTATGCTTTGATTAAAGGGTAAATAATAGGATTGATCCAATTTGGCACATACAATATTTAATGCATCTTATTCCTATATATTATTCATTTCATTACTTAAGAATAGTAGTTTTTTAGTATCTCAAAATTCTCCAAACCAATTCATCCAAAAAGGGTTATATTTAGAATTATTATTTGCATTTAGTTATAGTTACTATCTTTACATTTAATATTTGCATTTAGGAGTAGTTATTATTCTTACATATAATCATCTACCTTTAGGAGTACTTGTTAGAAAAACCACTTATATCGACCTTCCAATCTAAAGTCTGATAATTGTAGACTAGAATTTGACTAAGAACCTCTTATCTCGCTTCCCTGTTGGATCAATAAACTAGACTCCATTAGAGCCCTGTATTACTCGATACGATACATATACTTGCATTTGAAATTGTGACTTTACAAAATCATTATAAATATATAAATCCGAGGTCATAAATTCTTACATATAAAAAAGTCGCATCAATGACATAAGTCCTCCTATCTTCCAGGCCATTCACATGATCGATATCAAGTGAAGTTAAGTCCTAAATAATAAAATTGACAGGATGCAACACCAAATAAATATCCCAAATCAAAGCTAAACCATAGGATAGTTTGGGAAGACATCAAGATTTTTCTTGAATTTATGTTCTTCCCCTAGCCTTCTCTCCTTTGGATTCTGACAAAAATGAAATGTTCCAAAAACTTGAGCCATTCACCTATTGAATTTCTGACTATCACATTTTCCTTGGAAACCTTACCTTTGGAAGTCATGAATATGGATACTTCCTGATCTATATCAAGAGTTTTTTTAGGTAACTTCGGTCATCTAAGATATAATTAACTATAGGGCTTGCCCTCATAGGAAACCTAGACCCCATATTAATATAAACCATATCTAATTCCTTCATATTAGATAGGGGAAAATTGTCAGTCAACAATGGTTCGCAGACCAAACGGATATCATAAATTCTTTAGTTTATTTGATCAAGCTTCACCTCAAGCCATGTACTTATCCTTCGGGATAAATACATGTTTTGTGGTGAAATGCTTGATTATTTAAACTATTATTTATATGAGATCGGTTTGATTTTATATTCTTCAAAATTAAAGTATTATTTTCAAAATCCATATATATGTATATATATATATATATATATATATATATATATATATATATATATATATATATATATATAATCAAATTTCAATTTTATAAAATTAAACTCTAAATCTTTTCAGAAGTATCAACCTCCAACCAAACAACAAATTTAACGACCGACAAAGTCAGCTGTTACGTGGATGGCAGCAGCCAATCAGAGGGCGACACGTGCGCGTTCGAAACTGTCGAGGATGAGTTGGATAAGTAGGAAATTAAATGATTTAAATGGTTTATTAAATTCAATTATTTTAGAAAATGTATAACTTGGTGTAAAAAATTGGTGAAAATAAAAGAAAAATATCTTGTTGCTCAGTGAACAGAGGAGAATAATGTGGAATAAAAGTCAAAATTACTTGACTTGTATAATATTTATTATTAATTAAATACTGATAAGCTTATTTAAATCATAACTCACTAAATATTAATCACCATGGCCAAAGATTTGGAGGGCTTTTTTACTCTATATTTAGGGGCGTTCCCTAATTTTTCCAGAGTCAGAGAGCATCTCTATCATGAGAGCCCTAATTTTCAAGTTAAATCGCCTCTATTCTATTTAAAAATTATAATAATTAAAATACAAATAAAAATATATAAAAATTGCTCTGGTAGGTTCACTGTGGTCAGAGGACCCTAAAAAATACAAATGAGATTTAAGTAATTAAAGATGTCACTAATTGTAATTATCTGATTAAAAGCCTTAAAAATTAAATAATTAAAATATAAATAAAAAATTACGAAATGAACTCACACTGTAAATAATAATTATATTAGCTCAATGTAAAAATTTAAACTCAATTTAAATTAATTTAACCACCAAACTTGATTTTATAAGTAAAATGGTATTTTTGCATAAAATAATTATAAGAATTAAAATATAAGTAAAAAAAATTATAAAAATGGTTTTGGGAGCTCCTTGTGACTAGAGGGATATAAGAAAAATAAAATTAAAGTTAAAATAAATATCTGATTTTTAAGGCATACTTTAAATTTTAAATAAATAAAAATAATTAAAAATCATGAAACTCACAAAAATATAAAAATGAACTAAAATGGTTTAAATTGTTCCCTGATAACCTAGAAAAAATTAGAATATTTTTCCTAATTTTCTGAAATTAATTATGAATTCTAAAAGGCTAAAAATGAATTTTTCCTAATTTGCATTAAAATAATTACAGTGATTAAAATAAAAATCATAAAAATATGAAATATGTATTTCTGGGTTTTCTAGACATAGAAAGATTTATGAAAAATATAAAACTTAATTTTCCACTAAGAAAATATTTTTTATTTAATTAACACTCAAAACAAATAAATAATTATAATAACTAAAGTAAAATTCAAAAAATCATGAAAATTGGTCTGGATGGTCCTCTAACCAAGTTGAACCTCCATTAATTTTCCTAAGGATTGATGGCTTACTTTGATAAGTTAATGAATTAACTTGAAAAATACCTATTTTTGCATTAAAAATAATTCTAAAAATAAAATAAAACTCATAAAAATTTATTTTTCTCCTATGATATTTTAGTTGACCCATGAGTGGGGTAAAAAAAAATTTCAAAAGTCAGTTGAGTTTAATTTAAATAATTATGAAGTCATGAGGCCTTAAAGGGCAAAATGGTAATTATGGAATTTAACCTCTAACTAATAGTCAAGGTAAATCAAAGGGTAAATGGGTAATGCATGATCCTGATTAACCATTCTAAATATTTGAAACATAAGGGATAAAGAGGTAGAAACCAATCCCACACTCTTCCCTAGCAAGGGCATAATTGTAACTTCCCCTAATTATTATAATTTATATGTTAATTGAATTAAATGATATTAAGGTGAGGGGTCCGATTTTGGAAGATAATAACTTACTAATTTAAGACCCCTAATTAATGTTTGAATGATGTTATAATCCTTGATAAAGATTAAATACCACATAATTTAACGTCCCTAAAGATCTAAGTTTTTCTCACCCATAGGTCTTAAGGGCTTAGTAGTGAGTTAGGCTTAATAAAAGTTTGTATAATGAGGTTTAGCAAAGATAATTTAACAAATCACAAGTACTTTGAAGAACACTACTGGCTCAACTCTCGATTTCAGTTGGCTAAGTTCCTTGACAAATCAATTTGTCTTTAATGGTCTCCACTCACGTAATTCGTAAATGAAACATCAAGTGATAGTTACCCCACTTAGAGAGGTGATTGAGTCATCAAGGTTCATTGAGCAATAGATTAAAACATACATATTAAACCTTAAATTTAATGATGGATGAATGATTTAGCAACATAATAAGTTCAGAAGAACTTGAGACATTCCAAAGGATCTTAAAAGAGGTATAAGGTTTATGCCTTGCCTTCCTTTATAGTATTTTAAATATCTTAGAGGAGAACTAAACCCATTGTGTCTTTGCTCAAGAAGATCATCCTTAAAATCCAGATGAACAGGACCCATCTAGTTATGACTAGGTCCTGGTAGGATCACCCGAACCTTTCCCGCTTTCTTTTTCTGGAAATTATTTAAATTCTCTTGAAAACAATATCTATATATATATTAGCAAAAAGGTGGATGCATTAAGTAGAGGAAATATTACATCTGAGATGGGGTATGTCCAAAGAATCCCCATTTAGCAAAAAAGACAAAAAAGAAGGAGTTGTATGACAAGTAATTAGTAGTGATGAAGAGGCCTCATAGGCAAGGTGGTGTGCTGGTTTGTTTCCTTCTCTAGGGATATGAGACCATATGAAATGAATAGATGGAGCAAGATGAAGAATTTTCTTCAGCCAGATGGTAAGGTGCCATGGGGGGGGTCTGTAGTAGAATTATCTGAAGTAGTTCTAAATAGTCCACTTTCACATGAAGATTGTTCAGGTTCTGTTCTAAGGCTAGTTTCAGCCCCCAAAAAACTGCAATAGTTTCAGCTTCCAATGCATTTAGAGCATCAATAGGAGCAGCAAAATATCATATACATTGCCCTTTGGAATTTCTACAGATTCCCCCAATACCTGCCCTACCAATTGAGTAACTCCCATCAGTGTTTAATTTTAGCTAAGGCTGAGAATGGGCCCTCCAGAGAACCAGCTAGACAGTAGGTGTAGCCTCCCTCTTAGAAGAGTTAGCAGAAGATTCATTCAGCTTTTTAATAAAGGACTGACAATGGATTAATATCTTATGAGGACTGGCTGGCAGGTTTTGATATATGGCAGCATTTCTGGCTACCCAGATGAACTAGAAGATGATGAGAGGAATATACTTTTTTGTTTGGTGTTGCCAAGTATCCCAACAGGAGTTGATGTTGGGCCAACTAGATAGAAGATCCTGCAGATGTTCTCCTGCTAACACAGCAGACCATACACATCTGGATGTCTCACAATGCAGAAACAGATGATCTATGCTTTCCTCAGCTGAATGGCAGATCTGGCATCTGGATGGTCCTCTAATTACTTTAAGTTTTAGAATATCATCAGGAGGAAGAAAACTTCTGAATAATCTCCAGTAGAAGAAGGCCATAGAATGATAAATATTAGCATGCCAAAGGCTATTACCCCAATTAGTAGATTGTCAATGGTAATGAGATTGATAAATAAATTTGGACAGACTTTGTTGGGAGCCATTTTTGGTAATAAGGGTATCAGGAATTGAAGGATTAATGGGGATATCTAGTATACTTTTAATAATTTTAGGAGAGTTAACTTCACTCAGCTTGGAAGGATCCCACATTCCATCTACCCAGCAGTCAGAAACAGTTTTAATATTAGAATTAATGGGCTAGTAGTCACTCAAGGAATGATTCCCCAACCAATTATCAACCCAGAAGTTAACTTGGCCTTCACCTACATCCCAAATGAATAAATTCTCAGCAGCATCTTTGACTTGAAGAAGGGCCTTCCAATTTTTGGAATCCCCCACTTTTGATGTTACCTAAGAAGGATGAGATTGGGGCATGTTGACCTCATTTTTGATGAGGTCTGATCTCTCTCCTTAGTACTTAGGATCTAGCCTTAGGCTTTCCCTTTGACTATCCTAGAGGACTAAAGATAGAACCCGCCACTTAGAAATTCAAAACACTTCTTGGCTACCTTCAAACCCCACAAGTTTGACCTTCAAATGTGATTTTAGGCTTTCCTTTTGACTATCCTAGAGCTACTTGGAGGGTTAAAATCAAATGTGAAGGTTTAAAGGATGAGTTTCCTATGGGACTCTTTGACCTTAGGATTACCCTGGGTGGCCTGGTCTGGTGAGGGTAAGTTTACACACACCACACTCCCACACACACACATTCCAAATCCTAAAACTACCTTTAGCCAATTTGACTTCCCGACTCATGTAGGCAATTCATATGGATGGAACTCAACCCCTAGGCCCCTAGCTAAGAGGGTTAGGAACAGCATAGTGAATGTCTAAAATGAGTCCTCTCATGGCTTTTGTGAGCTTAATATGGCTTCATGGCTCAACCAAAATGATTTCATTTCACTCACCTTAATCAATCTTCATTTTCTCAAAATTTCAATTTTTGACCCCCGGGGCCCTAAACCCACCAAACCTACCAAATACCCTTGAAATTGCCCAAAATTTGCAAAATTGCCTAAATTACCCAAAATTCATCAAAATCAGTCCTAAACATTTCCCACCATTCAAATTGATCATCCTTAGCTAAATATACCAAAAATTTCCAAAAATAACCCCCAATACCCTCCAAATACCTAAAATGCCCTTCTTAACCAAAAATTCCAAAAATTCCAAAAATTCCTAGAAAATTTCAAAAAATCCCAAATATTCCCAATTTCATTTTGTTTAACTACACCATAGGCCAATATTGCCAATTTGGCCCACTTTTGCCAAAACCCCCAATTTGAGCCATTCTTAACCCAAGTGGACCCAATGTCAAACCAAATCAACCCAATTGACCTCAATTTTGATCCAATTCAATTCTAAACTTCAATTCAATATCCCCAATATCAATTTAGACCAAATCCAAGCCCAATTTGATTGACATTTGGATCCAATTCCAATTTGAAGCCTAAAGCCCAATTTTGGCCCATGACCTAAACTTAGCACAAACCAACCCAATTGAACTCCAATTAACCCCAAATCTTCTCTAACACCTTCCTAACATCCCTACAAGCAAAACGCTAACAAGATTTACCCCAAATTTGAACCTAAACTCCACCCAAACCTAACCCAAAACCAAAATCTCCATTTTTGGCCTCAATCCAAACCTAACCTAAATGGGCCAAATCCCAAAATCAAAGCCTAACCAAAGTTAAAAACTCTTTGTGACACTCCCATAAGAATTTCTCCACATTAATTTTACATCAAATCCAACCTTAGCCCAACCTTAGCCCAAATTAGCCCAATTTAACCCACTTTGGCCTCTTTATCAAAGAAGCCTAAATTAAATCCAATTCCACTCTAAATGACACCAAACCTTTTCTAAAATGTTCATGACACATCCCTAAACTAAAACCAACATTTGTTTGGCCCAATCCTTCACAAAAATTTCCATCCAGCAATTTGTTTTCAAACCTAAAGACCCACTTTCTTAAACCATCCTAAAAGCCCATTTTCACCAAATCCAAAAGCCCAAAATTAGCTCCAAAGCCCACATGACAATTTCCTCTCATCATACCTTTAATTGATATCATCCCTAAGTTCTAAATCAATCATCAAATAAATCCAAATCAAGCCTCATGCCAATTTCCCTTAAACTCATCAAAAATCCCAAAACCCATTCCTATGAAAATAAGCTAACCTTTTCCCAAGCCATGAGCAAGCTAAATGAAGCCATTTACAAGCCATATGAAACCATGAGAGCGTTGACACCTCACCAAGCCATTAATGGAAAGAAGAGGGGGCTCTTTCTTAAACCTTCATTAAGCATTTTTAACCTCATCCATGCTACACTCTAAACTAAAATTAGCCACATCACCTTGGATGGGGACTTCACCACCCCTTCCTAGCTGACCCAACCGATCCCCTTCAGCCCAAATCAGATCATGGGGGGGTGAACCTAGCCCAAACACATGAGTTGAACCAAACCAAGCCAAAATGAGCCTTCTCCCATTCCATTTAAATCAAACTCCTTTACACATGTCCATGGCCAATTGACTGCACTAAACCCCAGCCTTGACCTCCCTGACCTTAAGGGTGACCTGACCCTGGCCGGCCAGCCACCACAGTCACCGGAATACACCAGGCCAAGAGCACCCATTTGGTTCAAAAATTCAATTCTTCCTTGCTGAGTTATCCCAACCTAATTAGACATCATGGTTGTTCTTCCCTTGACCAGAGCAGCTAATCCAAAGCCTCAACTCTCCCTGGGAGGCCGTCTAGCCATGTCTATTTAAACCCACCACCCTCTCGGCCAAAGAAGGTGATGAACCAGACCTAAACAAAACTCTGTCAAAATTGCTCCAGGACCTTCTCCTCACCTAGAGTAATTGATCCCCACTGTTCTCCTGCCCTAAACCCCATTGATTGAGCTCAATTTTGGAGCTCAATTCTCAGCCCAGAACCAGGACATCTCCCAAACCTCCACCAAATCCAAATTAAACTCACCCACACCTGCACAGGACCAAGAGAAGGAGTTCCCCAGTGAAAGCCCCCTCTCCAGGCCACCCAGTTGCTCTAGCCTCCAAGCTTTGAAATCGGTTGTGGACACTTTCATACCTAGACAATTCCCCAGAGCCAGAGACTTCATCTGGAGCTTCCTTAGGTGCAATCGAAGGTGACACAACTCTCTGATTGAAGCTACACTTCTCAGAGCAAAGGTATGGATCATTCCTTCCTCTCGAGCTTCCAGTGATTCTCCATTTTGTTTTACTTAATTTCATAGCATGTAAATTGTATGGATGTGTTCAACTCTTCAAGACGAATCCATAAAGCATAAGAACACGAAAATCCGTTGAGAAATGAGAGAGTTGTTAGGGTTTTAGTGTGGACGGTCACGAGTGCACACCAGTCGTAGACGATGACCATGCCCGTCCGATCGAGCGTGTATCGAGTGGACGGTCCATATCGCGCCGGATCGAAGAAAGTTACATGAATCGCGGGCCCCTGGAGCGCTGAGTCAGATGGCGGCGTCGAATGGGAGCGCGAAGCGTGGGCTTTCGGAGCTGCCAAGAATGAGTCGGCGCCGCAAGGATAAGTAGAAAAATATGGATTTTTTGATTTATTTAAATACCCAGACTTAGAAAATCCATATCTTTGTGTAGAAAAATCATAAAAATAAACTAAAAATATCCTCTTGCTCAGTGAATAGAGAAGAATAATGTGGAAAAGAAATCAAGTTATATTGATGAGTATTTTATTTTTAATTAATTATTTACTCATTTTAGTATTTTGATTCTCCATTTGCATAGACAATTCACCATGGCATGAGACCATAGGGCTTTTGAAGCCTCTGATCTTGGGAACATTACCTGAAATTTTCAAGGTCAGAGGCCATCTCTATAGAAATTTATGTATTTTTCAAATTTATGTCACTATTTTTTGTATTTTAATTCCAATAAATAGCATATTGTTCAATAAATTCTAGAAAAATTTGGTGAAGTTTCTTAGGACCAGAGGACCCTAGGATGATTATATTTTGAGTTAACTCATTAAGAATGACCCTAATTAGCCTAAATACCTAAAATTGAATTTTAATTAATTAGGGCTAACCACACATTAAAATAACTTGAAATTAATTCTCCATGGATCTTTAGGATACAAAGAACCTTGCATAAAAATTTGGAATCAATTGGAACAGATTAGCCCCACTAAATGAATTAATTAAGCCACATGATCAAAATAAAACTTTAAAAATTCGTAACTCCAAAAATACATTTCAAAAATTCACCAAATCGTTTTGTGGGCTCTCTGATATAAGAGGAGTCTATAACAATTAAAATTGGAATTTTCTAAAATTTTTCATTTTTAATGATATTTTTTATATTTAAATAATTAAAAAATAATAAAAATCATAAAAATATTAAAAATCATAAAAATGTCACATTTTGACTCGTAATCACTTAGGAACAAACCAAATATTTTTCTCAAGTCTCAAAGTAAAGATATTGAATTTTAAAGGCTCAAAACAATTTTTAATATTAAAAAAATGTATTTTCAAACCTTTTCACTAAATTAATTCCAATAAATCAAAGAGAAATCAAAAAATTATAAAATTTATTTCTCTTGACTCCTTGAGGTCAGCGAGATTTATGAAAAATATTAAATCCATTTTTCAACTTCAATTTTATTTTATAATTAATTAACACTCCAAAACTCAAAATAATTATAATAAATAAAATATAATTCACAAAATCACCAAAATTGGTTTAAGTGGTCCTCTGGTCATTAGAAACATCCCATAATTTTCTTAAGAATAGAAACCTTACTTTGGTCATGTTGTTGAATTTTCCTTGAAATCCTATATTTTTCATTAAAAATAATTATATAAATAAATTAAATTCAGAAAAATCATATTTTCTCCTCTAATGTCTTAATTGACATATGAGTAAAGTGACATAAAAATCTTAAGTTCATTTGAACTCAATCTAGTGAGTTATAAAATAAATAAGTCTAAAAGGGCATAAAGGTAATTAAAGAATTTAAAACCCTTTATTAAAATTTTAGGTTTAATTAAAATGGAGGGTAAAATATTTGATTTTAACTTTCTTGGATGATTGAAACTTTGGGAAATTAAAAGGGTAGGAACCCATTAATCACTTTTAATAAACCAAAATGAAACTTTAATTATTTAAGCAATTTAAATTTTGGAAGATTAATGAAAATTTGGATTATTAAAAATAGGGATATAATTTGAAAGGATATTAATTCTTTAATAAAAAAATCCCTAAATAAATCATTTCAAAAATATTTAACTCTTAATTAAGATTAAAATGATAATCCAACCTGAGTAAATTAAAAATAAAAAAACAAATTATCCTTAAATTAAAGAAAAGCTCAAAATATTAAATAATTTAATAATTAAATTAAATTAAATTAAATTAAATTAAGTAAAAATTAAATTAAAATTAAAATTAAATTAAATTAACATTTTAACAATTAACTTAAGTTAAATTAAAAAATATTTAAATTAAATTAAGTTAAATTCAATTAAATCAAATTTAAATTATATTAAAGTTAACATCATTCAATAATAAAAGTAAAACAAATTTAAAATATTAAGATCACTTAAAGTATAAAGATATAAACCAAAAATAATTTGAACACTATTCCAAACTTAAAATTATTAATTAAAACCTCATAATTAAACTAAATGACTTTAAACCTTTAACTCAAACTTCAAATTAAGAATGATTAAAATTCTCAACAAACCAACTTGCCCCTAAAGGCTTTAATTATTATAACTCTTAAATGGAGTATTAAGTGAGATGTCACTTCACTCATCAGGTAATCAAATGCCCAAGTTTACTGAGCAAGAGACAAAGCTTAACTAAATCTCTTGAATGATTAATTCACTTGTACAATGAAATTCAGTTGGACTCGAAACAATCTCAGAAGTGTTGAAAAGATGTTTAGGACTCGTCATAAGCACTTTCTCAATATGATGGGATGTTTTAGAAGAACAGTTAAACTTAATTGTTCTTTGGCGAAGAAAATCATCCTTAAACAAAATACAAGAACCTAGACGTCATAGGAGATGACTAGCAATAGGACTAGGATCTTGGTAGATAACCAAAACCTGTCCCATAACTTTACTTAGGACTTGTTATAAATATTTAAATGCCTTAACATGTGTTTTAAGTGCAGCTTGGGATGACGGCAAGACCCTCCAGGTACGCTTTTATTTCATTGCAATTTACTTTATTACAATTTACTTACATGCACTGCACTTTACTTTTTCTTACATGTTAACAAGATTGTTGCATGAAAACTAAAACCTTTAGGATAGTCACAAAACTGAAACCCAAAACTAAATTAAAAGTCACCACAAGATAAAATTCATCGCCACAACATTCCAAAATATAAGACAACTCAAAATTTAATCACAAACAGAACAACAAAACTACAATTGCAACTAAATTAAAACGTCTCGTTGAATGATCGGGAATACCTCGGATGATGTAACCCACGTGTTGCTAACGGGATTTCCCACGGTCTAAATGAAAATGTGGAACTCATTCAGTTGAGTTTAGCAAATTCATCTGGACTAAGTGAATTCGATGAAAATAACGGTGCTAGGATGACGGAACCGTGGGATCTTAATCGGTTCTGTTTAAACAACTTTAAGATTTGTTTTAATTAAAATATTAAAAATATTTGGACTTTAAGATTTCTAAACCAAAACACTTCTCTCATCTCCTGATTTTCACCTTCTAAAACTAAACCTCTGCAACAACAAGGAGCTTGGAGCATGGTGGGCAGCACGGCCATCGTCATCAATAAAAACTCGGGTCTACTTCAGCAAAACATTCTTAGAATTAAATAACAAAGCCATAGAATTTTGAGGTAGTTTGCCTAGTGCAACATAAATCCTCAACTTTTCGTTAGGCATTTGCATAATAATTTTATGCAAATTAAGCCCTAACCAGTCATAGGACTCCGAGGTAGTCGTTCGGTACGACATAAACCCTCACATCTTCGAGGCTATTTGTATGATTATATCATACTAATATAAGTCCTAATTAATTAAAATTGGTAGGATTGCAACATTAAATAATTTTCCTAAATTGAAACCGAACCATAGGATAGTTTGGGAAGTTGCCAAGATTCTTCTTGGATCCTCAGCTTATTCTACTTCTCTTTCTTTGGATTCTTAAAATAAACTGTTCCGAATTTGAGCTAATCCCTATTGAAATTTTCAAAACTCAATCTTTTGAAAACCTTAAACTTTAAAATTCTTGAAAGCAAAACCACTGATCATTATCGAGAGTTTTCTTAAATGATTCCAGTCATTTAAGATGTAATTAACTATAGGGGCTTGCTCTTATAGGGAACTTTAAGAACCCATGTAATATAAACCCTGCTTAATTTCTTTATATTAAGCAGGGGAACCTGTCGGCTTATAAAGTTGGTTCATAGACCAAACGGATGTCACAAATCTTCTAGTTTATTTAACCAAGCCCCATCATCAAGCAGTGTGTCTATTCTCCGGGATAGATATACAGTTTGTGGTGTGGTGCTCGTTTATATAAACTATTCGGGATGTGAGATCAGTTTGATTTCATATCTTAAAATTTTCAAACTCAAAATTATTTTCAAAATCAAATACTACTTTCTAAATATATATATATATATATATATATATATATATATTTAAACTAAATTTAAATCTGAAAATTTGCTGACAATTTCTGTAGGCGACCCCTTTTCTAAAAACAACACTCAACCTAAAAATATGCCGACAGGGCAGTAGTTACCTTTCATAAACCATGCCCACAAAGAACTTTGTTGTCTGAATCTCACCCATTGTTTACAGTAAAAGATATGGCTCATGTGTGTTAAATTTTTGAAACCCAGACCACCACTGACAGGAGGGATGCAAATCTTATTCCAAGAAGTCCAGTGATGTTGTTTGTGTTGACCAGCCCATAAAAACTTCTTGAATGAGACTTCCAACATTCTTTAAGTGCTCTTCTTTAATTTAATCATTTGTAGGATATACACGGGGTAAGTAGAGAGTACAGATTTATGGAGGGTCAACCTACCCCCATTAGACGAAAAGGAAGAGGTCCAGCATTGGATCTTGGCAGTCACTTTCTTCACCACTTCATCATAGTGGGATTGTTACCTCTTACCTTTGATCAAAGGGAAGCCTAAATATTTGAGTGGATAGGTTGAAGTAAAAAACCAGTGAGATCTTTGATCCAATTAATCTGATCTGGGGGTAGTTTGTTGCTAGGAAGGAAATGACTTTTGGATCTGTTGAAGGAGAGACCTGAAGCCTGTTGGAAGTAATCCAAAATAGTCATGATCTTCCTGACTGCTGCTTTGCTCCCATTAGTAAACAATATGACATCATCTACATATGCAAGTTGAGAAACAATGCAATTGGATTTGTGCAAGAATCTCAGATATGGTAACTGTTGCTGGGCATGGTTAATCAGCCTTGACAAATAATCAAAAGCTATGATGAAAATATAAGGGGAAAGGGGATCACCTTGCTTTATTCCTCTGGAGGCAATAAAAAAACCCTGACATTCCCCATTGATGAGAATGTTGTAATGAGAACTGTAGAGCCATCTCTTAATTAAAGAGCAGAACTCATCAGGGAAATTACTGGCTTTCAAGGTCTAAAGTATGAAATCCCAATTGATGGTATCATAGGCTTTAGCAATATCCAGTTAATGATGAGATTGGTCCCTCTACAAGGTCTGTCAATCTCCACCAGTAATTCTTGTGCCAATAGAACAATATCTGTAATACTTCTCCCTTGTACAAATGCAGACTGGTTGATTGAAATTAATGCATCCAGTAATGGCTGTAATCTGGAGACAATAATTATGCTGATGATTTTAGTAAATACAGTAGTTTGACTAATTGGTCTGAAATTCTTCCATGTGCATTTGGTATTTTCTTTAGGAATGAGTAATATTGTAGTTGTTGTGAAGTATTTTGGTAAATCAGTGCCAAGGAAGAAGCTTTGAATAGCCAAGGAGAGGCTTACTTGATAAATTCCCAAGAGATCTGATAGAATCCAGTAGTATAACCATCTGGGCCAGCAATTTTTGTTGGATCCAAGGAAAAAATAGCCTTTTTTATTTCATCTTCCTCTGGAAGGGCTGAAAGACTAGAGCTTTCAAAGTTTGCATTCAGATTGGGTAGTATCTCAGTTTGATTTAGCTGACATATTGGAGGACCATGGTTGAAGAGTTGATGGAAAAACTGGACAGTAGAATTTGTAATGGCCTGATTATCAGTCAGCCAGTCTCCCCCTTCCCCTTTAATTCTAGTAACTGCATTTAACTTTCTCTTGTAGTTGATAATAGGATAGTAATACTTAAAATTTCTATCCCCCTGTGTAAACCATTGACAGACAGCTTTTTGTTTCAAAAAATGTTCCTCTATATAAATTGTTGTCATAAGCTGCTGATTAGCCTCTACTAATTCACTATCAGTAATACTTCCATCAATATTGGCCTGTTCAAACTGAGTCACTAGCTCCTCGGCTGCAATAACTTTAGAATTAAGATTACCAAAAGCCTGCCAGTTCCATTCCTTCAGCTTCCTAGCTAATCTATTATGTAGCAATTTCAATTTAATTATAGGATTGTCTACTTAGTGTAAGAGAGGCTCCATCCAAGAAGATTTAATAACTTGCAAGAAAGTAGAATATGTGGGCCAGACAATAAGATATCTGAATTTAGCTTTACTGTGAATGCCATGAAGTGTCAACTTGATCAGTAGGGGGGAGTGGTCTGAACCAACTCTGGGGAGGTGGGTAATAGTTGTGGAAGTAAACAAGTTAATCCATGCTTGATTGGCCAAAAATCTGTCTAACCTTTCCCAAATCTTTCCTCTCTTCCAAATATAGTCTGAACCTTCATAACCCAGATCAAATAGGTTAGCATCTGATATATTATTAGAAAAAGCAGTCATTTTTCTAAGGTCTGGCTCCCTTCCTCCTTTCTTTTCACTAGGATTAGCTATACTATTAAAATCCCTCCTACTAACCACATAGCAGCCATGTTAATACTGATCTGATGTAAAGAGCTCCATAGATCATCTCTATCAGCTTGGTTGCACCCAACATAAATAAAAGTGGCCATTCCAGCTACCTGATCAATTTGGAAATGGATATGGAGAAACGGAGGATGATCTAATAAAACAATAACATTCATTTCTTTTCTGCTAAAGAGACAGATCTTGTTGGAACAGTTGGCTTTGAAATTGAATTGAGGAAACTTATTGGTGATTCTTTTGGTGTTATGCTGAACCATGGGTTCAAGAAGAGAAAAAGCCCAGAGTTTGTGAAGCCTATCAAGATTCACCAATCTATTAAGGGAGCCAAGGGAAGCAGCCCCCCTAATATTCCAGCATAATAGTTTAATCATTGGGAGCAATTTTTCCACTCCTAGTGATTCTAGGAATGGAAGAAACATGTTGGTCATCAGAAACAGATGGTGGTTGGATAATGTTCTCAGAAGATAGATTTCTCAGCTCCAAAGGTTTTTTTTTCTTTTTGGAATGATGAACAGTCCATCCTTCAATAAATTCATTGGAAACAACTTCAAAACAGACTGGCTCAGAAATAGGTGCAGATGCCACCTTAATAGGAGGAGGGTAATAAGTAATTGGAGAGAGAATTGTATGAGGTGGGGGTGATGAGGCTAACAATGGAGGATGATCTGGGTCCAAAGGTGGCAAAGGTAAAATGTCACTGGAAGGATCAGTTGGAGGTTCAACAGCAGATGAAGAAGGGTCAAAGGGGGGAATAAAAATTGTGGTGAAAGACAAGTTAACAGCAGTATGGTCAGCATCAGTAACAACAACATTATCAGCATGCTCAGTTCCAATATGATCACCATTTTCAGCAGGAGCTGAATCAAACTAAGTTCCAGGGGCGGTGGAGTTAGGGGGAATTACTGGTTCTGAAACATTGACAGGATCAGGAGGGGCCTCAGCAGCTGTAGGTTTTCGTCTTAGCTCAGGCTTCAATCTGTAACATCTATCCATTGAGTGATCAAACATCTTGCAATGTACACATGAGTAAGGCCTTCTTTCCATAACAATTGGTTGCCAATAACCATTATGTGCAGTCCCCGACCACATTTCTTTAACTTCTGGAAGAGTAACATCTCTTTCAATTAATATTCTAGCACCAGATGGTCTAGTAACCTCAGTGGTTGGATCATCAACTAGCAGAGGTTTGCCCAGAGCCATTCCAATATTGTAGAGGGTATGCTTCTCATAAAACTGTAGTTGAAGTTCTGACAGATTATACTAAATGGGGGCAATTGGTGGTTCAAGAGAAGGGTCAAACTCAGGTGACCATTTCAGCAGCTTCATAATTTTTCCATAAATTGTAATAGCTTTCATAGAGAACACTCTAGCATAATCCTCTTCCAGGTTTAACTAAATAATCACATGCCTTCCATAAAAAAGGCCAACTTTCCAAGAGCCCAAAAGTTTCAGGTTTTTAAAAACTTTTCTGATGATCTCCATTTTAGGATGGCCAAATTGAAACTTTTCCAACCAATGTGAACTTAAACCTATCAGCCAAAGTATTGATTTCCTCCTCAGTGAAGAAAATAGCTGGCTTTCCATTTTTCTTACTAATAGGCTTAATAAAATGGCTAGCTGAACTAGCCAATCCATTAGCAGCATCATGAAAGCTCTGGGGAAAAACTCCTTTGCCATAAGAATGGGAGGAAGCCACAGTAGAAGCATAAGACACTTTCGCTCCCAAGGGAGGGTTACTTTCCATTTAATCCCAATGGAACAGTAACACGCCAAAAAACCAATTCAAAGCAGGAATTCATGGAGGAACCAAACTAGAAGGCAAACACCAGAGAGAGAAAAATAAGTTCAGGAAGCAGCAAAAAGACCACTTACCAAAGCTGAAGACCAATCTGGCAGTCACCACCATGGAGAGGGAGGCCATGGTTGGAGCCCTAGCAGAGTAG